>CM031237.1:432841215-432871802 GCA_018340775.1 Taxus wallichiana var. yunnanensis
GCCACATTGCTGATTCTCACAAAGTTTCATCGTCTCTATCTAAAGGATAAAGTCTTGACTTCACCCTATCGACTACTCTTCCACCTCCCGTAATTCAAGCCAAGACGAAGTGGAAAGTATCAAAGATACGCACAAGTATTCTCTCGTCGGCTGCAGCTATCAGCCATGGTGGATGACATGCTTGTCACTTGGATTAAACTTCATCGATGAAGCTTTCAAACTCACGAAAAAGGTGAGTAATGTGCAATCAGTGACTCTCCTCCACTATCAACCACCTGCATGGATAAAGAACTAAAAATCGGGGCGAGTCAGTCCATAGAAGACCTTCGCCTTATGGGACGAGACAGAGATGAGAACATGCTTAATCGGCGAATAAGATTTTCTGGAGTGATCTTTTGAGACAATCTATCAAAATCCACAGGTCTCAAAGTGGAGTGGAAGATCGAGTTTTGGAGGAGGGAATGCTTTGGAAGGGAACAAGAAGAACAAGTGAAGGGAGAAGACCTTTGAAGACACCGGCCGTCTTTGCTGAGGATATACATTGTCATCTTCGTGGATGAAAACTCTCCAGTGTTTCCCTATCCTTGCGAAATCAAAGCTCGAATTCGAGCTTTTGTCAAAGATAATCTATTCAAGGAAAGCTCCATCTCTAAGGAAAAGATGAAGGAAATTTTTTCTCTTCAATCTGCCATTGAAGAAGCAAATAAAGATTATCATACTCACGTCGAGTTTGATAAAGAGATGGAGAAGTGTCTGGGATTTTGGACTCAGTCTGCGGCCAACACGTCAGTTCCACGTGGCAGAGACATAGCTGAGGCATTGAAGAAATTCAGGCAGCGGATTCTGAAGACAGTGGGTCCCTCCCAGTAGCTGGCCACCTGTCTCCTTCTCCTTTCTTTTCTCTTCTTCCCATTCTTTTCGTATTCCTTGTAATTAGTTAAGGTATTGCAATGGGCGATCCTTAACTATTCTTTAGTTAAAAGAAACGGTTACGAAGAGTAACTGACTTGTAAGCTATATAATGGCCTTTCCACGCCATTTTGAAGAGAGGAAAGAACTTGGATATTTGCTGAAAGTGTAAATAGATCTTAAAGAAATCAATACAAAAGGGCTTTCCATTCTTTGTCTATCTAATTCTTGTTATCTCTGTGTTTTCCTTTAATATTGTGGAAGATCATTTTGTTCCTAACTCGTTAGTCTCTCTGATCGACATCTTTTGCTTAGGTTTTGTAAATACAGTGATCTTGTATAACCAAGAAGGAACTTTGTGTCCTTGATTAATAAATCAAGAAGGTTATTTATGGAACTTTGTGTCTTTAAATTTAATCTCATTCAGCCAACGCAAAATGATCTTGTCTTAAATTCTTTGAAGCTTCGCATACACGAAGAATTATTCTGCTATCTATAATTCTCGAATGTTACTATTACTCGCTCATCTTCTTATTCCCTTCCTCACCCTTGTGTAATTGATGATCCTTTTGGAAAACACTTTCGTAAATCCAAGTTTGACCATAAAACAATGTTCGTACATTTGTAAATAAGTTCGTTTCAATAAGGGAACCTCTCCCATTAAAGAGGAGGGACTTCTTGTCCCTCGATGTTGCTCTTCTAAAAAGTCCTATTTGACCAACAGCTTTTAGCGACTACTGGGAAAATCGCATTCCAAGATCGCAATTTTTTCGATCATCCTTTGATCCGCGACTCGCGCTTTCACTCGAGGGAGAAGGACCCTTGGTATCGAAGATTCTCGCCACTTTGAGCAACAGGTTTTCCTTTCCCTTCAAATAGAAGAACTCGCTCGACGAGCACTCCACCTGTTCAAGATAGAAGTCCTACGGGTGGTATTCCTTCGTAACCTCGCTAGTCCCAATCTACGAGCTTTGATCCTACTGGTGTTACAGCCTCCTCCAAGCCGTATTTCCAAGAATGGCGGCACAATTGCCATGGGGTCAACGTGTGGGCCCCCGGCCCTTAATCACCTTTCGCATGAGTTACCTAGAGGTAACCGAAAGAACTTCCCAAATTTAAAGGAGATGGCAAAGTACACTCGATGAACACATCGCAGCCTTCATACATGTGGAGTCTTGGGAGTCGAACATGAAGACGCCTCGCAAGGCCGTTCGTTGAGACGCTACAGATAATGCTTTGGCGATCGTTCTATCACCTTCCGGCTGGTGCCATCACCGACTGGAATACAATGAGAACTCAGTTCGAAAGCCGTTTCAAGCCGGCAGAAGATGTGCATGCCCTGCTTGCCCAAATTTCTCAGATAAAGAAAGATCCATCAGAACCCATGAGAGAATTTGTGGCTCGATTCAACAGACTGATCAACAAAATTCCTGTAAATACTCGACCGGTTGATCAAATTCAAAAATGTTTCTTTCTAAATGCTCAAACGCCCAAAGTCAGTTATGCTCTAAGAAGGGCTAATCTCGGAACGTTAGTTCTGGATCAAGAACTGGCTGTTAGTGTCGAGGATGACTTGATCATGTCAGGGAAGTTGAAAAGAGATCCTCCCAAATCTAAATCTGCTGCTTCTTCCTCTTCCACTCTGACCCAATACTGATCCATTAGTCCAGAAACTTGCAAATGATCTAGTAGCTATAAAGAAACAATTGGCTCAGCATGCCCCGTATGCAGATGTTCCAAGAAGAAATTTTCAGCCCAGAAATCGTTTGCCTGCTCCTCACACAAGACTAGCACTCAAGGACCTCCCGCCAAAGTTCCCCTGAATGCAACCTCGTGAAGTTGAAGAGCCGATGATGATGTGGACGATGAAGCTCGTGAGGAGTTCCTGGAGGAATTTGATGATGAGGCGGAAGAACTTGAGGGATCTCGGTTAATTTCTTTACCACCGAAGGCACCGATGATGGAGATGACTATGATGAAGTGGTAGCAGATATGAACAAAGGAATCATTTGTCTGTCATGACTCGAGAACAGCACAAGGCGTATGAGAAAGTAACACACCCCATGAAGAAATCTAAGGAGCAAAGAACTATTCCCGTAATTGCAAAAGAGGATCTCCTATCCCTACCTCATCTCGCACCAAAGGTAAGTCCTCACAATCCTACTACCAAAGTTCTTCTTCTTTTCTCCTAAAGTTGATAAGCCTAGAATTCCAAATGATGATGGTCCATCCACCTCTCGATCCTTTGATATTGTTGATCACCTAAAAGGACCAAGGTTCAAATTTCGTAAGTCAATACTATCAAACCCATCCCAAAGCTTTCGCCAAGATGATCCAATTTGTTAATTCCCATTCCAAGACCACCTCTAAAGGCCTTTTGCCCACTCCTCCTTCTCGCACCACACCTAGTCTCAGTAGCTACTGCCACCTCGCCCGTGACAAAATCAAGCCTTTTTATGTAACACTTCTTATAGCCGCCATAGGCTCAAGAATCGTGTCATAGATTCCGAGCCTCGTATAACGTGATGCCTCGCTAAAGTAGCTCATGCTTTAGGCTTGACCCTCACTCGTACTTATGGATCTTGCTACTCCATGGAAAGTAAGGAAGTGCCTTTGGTCGAAGGATTAAAGATGCACAAGTGGCTTTTGCCGCTTTACCCGAAAAGAAAGTCTTGCTACCATCCTAGTAGCTAGACATTCCTCCTTCTTATGGAATGTTGCTAAGTAGGAACTTCTGTAAAGATGTGGGTGGAGAGATTCAAATGGATTGGTCACATGCACTCATACCTGTCAATGGACACATGAAGAAGCTGATGCCTGAGAAACAATCAGAGTATATTGTGCAGAAAACGGATGATCCTAAGGCACAAATACTCTATGAGGATATGGGCCATGGTAATTACATGATTCTGTCCCCTGATGAAATCCAACCCTCCAAAGTATCACCCAAAGATCCCAATGGTGTTTGGATTTTAGAATTTGATGGAAGTTGTTCCTCGGCTGGTTCTGGAGCTGGTGTCCTGCTAGTGTCACCTGAAGGCTGCCTACACCCTTTTTCATTTAAGTTGCAGTTTGAAAACACTAACAATACAAAGCAGAGTATGAGGCTCTCATTCTTGGACTGCAAGTGGCCAAAGAACGAGGTGTAAAAATCTTCTCGCTCGTGGTGATGCAGAGCTGATTGTGAAGCAAGTCAAGCCTTTTTCGTAAAAATGGGAGGTCAAGCATTACCTAATCAGGTTTGGGATTCAATTGAATTCCTTGATGCTTTCTCCATCAAGCAATACCTAGAGAAAAAGAACAAACAGGCTGATTCACCGGTCGTCTCGTGATCACTACCGATTCCCATCCCGAATTCTCTCAGATAAGTTCACTATCAAATGGTCCACCGCCTAGTGTACCCGACAATACCAATAATCGGCAAGTTTTCAACGATGACCAAGCATTTGCTTTCCTTCCCGAACTCAAGGGTAATTTCAACAACTGTATATTTTGAGGGAAGTGACAACCTGCCTCGTGAGAGTGTGTCCTCTGACCATCCTGTCACCCAAGGAGAAGAAACAGATCAGGAAGGGTGCATTAAACTCAAAGGAAACAAGATTCCCAAAGGTTTGGTGAGTTTGGAGGAGTTGTTTGATAAACATGACAGATATGTGAAATCTAAAGCTTCTACTGGACCTCAGCAATCAGCTGAGTATGATAAGATTGATATAGGGAGTTCTACTGACCCCAAGCTAGTAAATATTGGAAAATGTTGCACAACCGACGAGAGGAGAAAAGCAATTGATCTTCTAAGGAGGTATAAGGATGTTCTTGCTTATTCTTATGAAGATCTAAAAGCCTTCAAGCCAAAAGATATGCAGCATTCTATTCCCCTCAAACCAGGAATTAAGCCTTTCAAGCAGAAGCAGAGGCAGTACAATCCAAAAATAGCTGACACCATCTTTCAGGAGATCCAGAAGTTGTTGAAGGCTAAAATTATTTTTCCCATTCACCATTCGACATGGATCGCAAATATAGTGCCTGTTAGGAAGAAAAATGGTGAGATCCGCATCTGTGTTGATTTCAGAACTCGAATCAAAGCTTCTTCGAAAGATAACTACCCTTTGCCTATGATGGATCAAATATTGCAAGCAGTAACAGGATCTGAAATGTTATCTATGCTTGATGGATTCTCGGGATACAATCAGGTAGAGGTTGATACTGCAGATCAACACAAGACAGCCTTCACCACTCCTTGGGGTACCTTTGCCTACAAGAGAATGCCTTTTGGGCTGATTAATGCAGGTGCCACTTTCCGTGAGAGCTATGGATCTCGGCTTTTGGAAGCTTGAAAGGGAAATGTATTGTCATATACCTCGATGACCCGACAAGTTGTTTTCAAAGACAAGAGCGGATCACTTCGACCACCCTGAAACGGTTCTGATGAGATGCCGAGAGCATGGGATTTCTTTAAATCCTAAAAAATCTGTCTTCTGTGTTACAGAAGGAAAACTATTAGGGCACATCGTCTCCAAGGATGGTATTAAGATTGATCCTGAACGAGTTCAAGCCATCCAAAGAAATTCCTCTCCCAACCAGGTAAAAAAGGCGTGCATTCCTTCTTCGGTAAGATCAATTTTTTAAGAAGATTCATCCCTGATTTTGCTGAATTAACTTTGAATATTTCTCAGATGATGAAAGGGAAGCAAACATTTGGTTGGTCTTCTGAAGGAAAGGAATCCTTTGAGGGTATCAAGAAAGCTATCGCTAAAACTCCAGTTTTGGCCTGTCCCGATTTCAGCAAAGATTTCATCATCTATTGCTATGCTACAGATAATACCCTGGCACTGTCTTAACCCAAGAAGACTCTGATAAACATGAGCTACCAATTGCCTTCATGAGCTATATCCTAAAGAATCATGAGCTAAAATACACCATGATGGAGAAGCATGCTTGCAAAGAGTCAAGGCTCACAAGCGCCTGCTTTCTATATCCTCAACTCTCACTCTATGGTGTCCGGGTTCCAGATACAACTGTTAAGTCAATTCTTACACAGCAAGAATTTGGGTCCAAGAGAGGAAACTGGGTGGCTAAAGTCCAGGAGTATGACATTGATATCAAACCGACCAAGCTGGTTCGTGGAAAAGGTCTTTGTGAGCTCATTCCTGAAGGAGCCAAACATGAGTCATTGCTGAGGAGAAAGTCGACATTCCTACTGCTCTATTCCTTAGTTCAACGATGAATGGTATTCGACATCACCCATTTTCTCACTCTATGGGAATGCCCTCTCATTTAACTACCAAGGAAAAGAGGACTGTTAAATTGAGATCAGCGCAATATGTACTGTGGGAAAATGCCTTGTTCAAGCGTGGTTTAGATGGGAGATTTCTGAAGTGTGTGGACAAGGAACAACAGAGAAAGTTGCTCTCAGCTTTTCATGATCAGACATGTGGAGGGCACTATTCATCAACAGTCACAGCTCACAAGATACTCCGGGGAGGATATTACTGGCCTTCCTTGTTCAGAGATGCATCCAAGTGGGTGGATAAATGCGAGGCTTGTCGACCTTTTGGGAAGACCTAAATTGGCCTCTTTGCCTCTCAAGCCAGTGATTGAGGAACCATTTCAACAAAGGGGGTCTGACTTCATTGGTGCACTCAACCCTGTTTCTAGTGCTGGTCACACTCATGTGCTAACCGCCACTGACTACTTCACCAAATGGGTGGAAGCTATTCCAATCAAGAGCACTACTTCTGAAGTGGTATGCAACTTCATCAAAGAGAACATCTTGGTAAGGTATGGTGTACCTAACAAGATCAGAATGTATAATGCTTCAACTTCTCCTCAACCGAGATAATGGATTTCTACCACGGTTATGGCATCTCTCCGCTCATTCTTCGATTATTATCCCTGTGGAAATGGACAAGCGTAATCCACCAACAAAAATCTGGTGACTATCATAAGGAAGTTGGTCAATGAGTCTCAGCGAAACTGGCATAAGAAGCTTTATGATGCTCTTTGGGCAGACAGGATCACACCTAAAAGAGCCATTGGAATGTCTCCTTTTCAAGTGGTGTATGGAGTAGAAGCTCAATTGCCAGTGACAGTGGAACTGCCAGCCTTGCACCTGATGAAGGCCATTGAGGATACTAGTTTCAGTGATGCTCTGGATAAAAGAATCATGTACCTGCACAAACTGAACGAGGACAGATTGAGGTCATGATAGGATATCTCGCTCACCAAAGTTAGTAAGGTAAAGGTTCTGCTTGACAAGAAAGCTAGGTTCGTGAGAGTTCCAAGTTGGAGATACCGTGTCAGTTATGGGACAAAAGACATGAACCTCGTGGCAGCCATGGAAAATTTGATTCCCGTGGTTCTGACCTTTCAAGATAAGTATCTGACACTTTACATTGGGTAAGAACTCTTTCTATCTTGATTACATGGATGGTTCTCCCCTCCCACTTCCTTATAGTGGGACAAAAGATTTGAACCTGTTCAAGCCATGGAAAATTTGAGTCCCTTGTATATTCTCACCTTTCAAGATAAGACACTTTTGCTTTTCTTTTTGCTGTGTAAGAACTCTTTCTATCTTGATTACATGGATGGTTCTCCCCTCCCACTTCCTTATGGTGGCGATTTGAAGTTGTTCAAGCCCAATGGATAAGGCAGTCCCTTTTACCGATGCTTTTTTTAAGTTTTCGCTTTTGGTGTCCTTCCGAGAATTTATGTGTGTCATCCCTGTATTGGCTTTGTTTTCCACTCAAAATTTCCCAATGGATAAGGCAATCGGTCTCGCTTCACCGAGTTTGTCTAAGTTCTTGCCTTGTCTCATTCCGAAATTTATGAGTCATCCCTGCAGGAGCTGTACCGTTGTCCACTCAAAATTTTAAGAGTAAAATTTCAAAATGAGTTTTTTTCTCAAGTGCCTAAGTCGTGAAATTGAAAAAATCTGTTTTGGGTCATTTTGTGATTTTCGGCCTGTTTCGAACTTTTGTCCCAACTGCCCCAAGTACGAAAGTGCACTGCTCCCGATCGGCCGAATCCCCGGGCCGTCCCATTTTCGGGCCTGCCAAAAGTTTTGTCCCAAGTGTCCCAAAACTTATCAGTGCGAGTTGTTCCAATTTCGGCCGAAACACCCGAACCGCGTACTACGCACTTTCATGTCTCAAATGTCCCAAAGTTAAAAAGTGCGAGCTTTCCAATTTTCGGCCGAAACTCCCGTGTCGCGTACTTCAGAGCTCCTTGTCCCAAATCGAAAAATGCAAGCTGTTTCAATTTCACCCGAACCGGCCAAACCGCGTACTCCGGAACTTTTTGTCCCGAATGTCCCAAGTCCAAACGGGCCCACTGTTCCAATTTCGGCCGAAACACCCGAACCGCGTACTCCGCACGCATTTTCGTCCCAATCGTTCCAAAAAGCATTTGTGCATCCTCTCCCCGTTTCACCCGAATCGGCCGAGCCGCGTGTTTCGCGCATTCGCGTCTCACATGTCCCAAGCGTACCAAGTGTCATTCACACTTAGTTTTTCCCGCTCACTCCGAGTATGATGCTATTCAAATTGGTGGTTGTGTATTCAATGCGCATTAAATTCATTCCTCTCTCCAAATGGCTATATAACGAGCATTTCCCCTTTGCATTTTTCGCATTGCTTCCATGCTATCTTTGCTCGAACCCTTGCAATTTGAAAACCTGCGCAAATATCCCCTCCCTTTGCAAATTCCTTCCCGAGTCTAGGTTGCAGCTCCGAGACTATCAATATGAAGATCAAGTTTCAGGGACAGGAGCAAATTTCTCCGCTTGAGTCTGCTGTTAGCAATATTGGGGACAGCGAAGCTCGTCATCTCGACTTCGGTGATTTTTGGGCAAGAATGGCAGATGCAAACCCTACACCAATAGCACAAACGATTCATGATAGCGGTTTGGCTTTTGCCGGTGGTTTCCCAATCTCAGTACAGTGTGCTGATACTGTGCTTTCATGCGGAGCTCACTTCGACCCCGCTTCGAGCGAATTGACAAATGTACATGGGGAACTCATCGCTGCCGACGCTCGCCGCCATCGGGCGCCGCTCGAGGATTCCGAGTTGGACAATGCTATAGTCGCCTCCCGGATCAAGCATGCACCCTATTCGATCAAGACAAAGGACAAATATAAGGCATGAGTGGCGAAGTCTTGGTTGAAGAACCCTAAGAAAGGTGCTTCGCCTAACCAAAACCCTCTTCCGAGCATTTCAATGAGGAATTGTCGACTTCATAATCCCGCTGGCTCGAAGTTATGGGTTTGCCCTCCACCAATGAGTTTCATTTCGATGTGCCCGCCATCAAGATGGCATGGTGTGCGAGGGAACACAAAACATCAATTGGGCAGAGATCATCAGTATGAATTTGGCGGAGCAGCTATCCAACGTTCAGCAAACAAAGAAGTTCTATATGACTTCATACCTGATGTATACCCTAGCAAAGATCAAGGCAAAGGGTTTGGTTTCTCCTATATAGATGCACACAAAGATGATCCAGTTGTATGCCTATTGCCCGTAGCTTCACCCCGAGACCAGCAATCGAATTTCAGAAGGGTCAATGATGCTTTCACCATGTACGTGGTCAGATTGCTCGAAGGTGATACTGCTAGAAGGTTTTCAGATGAAGCCATGAACCTGATATCGCAGTATGGAGCCTATTTCATCCAATTCAGAAATTTTCCTATATCAGGGATTGCACGCTGCCATGAAAGCACTCCTCTACGGCTTCCCATGTTCTCGCAATGATAAAATGGCCTTGATAGAAATATGCAGTAACTAGACAAGTTGCATGCATGAACTCTGCAGAGACAAGAAGATTTCTGCTTTGCACTTTCCCATCTCTCTGGGAAACTACACATGCAAAACACTCTGATGCTCGTAACATAGAAAGAGCCCTGTCCCTATCATCGTTCATTTCTTCAAGCCAAGAACCTCGCTTTGACTTGAAGAAGTTTATCAATGTAACATCAAGATAATCTACCATCATAGGGCGATATACGTAAGACTACCGGGCCGACTGTGCGATGATTTTGAAGCCGAGAGAAGGCATTGTGGCAGTGTTCTCCTCGCACCGATTCAAGAACTCCTGTCTCGTACCAAGTTCCCCGAAGGTCTCCAGATGACAATTCGACCTATACTCGTATGAGTATGAAAATGTGATTAAGCACACCCTCCGGGAGGACTTGGATTGGAACAGAAAGAGAGGGATGATCTCGCCGAGATTCTTGCTCCAGCCTTAGTCGACTAAGGTCCGGGTTCAAGAAGAAGATCCGAGAATTCAAGAGGCACTCAGGAGAATCCAGCTCCAAGGATGACTCGACACCAATAAGAGAGGCATCAGTTCCAAGGTCTGAAACACCAATGCAAACCCCTCCTGCCTCATCAACACAAGGACCTGCAGAATCTACTCCCTCTTCATCTACCCAGGTATATAAGAAGAAACTCAAAGAGGTAAAGAAGGAGCCTGCAGAGAATGACCCTCCAAGAAAACAGGCAGAGTTGCCTATAGGGCCAGAGAACATCATTGTTCTCAGTGAAAGTGAAGAAAGTGAGATGCCAACTCCTGCAAATGTTCCTGAAGATCCAGCAGATAAGGACAAGGAGGTCCAGAGCACTGAACTTCCAGGTGCTACTGATTCTTCTACCGCTATTGCCTCCAGTGCTCTACTCACATCTCAGCTTGAGTCAACAGCTGCGCAGACCCTGAGTGTCATGAGCTCCCTGTCTCTTGGTCCCCTTGCTTCTCCTGCAGATTCTTCTTCCTCTTTTGCTTGGGTGCAACCTTTGGTTGACAAAAGGAAGAGAAAATCCTCCTCTCAAAGCTTGGGACCAAATTTCGATGTTGTTGCAGCCTTGTTGGGCACCACTCCTTCTCGTGCCAAGAAAGCCAGAACCACTTCCAGAATAGTGTCTGATGCCCAAGGTCAGCAATTCTTGGAGATTGCTAAGCCTACAGTAGACAAATCAGAATCAGACTTGCTGGCATCTGACTTGGAGCTTTCAAGAATCCCTATGGGAGAGTCTACTCCTGAAGGTGAAATTCACAACCTCCAGGAAACAGTCACAAGAGTCATTGGAAGGGTAGAGAAAGGGCAGCAAACTATTGAACAGTTGGAAGAACAAGCCCAGATTCTCACAGGTTTCATCAAGTCTCTTTTATCTAAGGATAAAGTCTTGGACCCTACCCCATTGACTACTCTTCCACCTCCTGTAATTCTAAGCCAAGATGAAGTGCAAAGTATCAAAGATATGCACAAGTATTCTGTCTATGGCAGAGCTATTGAAGCCATGGTGGATGACATGCTTGTTGCTGGATTAAACTTCATCGATGAAGCTTTCAAACTCCACGAAAAGGTGAGTAATGTGCAACTGAAGCTCTCCTCCACTATCAATACCATGGATAAAGAACTAAAAATCTGGAGTAGTTGTATAGTAGACCTTCGCCTTATGGGACAGACAGATGAGAACATCTTACTGGCGAATAAGATTTTCGATGATGCTAAGGACAATCTATCAAAATCCTGGGTCTACAGCGTGGAGTGGAAGATCAGAGTTTTGGAGGAAGCTTTGGGAGAAATGAAGAACAGCTGGCAGAAGGGAGAAGCTTTCAAGACACTGGCTGTTGCTGCTTTCAAGGATATACATTGTCATCTTCAGGATGAAAACTCTGGTGTTTCCCTGTCCTTGCAAGAAATCAAAGCTCGGCCGAGCTTTTGTCAAAGATAATCTATTCAAGGAAAGCTCCATCTCTAAGGAAAAGATGAAGGAAATTTGTTCTCTTCAATCGCCATCAAGAAGCAAATAAAGATTATCATACTCACGCCGAGTTTGATAAAGAGATGGAGAAGTGTCTCGGGATTTTGACTCGCCCGCAGCCAACACGCGCCTCCCACGTGGCGTAGACATAGCCGAGGCATCAAGAAATTCAGTGCAGCGGATTCTCAAGACAAAGTGGGTCCCTCCCAAAGAGCTTTCACCGTCTCCTTCTCCTTTCTTTTTTCTCTTCTTCCCATTCTTTTCGTATTCTTTGCAATCAGTTAAGGTATTGTAATTGGCGGTCCTTAACTATTCTTTAGTTAAAAGAAACGGTTACGAAGAGTAACTGACTTGTAAGCTATATAATGGCCTTTCCACGCCATTTTGAAGAGGAGGAAGAACTTGGATATTTGCTGAAAGTGTAAATAGATCTTAAAGAAATCAATACAAAAGGGCTTTCCATTCTTTGTCTATCTAATTCTTGTTATCTCTGTGTTTTCCTTTAATATTGTGGAGATCATTTTGTTCCTAACTCGTTAGTCTCTCTGATTGCATACTGCTCTGGCCTTTTGCAAATACAAAGATCTTGTACAACCAAGAAGGAACTTTGTGTCCTTGATTAATAAATCTGAAGAAGGTTATTTATGGAACTTTGTGTCTTTAAATTTAATCTCATTCAGCCAACGCAAATGATCTTGTCTTAAATTCTTTGAAGCTTCGCATACACGAAGAATTATTCTGCTATCTATAATTCTGAATGTTGCTATTCTCGCTCATCTTCTTATTCCCTTCCCTCACCTCGTGTGTAATTGATGATCCTTGTGGAAAACACTTTCGTAAATCCAAGTTTGACCATAAAACAATGTTCGTACATTTGTAAATAAGTTCGTAGAAATCATAATGCGTGTTGATTTCAGATTTGGACAAAGCCCCCTGAAAGATCATTATCCTCTTCCTTATATGGATCAAATTTTATAAACGGTAGTAGGATCTAAAAATGTTTTCGATGTTTGATGGATACTCAGGTTTCAATTAGATCAAGGTTAGAGAGGAGGATTAGTTCAAGACTGAATTTACAACCAAGTGGGGAACATATGCATATCATAAAATGCCTTTTGGTTTATCAAATGTAGGTGCCACATTCCAAAGAGCAATGGATATTACTTTTAAAGGGTATATCAATGAATTTATCCTTTTCTATTTGGATGATATTACCATTTTATCAAAGCAAAGTAAAGATCATATTAGCCACCTTGAGAATATCTTTGAGAGATGTAGGGAATATGGGGTGTCCCTTAACCCCAAGAAGTGTAACTTTACAATCCCTAGGATAAGCTATTAAGGCATATTGTTTCAAAATATTACATTTCCATTGATCCTACAAGAATCTCAACCATTCTTTTTCTTTTCTTACTAAGTCACAAGAAAGCATTGTAATCATTCCTTGGAAAGATTAACTTTGTTAGGATATTCATTTCTAATTTTTTGGGATTAGTCAGGCCTATCACTCTAATGTTGAAAAGGGATTCAATTTTTAAATGGAAAGTCAAAGGGAAGGAAAGTATTGATAAGATTAAATAGGAAATTTCTCAATCTCCTATACTTGTCAATCTTGATTATGCTAAATATTTTATTTATATGCATATGGAGCTGAATTTAGTATTTTCACTATTTTGACTCAACAAAATGATTAAGGATTGGAATAACCAATGAATTTCTTTAGTCAAACACTAAAGGATTATGAATTGAGATACATTCACATGGAAAAAGGTCTTGGCCATCGTGCAAGTCTTGAAGAAGTTCAAAAGTATGCTCTCCACAAATCATGTCAAGGTGTTAGTTTCACATTTTGGTGTGAGAGGCTTTATCATGGGAGTGGAAATCAATGAGAAAAGAGAAACATGGGTGAAAAAATTCATGGAGTATGATGTGACTATTAAATCCACTAAGTTTATTAGAGGTAACGTGCTTTATAGAGAGATCATGGAGGATGCGTAGGGTGATTAGGACTCCTCATTGTTCTAGATGAGGAATCTCCACACATTGAAGTTGAACAAGATGAAAATCCTAGTGCACAATGGATGGAAGACATGGTAACATTCCTTTCCTCCGTGCATACCCTCTTAGTTTGAACAAAGAAAAGAGAAGACATATGAGGCTACAATTTATTCCATATGCATTGATTAATAGTGTTTTTTTAGAAGAAATGTTGACGGTGTGTTGCTTTGAGATGCATTGAAGGTGAACAAGTAGACAAGGTTTTAGCGGAATTCCATGATGGTTTCTCTAGTGAACATTTCTCTACTAAAGCTACTACAATGAAAATTATAAAAATATGTTACGTTTGGCTCACACAATATTCTAATGCTCACAAATGGGCCATAAAATTTAGGAATGTGCTTTCTCCACTTTGGTAAGAAAATATTGGCTTCCATTCTAATTCATCCGATTCAAAAAGATCAATCATTTTCCCAATGGGGTCTTGATTTTATTGGCATGATCAATCCTCCATCAAGTGTCGGTCATAAATGGGTTTTGATAGAAACAAATTACTTTACTAGATGGATAAATGCTATGCCACTCAAGGAAGCAAATGAATTAGTTATATTGGACTTCCTTGAGGACATTGTGACAAGGTTTGGTATCCCTCAAACTATTATTTATGATAATGCAAAATATTTCTTAGGATCTAATTTTTTAATTAGGCTCTTAGACTTGGAATTTATTTGAAGACTTCTTCCAATTACTACCCTCAAGGTAATGGTTTAGCAGAATCCACTAACAAGAACTTGATTAGAATCATGAAAAGAACAATAGATATCAACCAGAGGCAGTGGCATACAAAGGTCATAAATGTTATTTGGGTTGACAAAATCACAATGAAAAAGTAAATTGGTACTTCGATTCTGCCACGACTTGTCTATGGTAAAGAGGCTAGGATTCCTTTGTCACTTGAATTGCTAATCCAAAAATGGTACTTGTTTTTAACTTGTACTTAGAAATTTTTCATATTTTAAAACTTTGCTGATTTTCAAACTGATCAAGAGTGTTTTGTATCCAATTTTGGGTGTCTTGAAAACCCATTTTAAAATTCTTCCAATATGATCAATTAATCTGATTTTTCCACTTTAGTGAATATATTGAATCTAATACAAATCCAGATAAAATAATCACAAGTTGAACTTAATTATGCACTCAAATTGAATTTTCAATTCACAAATCTGAAAGTGCATTCACTACTTGATTGTGGGTTATGGATATTGAAATTTCCATTCAATCCAGTTTATCCAGTTGTGTGATTGCTTTAATAATTAATCAAATAAACTAATTTTAATGTTTTATCTGATCAAAAGCTTCTAAAAACTAAATATGAAAACACCACAACTTAGAAATTTGATAACAGAGTTCACCTGAAGGCTACGTCTCCAGATTCTCGAAAAGAGAATTGATCTATTTAATGTCCAATGAAGTACAATAACCCTCCAATAATGACAAAAATCTTTATACCTGCAAATGAGCTTATCAAAGACTCAAGGAACTCGAAAAATAACAGAAATTGCCCTTGTGTTGATCCGTGGCTCCTACAATGCTTTCATGGTGATTTCCTATGCAAATGCATCTGAAAAATTCCTATAACAAAAATATCTAACACTTCAAGGGAAAAAATACCACCATTGTCTTCATCTCAAAATTTTGAGAAACTTTGCTTTTTACACCAAGTCTTGAAAGTGCCTCTAAGTGCCTCAAAACCTCAGATGAATGCCTACTACTGCTCATTCACTGTCCTCCTCCATCGTCTCTACACTTTCTATTTTAAATAACATAACACCCAACTATTAACCACCAAGCCCCCTTGGGTGAGTTGGTTGGGCAGATGCAACTTAGTCCCATGAGGTCCAGGGGTTCGAATCACCTGACCTCCTTTTATGTCACGACCATTATCATCTAAGTGGGTTTAGTCCCACATCTGTTGCCGAGTTAGTCGGTTTAAGACTTAAAAAGGTTGGCAAATAATATATTCTACGTGGCTAAGGCCATGTCCTCCATGTTTTTCTATGCATTGTATAAATGGCAAGTTGGTGGCTCGACCCATTGGGTTACGTGGACTGTGTGTTGTGTTTTTTCACTGCGCCAATGGATAAGGGTGCCAAGCTATTTATTGATTTGAAATGCCCATGTGAGCGGATGTTCACCGTGGCATTGTTTATACCACCCGATCCATCGGTTTACCCACCCAAAATGTGGGCCATTTCATTATGTTTCACCCATTGCGAGGACCAACCTATTCATCGAGTTAAGTGGGATAAAATAGATCCGCGTGTATTGTTTAGACTACCCAAGATAGGGTTGAGTCATATGCCGAGATAAAACCAAACCCACCGAGACAATAGGGGATGAGCCCGAGTAATGTGGAAAAAGAACTGTGATCAACTCAGTGGGGAGTTGATCACCCCAGTGAGCTAAAAATAATAGCTCGCCAAGCTAATTATCAACCTGCAATGCATAATATGATCTTGCAATACAAAAATCAACTCATAGTGCAAAATTGAACTCGAAATAAAAAATTGAGCTCGAAATGCAAAATTGAGCTCATGGTGGCAAGCCATGTGGTGGCTTGAGGGCCCACCATGTCACCAAACAATATGAAGCTCTCATGGCGGTCGGGCTCCCCTCCGTTACAAAATTTGAGCCTCTTGTTCTCTGAAACCACAACATGAGTCAAAGATCAAGGCTTGAAACCATATCAAACAACCTTTTTGCCTTATTACTTATTGCCACATGTCACGTATGGATTGACCGCTTGAAGTTAAGGTTGATCCATTTAAGACCTTAACTTTGACCGGTGATAGAATCTGCACATAGAATCCTTTTTTGAAGTTCAACATACTAACTTTTAGTCTGAGAAGACCTAGATTTCTAGATTTAGGGAAGTTTAGGGAATATTTGTATAGTGAAAAATCCTCCGAGATCAATTTCCTTCACTTAAATTAGATCAACAATTAGAATTTGAGGGTGCAAATCAAAGGGAAATAAGATTGACAAAACTAGTTCGATTGAAGAATTAAGAAATTTTGCATGATGAGGTTCAAAAATACCAAAAATCAACCAAGAAATGGTTCGATAAAAGGGCTAGAGCTTAGGCATTCAAGATAGGTGACTTGGTTTTAAAGTGGGATGGTGATAGAGCTAAACCAAGACATCACTCTATGTTTGATGTGATTTAGAGTGAGCTATATGTCATTAGTGCTTGCAAAGAGGATAACTCTTTTGAGTTGTCTGACTTTTGATGGAAATGCATTACAAATCCCAATCAATGGGATTTATCTTAAACATTCTCATTAAGTTGTTTCATTGCATCTTGTACATAGTAGATTAGTTTTCAGTCCCTCCAAGTGCTCTTAAGCACATTGTTTTGTTGGTAGTGTAGGTTTCCCTTCCCTAAGTGATTTACACAGTCTTTTGTTGCTTTTGGATGACATAGTTATTACAATGTTTCATTAGGGACTCCAAAGAGGATATGTTTGAGAGCATCACTTTAGGCAGATTTAAGGGAGAGATATTTGAACTTTAGATAATTACGAGGTTATCTCGGCTGACTTCATTCCCAATGGATGCTTCAAGACAACTTTTCTTCATCATCTAGCAGGCATATGCCCCTAAAGTCACCAAACTATTGTTCAAAATTACACCCCAAGTAATTTAGAACAACTTATAAAAATGGGCTTAGTCCTTGTGCTCTATGAAAATTGTGATACACTAAGCTAGTCATTTACGAGTGTAAGAACCTATTGTTCCACGAGTTATCATAACCCACGTAGAACAAATAAGAATCAACTCTCGAATTGGGCAACATTTTGGTGAGATTGACCTTAGCGGCATCAAATTAGTCTCATAAGTCAAAAGCAAGCAGAGTACCATGGGTTTCAAGCCCACAAAGATCTCAAAATCAACTAAGGATAGAGTCCGCGGAGTAAAATGAATTGATTCAAAGTGTGAATAAGAACAAAAAGCCATGTGACATTATCGTAGTGTTTAACGAGTTTCCTAATTGTAGAGTTACACGCTTTCTCTTGAAACCATAGAATGTGTAAAATGGTTAAGACATTTAAAACCCAAAAACAAGGAGGAATGTTCAAGGGAACCGCGAAATGAGTAATTGAAGTTTTGCCCATAACTCTCTTTGTGGTTAACCAAATCAGACAAACTAGATCTTGTTGAAAGGGTCTCATCAGCAACTACATTCTACGATCAACAATTTGAGAATTTGATGCGTCTCGTGGGATCATAGTGCCAAACACAAAGTTTAAGATAGAAAGAGTGGTTCTAACATGTAAATTATCAAATGATTCCACAACCACCGACATTAATGAGGAACGATGCACCTTTACTTCCTACGGTTTGATGACATGTAAAAATGGTATTTCGAGGTGATCATGTGTTTACGCAGGGTAATTCATGAAATTTGGTTAGTGGTTGAAGATTGAAATCTGATTTTCCCCTCTTTCTTCCCCATCTCTTTTCCCATATTCTATATATTGAAAAATGAGCCTATTTGAAAAGGTTGGACCCTCTTGGATTGCAAGAGCATTATTCAGAGTAGTGTTCCTTTGCATTTTGAGTTACAAGACTCGATTTGATTTGTTGCATGTGGATACTTGCCTCTTTCCATCATTGTAATCAATTGTGCATATCTTGGAAGTAATAAAAGTCTTGTTTTTGTGGTTATTATCCGCCCTAGCTCGTATTTTGTTTCATCCTCTTTCCTTTCCTTTACTATACTAGTTTGTTGTGCATTTTCATGTCCTTTGCGGAAGTCTCTTTTTTGTTGTGCTCCATAAAAGTGTGTGTGATGTTTCGATCGTGTGGCATGTATATACTGCCCTCCATGTGCACATATTACCATATATTTTCACTCATATGAGAGTGTTCATCCCCTTCTTTCTAGTGTTATCACCTCCCCTTAGCTTAGGTTTTCATTTTTATGCATCTCCTTCTCACCCTGGTCCCTTGGAATCATAGAGTAGTGTTAGGTAGTTACATTTCCCTTCTTAGGAGTAGTTTTAACGAGAGAAATAGGTAGAGGAAGCCAAACTTCTTCGGAGGTCTGTCTCAAGTGCAAGGTCCCACAACTTGGAGACAGTCCCATGTTACCTCGAAGCCCCATGTTTTTGTAATTTGGGACGGGTGTAATTTTGAGCTCCTATAGTTTCCAAACAATCAATTGGTTAAATGATTGTAGAAGGCTCGCTAATTGAGAGCACTTGTTTAAATAGTGTTTGCAAAGAAATAAGATTCCCAAAAGTGTTTGAAAATGCAAAAAATTATAATTATAACTCATTTCCAGATAATAGAGACTTAAGTTGGCCAAAACTAATGGGGAGGCTCACCAATTGATAAAATTGTGATAAATCTAAGCATTTTAATGATCCTAAATTGCCAAAGCTTGTAAGAAGTGTAGTGAGATCAATTTTTCAAAATATAAATAAACTAAAGAGCTAAGTTGTCCGAAGTTGCATGGAAGGGTAGTTAATTTGTCGTAGAATGATAAATTGAGTTACTATAAAGTAGACACATTCACAAAGCTATCGGGAAATGTAACGAGATGTGAACACCAAGCCATAACTAACAACTTTAAGGAATTGATCCCACCAAAGTTTGGGGGAAGACTCGCCAATTGACGACAATATTACAAATCATGTAGGTTGCCAAAATCTTTTGGGAGTTTAGTTAATCTAGAGGAAAATGACATACCTAAAAACATAGCGATTAAAGATGGCCGACAAACTGAAAACACATATGAGCCATACATTGGAGTGACAGAAGGTTCTCCAATGCATGGCTCCCCATTTGCAAATCTTCCAATGCTGAAAGATTTCCAAGGTTTTCGAATAAGGCAGCCTGATTTGAAACACCTAAGGGTCTCAAAAGATGCAAGGAACTTGGCAACTGCACAAACAAATAGTGAATTTTTCAATATGTAATAAATCCACTTCAAATATTCCACATAAAGAAAATGTTGCATTTAACTACTTGTCTCACAAATCATCCTTAGAAATGTGAGTGTGACTTAAAACTGACAAGCGCTTCAGTTTGTTAAGATCCATGGGTAGATCGTGGTCCCCAAGATCAACATATCTTAGATTTGGAAAGCTTCTTGTACATTTTCCATGATTTGAATGCTTCCTGTAAGCCTTGTTGTGGTTAGATTAAAACATTGTGTGTCAAAAACTCTCAATGAACTACTCATCATGTCCAGTTGCTCTACTTCAAGGGTAAAGGTAGAGTAGGGAAGGCTAATCCCTTTTATTTTCTGTAACTTCTGCAAAGCATTTGTAAGATGTGGTAATTAGTGACATGGCCATGATACATTTAAAATCAAATGTTGGCTCTATATCCATACTCTAGTAAAGTGTAAAATAATGGGAAGAATATAACATCACACAACGATTCCATGTCGGTGATCACGTCACCTTGAGACAATCTTCTCCCTCAAGCTCTCAGTATATCATGAAATCTCACAATACCTTCCTGCTTATCCAAATGTGACACATAATATTCCAGTGACATTTTTGTCTCCTCTCTGTAATTTTCATCTTTTGAAGGAAATACCTTTACGAGTGCATGGCATCTTCAAGGGCTTGGAGCTCAACTAATCCTACAACGTAAGCCACAATGCGCCGTGTCTTGTTGTTAAAGATGCATGCAATATCCAGAAACACCTCTCTGCAATCTTCATCTAAACTATTATACACAACATAAATATCTTCATCAAAAAGTTTGGTGCAATTTCAAGTCCGGATCGCATAACTATCTTCACACAACATTTCCTTTGACTGTGCCTTAGAGAGATAATCCACGCTATATCCTTGGCATAAAATATCTCAGTGGATCAGCAGATCCATTTCGTTAAAATTCCTGGTGGGGATGAGGATCCTCATCCACTTTGAAAGGGCTGAGAGATCAGGTCACTTCCTTTCAAAATTCAAAGCATTATCCAAAAACACGAACAAAGGTTGCTTACCTTCTCTAAAAGCCTCTGTTAATCGTTGGTTACCCTCCTCACAGCTTCTCAATTCAATTTTTTTCCCAAACAAGTCAAATAAAATCTTCTTCTGTAGCAACTTGAGATAATCGACAAAACAATCTTGCTCAATGTCGACTCTACAAAATTTGTAGCCGCTAAGATCAAGAATTTTCAAAACAGCTGTCGTCAGAGTTGTCTTTCTGATTCCGTAGACACCGTACATGACAACTATCCTAGACATTTCATTCATGTCCATATTGAGAAGCCTGATTGCCCTCTCTTGTGCTTCTTCAATGCCGACTGTTAAATTAAATTTTTGTAGAAAACTTGTAAAGAATTTAATGCACAAGAAAAATATTAGAAATTTGTTGAATCTAGAAAAAGGCAGCCATTTTGGTATAAATTAGATGAAATATAGCAATTCACAGAACAATCCATACTTTGCAGGGGGATTTATTCCTTGTGATGGAGGAAGAACAACCGTCAATCTCTGGCAACTGCTCCCAAAATCAAATCCGGGTAAATATTCCGTATTTGGGATTGGATGCTCTGTAAATCGACAACTTATAAATCAATAGGTAATATTCCATTAATGCAAAGAAAATATAGGACAAAATTGAAAGAGGCGCGTGCAGATGGTTAGGTAACTCTTCATTGTACCACATGCCAAACTGAGGGACATAAATCAGAATAAAACATCCAACTACACTCACTATTTAACTTACTGCAGGATCCAATGACTGCCATCTTTAATGAACAACTACCAACATTTAACTTGCACTAGAAGCTAACAAATAGTGCATACGTCGGAAAATTGCCCTGATTTACCGTCTAGATTGTCCATTGACGCATTTTCCGACTTGCCAACCTCTATCGTCAATCAATTGACATTTTCTAAAGTTGGGAAACCTTCACCCACTTGAAGGCACACATCTCGGTTTAATAAGAGGAGGAAACAACAAAGGCCTATTTTTATAAAAAACTATATCACATTACATTTTTTCCTGTGACAGATCAACGGCTGCTAGTTTACATGTGCAAATGTTGACATACGTCGCAATGTGGGTCGTCGATCTCCTGGCCCCTGTCCGACACCTCAATGGCAACCCCTATTATAAGAAACGCCTTCAGCGTAACTAGTCATTTTTTGTGTGATGTTTTGAATCTATACTTGGGTTTCTTGAGTGTTATTCCTCTTTTCTTGGCTTTTTCCTTATTGTGTCCCAACTTTTGCATCAACATGATCCTAAGTTTAATTTATGAAGTCAATAACTATATAGTTGTATTAGTGCTTTTAGGGACATAAATACTAAATGCTTTGCTTATTTTGAGTTGTAAAAGTAGATAATCTATTTTATTTTTTGAAGAATACTTTGTTAGAAATATTTTCTTAGTGTTCACATGTTAATTTGTTATTGTATGTGGTGTGTGAATTGTAATCCATTAAGACTATTTATTACTATTTAATAAAAAATTGTAAAAATTATAAATAGATACAATAACAAACAAATATAATATAAACACATTATTAAACTAGCAATCTCATGTGTACTATGCAATGTGAACACCAAATGATATATGTTATTTGATTTAGAGGAATAGTTATCAATTTTGTAGTTGAAGTTGATAAGCGTTGTGATTGATTTTGTAAGTGTAGGAATATAGATGAAGCATACATTTAAAGGTTCCACCTCTACATTTCAAACTTGTTATAAATTTGTACATATACATTTATAAATGTTATATCATGAGTGGTAGTGTTTTGCGAGTAGTTTATCTTAACTAAACATGAATACATGAAGAATTCCATACATGTGCATATTTTATATCATGAGTGGTAGCCTTTTACGACCAATTTGTTTTGCACTAAACACAAATACGTTTGATACTCTTTTGGATAGTTAATTACTTTTGTAGTTGATGTGATTTGTAATTATTTCGGGAAATTGTGTTAGTGTTGCATTGGTTGTTTGGTTGGTCTTTTGTTGAAAAAACCTTTTTGTACAGTCGATAAGGGGTGTGATTGATAGTGGTAGTGTAGGAATATAGATGAAACATTACATTGAAATGTTGTATGTGTACATTTAAATTTGTTACAAATTCGTATATATGCAATTGCAAATCTTATATCACGAGACCTAAACTAAACATGTATACATGAAGACCTTTGTACATTTGCAGATTTTATATCATGAATGGTAGCCTTTTGTGGGCAATTTTATTTGCACTAAACATGAATACATTTGATACCCCTTGAATGGCACTGCCACTTTGGATACAAGAAGCATTGCACAAAGTAGTAATGGAGGTGTTGTCAAAGTAGAGGGTAGTATTTGACGAGTTGAGTGATACATTTAATTACAAATAAGTGATATAATGTACAAAGCTTTGGATGAAAACAACTATAAATTACATGGTTATTTTTTGGCATTTTAAAACTATAGGTATTTGTATGCGATATAATGAAGAAGACATTAAAAATGCGTTGTTGTTGGTTTACATAAAGAAGCGAGCAATAGTAAAAGGAAAAATTGAACATGTATGTTGAAAAGTTAGATTATGTGTCCCATATGTACTTGCCACAATATATACATGCATTTATTTGAAACAAATTACAGATTATTATGTTAAGCAAATAGAATGGAAAACAATAAGAACAATATGTACACTTGAACTAAGAAAACTATAGGTATTTGTATGGAGATATAATGATAAAGAAATTAGAAATGCATAGTTGTTGGTTTACAAAAAACGAACATGTATTTTTAAAAGTTTGATTCTCTATCTCGATATATACTACCACAATAAATACATGGAATTATTTGAAATGAGTTACAGATTGTTTGAAAAACACTTATAAACAAACCAGTACAAGCTATTTTTAAAAATCAAATTTCTTGCTTTTTGCTTGTGCAATTTTTTTGCACGTTTCTTGTATTTTTGTGTAGTTGCAGATGTCTCGATTGTTATTCCCATTTTCCTCAATTTGTGGGGTGGTTCATATTTCAATGCATCTTCATTAGAATCATAAACCAAGCGAAGCACATTAAATTGTCTGGGAGGTTGTCTTTGGGGCATTCCAGTAGTTGTCTTCGCAGATCTCCAATTGTTGGAGGGATTTCGATTCGATGTTCTGTTTCATAAAAATTGTTGTTATAGACTGGCTCTTATGAGGTTTAGAAGGAAGTAGCGAAATATTGGGTGGGAACCGAAATGCCCATCATGGTAGTGCATCAAATGAAGAGCGTATTCATGCATTGGAACTTCTTTTATGTGGGGTTGTTGCCACATTGCTTTTCCTATTGGAAATAAAGTTGGGAAATCCATTGAGAAAAGGCCCTCTGTATTGTATTCATTTATTGGTGAGAGCCCAAGCTCTGGCCATGGCATGGTAAATGGATTGTTACCATCATGGTTGAGCAAGAATTATTCGATTTCCTCTTCTTTTGTTCCTGTATTGTGAGGTGTTAGCACGAAAGATGATGAGTGTTCATACGTTTCATCAGAGTCAGTGGAAACATCAATACCATGAGTTGTAGAAGTGGTTTGCATTTTGGGTAGTTCCACTGTGGATGTGTTAAGAGTGAAGGAAACATTTGACGACTCTGATGGTAGAGAGTAAAGGGCATCATCGTCGATTAAGAAATCTTTGTAATAGGGATCGTGTTGGATTTTATATTGCAAGGCTTCCCAAACACGAGATCTACTAACGTAGAAATCATAATTTTTAAAATTAGCTCCTTCCCTTTGTATGAGTACTATGTCCAAATCTCTAAGGCGGTGGGGTAGGTACTTTTCTATTGAAGTAATGTTTTGTGGGAAACTTATGGTGTATCTTGAGTATTTGTATTGTCGACATGTACTTGGGTGACTTGCAGGAATGGATTGACTCATGCGATAAGCATATCCTCGATTTGGGTTAAAGACGCAAGAATCGATGGGCTGCTTTTTTAGGGTCCATGTTGTTCCATGAAGAGAAGTGGTGGCCATGTTTTTCAGATTTGCATCTATTACAGGAAGGAAAGGCTTTAAAAAATTTTTTTTAATTCCAGGGTAATTTTCCAAACAGATTGAGCAAGTTTGGATGTTCGCCAACAAATCTATTCTTTTGCGAAACCGGCGTTGGGCTTCAATAGTCTATGACGAGGGCGGGAATATGGGAAATATTTGTGTATGGGAAGGGGTGGGGTGTTTTGTTTGAGTCGATGGTGGATTGCAAGGTGGAAAGCAATCAAAAGGAGAGGAGGAACTGGTTGTACATGTACGAGGAACCAAAGCAAGGTCGGTACTTGAGACAGTTTCATGTGGCATCCCAAGTAAATGGGAAGACATGGCAGTAGTTAGCAAAGATGAGTTTGTACGAAAGGAATTGGTATGGTCGTGCAAAATTGTTTCCATGGAAGTTACTTGCGGAATGTTGGTTGGCAATCCTTCACTAGTTGTATTTGATGGCAAGATTGGAATGTCAGGGAATGGTAGGTTGTTGGTCGATGTAAGTTGATGGATATTAGAGATTTTTGTTGTTCTACGCTCTAGGTGATGATGTTGTTGCTCAATAGTTATGAAGAGAGAACATGATTGAGAAGTCACAGACTTATGGAGTACCACCGTTGAAAAAAATCCATGTGAGTCAACAAGGAACGATGCATTGTTTGATGACATACAAATGCAGAAATAGTCAAAATCAATAAACTATATACAATTGAAATGCATGTGGAGTTCCAATGGGAACTACACGTAAGAGGTAAAATTTTGAGAATAAAAAAACTGCATTTGTTCTTTGAAGGAAAATAATATTAGTTATATGGAAAAATATAGTACGTTCACATAGTCTACAAGGATGCAAATACGTACATAACAAAAGCAAAGTAATATTCATTTATTTTCTTAATAGTACTTTCAATCCACATAGTAGTAGGAGGCAATAGTATGTCAGTGTAAAAGGAAATACAACAGTTTTCTTTTGAAGCGGGGAAAAAGAGGGAAACATAGATATGAAATAACTAACATAGCGTTGATAGTTCAAAGTATAGAAAGGGATGGGTGAGGGTGTAAAGTTTGAAGGGACTGATGTGTTAGAAATCTTTGCATAAAGAAGGTTATGGAGGAGATGCACTGCTATCCGCTTTCTTTGAATTGAGGATGACACATTTCAATTTGTTGATTCGCGGTATGTCTCTTTTTTCAGGGAAAGTGTGAAGCAGTATTCGTTGCCGATGACATTGCTTGTAATTTCACTATTTGCATCTTTGTCTATAGACAATAGGTGGAGGTTGTTAGCTGCAACACCCATGATTGACTCAGTTATCTCATCAAAAGCAGTAACTGATTGAAGTTCCCCTGTTGGGTCCTTTAGATCGATCATGAGTGCATATCTATACTCATAGTTCTGAACTTGTACGTTGCAACTCGAACAAACCATGAACCATTTCCATGCTCTCACACTTTTTCCTGCATTGTTTGTCACCTTTTTGAAGAGGACATGCCATGTAAAAAAGTTGTCCATGCTGATATTTGTGATTTCTGCAGTAACCATGGCCCATTCATTTTTCTCAGTATTCCGTGACTGATATTTATTGGGTTTGTATGGAAAGGCTTATTGGGTAAACCAAACACAAGAAGAGAAAAATTGAAAAGTATTCCACTAAAATGTTTGATGCTTTTTACTGTATTTGTTTTCTCAAAACATATTTTACTTCTTTTGACCTCTAATATTTCATATTTTTACAGATATGGCTACTCCTATGTCTTATAGTATGAGAAAGTTATAACAGCATAAGCCTTCCTGTCCAGCTACTTCTGCCGCACAGAAATCAGCCACTTCGATATATTTGCGATTTCGCACAATTCTACATCTGCATTGCTCAATACATGTATCCAGGAAAAAGACCTAATTTTTGGCTTAGCTGTGTAGCCTCTGTGTAGCATTCCACCTGATTTTTATCTATGTTGCCTCTGCTTTCTCATCTGTTACAATGATTTTTAGTTTTAGAGCCCTGTTTGTTCATTGTCTTCCATGAAGCTATGTTGACAGTTCATTCTTCATTAGCTTCTTCTATCCATAGACTTAAGCACTCTCTTATGTCTCACCATGCGGAGGACTGGAATTAGGCATAGAGTGTCACAAATTAAGGATCCAAGTCCACCCTCGTGTTCTTCACGTGCTCTATTAACAGTATCTATCATAAAATTTTAATAATAGATCTTGTTGGGACAGGTTTGACACACTGAAAATGTGAATCAAACAATTATTTAGAAAAGGTTTTCTGAGACGATGGCAAGTGTGGGAGCTGGAATTTTGCTACTCCAGCTTGTAATAAATTCAAGAAAGCTTTCTGCCAAATGGCAGAAGTTTAATAGTTTTTCTATATCAAAAGAATTACTGTAAAGCATTTTTATATTACCAAAATAATGTGTCAGAAGACAAAAAGACTCTTTAAACATTCAAAGATATTAGTGGGAGATCGTTCTCTAATTCAAAATTGGTGTACCATGAGAAACGAGTCTTTGCATGGGACCAGAATACAGGGAAAAGACTTGTGAACTTTCTCAGCAGCAAACACTGAGAATATGAGAGAGTGCCCTCCATCAAATCAATACCACTAGGTTATAGCTCCATACCATAAACTTAAAAGGGAATTTATACATTGCCACAAAAACCGCTTAGAATAGTAATTGCCTAAACCTTACCCAATTATTTAAGACAATCCTTATTTTATGTCAATGCTGCACTTGCTTATTCAGACACTGAAGGTTCCAAAGAGCAGTTGGATGTCAAAAAAATAAAAGTAAATAGCGGCCCGCTTGGAGAGGGTAGTCACAGGGAATCAATTCAAAGGTATCTGAACATTATTTTGGAGAACGTAAACAGTACAAAGAGGGAGAAAGACTTAAAATTCCAACCTGATGATCGAATGCATGCCGTATCACTTTTAAGTTAGCATTCACAATGCATACTATATCTCGCAGATTTGTTAAATTTACCCCGCATTCAACATGTAAAACTATAAACAACAATAAAAAAGCGAAAAGATCAATACATCCGTTGTAACCGTCAGGATGCCTGTCAAATTTAATTGGAGGAGACAAACATTAAAATGGACGTCAAAATTAAGCCAGTGGCATGAACAACTGGAAAGACTTTTCCCATAGGAAACCACCTTCAACTTAATAATAACTAGCAATCACATATGTACAATGCAATGTGAACGCCAAATGATATATGTTATTTGATTTAGAAAGATATTTATTACTTTTATAATTGATGTTGATAAAAAAAAACACCTCCATATTACAAAGAGACAAAGTAGAAAAAAGAGACCGAAATAGTCATTCCCTTGCCAACCATAAACTATTTGGTATGCAAATATGTGGTTCAAACCCGGGTTTCTCCCAAACCCAACGCATGGAATTGGGTGCTTTGGATTATTCGAAGCATCTTAATGATAAAAAAATACCATTAAGATGCTTGCATCTTCCTATTCACTTAACTAATCTTTCTTAAAAAATGCACACCATTCGTTTTCATTTCAATACTATTAAATCTTATTCCTTTCGTCTCCCTTTTAATTTTCCGCCTCAGTAGTATATACTAGCAATCACATATGTACAATGTGAACGCTAAATGGTATAAGTTATTTGATTTAGAGGATATTTTTGTGGTTTTTAATTATTTGGGGAGAAATTGTATAATATTATATAATTTATTTATTTAATACTTATAAACAATAAAAAAATTGATATTTTTTTAATTCATTGGAATGATTTGAACACAATTTTATCCAGAAATCTGATCTAAAATTGTATACACTAAAAACATAAAATACTATTAAACAAAACATTTTTTAGTTGAAAAATCCCTTAATAAACAATTAAATGCATCAATATTTAATTAAAAACATTGATTTTACTTCTTACACTCATAATTAATTTAATAAAATTATCATTTTTAAATGAACCCATATTCTTTCCATATATTAAATGTATCATATTAAACACTATTTTACAAAAATTGCTACTTGGGTAGAAGTAATAACCCATTAAAAACATATATGCTTTGTAAGGATAATAAACATCCTATCTGGAATCTTACAGCCTATAAATACTGGGTAGCAAGGAGCACATATAGGGTTCTTCTTAATGCCAATGGAATATAAGGGATGTCAATTCCCACCTAAATTACCTACATAACCCCTAAATTGTCTTTTACCCAACTCAAAAATATGTCGTGATTCAGATTGAGATTCGATAAATGTGGGAGGGGACCCATGTTGCAAAATGGAGTACCTTCATTGTGAAAAGTGTAGGGAACACATTTTGTACGTGTGGCTACAAAGTGGAGTGTGAATAGTGACCAAACAAAGCAAGAATTCTGATGCCATATTCACTTCAAGCCAACAAGTTTGTATTATTGTACATGATACTTAATAAAATAATTTGTGAAGCTTCTCAACATTTTGTAAGGCAAGATGAGAATGTCCTTGTTATATACATCAGATTTCTCATTAAGCCTTGATGTTCTTGCATATTCAGGGTCAATGTAACCAATGATACCCATAACATAGGTAGAGGTGTGGGTTTTGGTTGAGGAAATGCACTTGGCAATGCCAAAGTTTGACAAATGTGCTTCAAAATTATCATCCAAAAGAATGTTAGAAGTCTTCACATCCTTGTGAACAATACGTGGGTTACAGTCATGATGAAGATATGCTAATCCTTCTATAGCAGCATTAGTAATCTTTAGCCGAGTGTCCTAGTCTAGCTTTATATTCTTTTATGATCCTATATGAAAATAAAAATTAAAAAAACACTTGTTGGATTCTCCAACAATCCATTTTAATCAAAAAGTTAGAGATTGATTGGATTCTTATGAATCTTCAATGTACATATCCATTTTTCTTCATAACATAATCATTTTACTCACCATGTAGGATGTCCCACAGACTTTCATTTACCATGTAATCATAAAACATCAGGTTTCCATATGGAGAAAGTGAATATCCATGATATCTCACAAGATTCCAATTGTTGATGCTTCCAACTATTTCCAACTCAGTTTCAAATTCATGCAAGCTTTGTGGGTAGTGACTGTACAATCTCTTTATATCAATTGGCTTATTATTCTTTAGAGCACATTTATAAAGAGTGCTTGTAGCACCATAACCAATTATATGTTTCTCATTTAGATTTTCAGTGATTCCCATAATGCCATCGTACATGTGAAGAGGCATTAAGTATTGATATAAAATTGGCAAGTGGTTCATTAAATCAGTGATATTCTGATTGTGACTCTTTTATGGAATTTGCTATTATAAACCTTATATTTTGTTTATGTTGAAGTGATAATATTAATGTATAATATGTCCTAAGGATCATGGAAAATTTTAGCAACCAAAAAATGATATAAAACACCATGGAATGGAAAAATGATAGAAAGATCAATGGATCCTCAATTGTGACAAATGAATAATATTAATTATAATTGGGAATACCTATAGCAGCCCTTTATAGTGGCCACATAGTTACTGAGATGATTAATTATATTTAACGTAATATTATGCCTACAATACCCTAGGGGTTAACAAGTGCATTGTTAGAAAACAAGTTGGATGGGTATTAAGACTTCTGGATCCCAAAATGTTATGAAATCCTACTTAAAATAATTAAGTATAAATAATGCACTAGTTGTTCAGAAATATTTAAGTTGAACTCTTCTTCTGAGAACTTAGTAAAGTGGAACATATTGGTGGATTATGACCTCAAACTTCAAAGGGATGATTAAGTATATTAGAGGAAAAATAAATATAATATAACAATAATGAAATCAAGATCATAGGGTCATCAATAGCAGATTCTTCTATTCTTTCATTCTTTATTTAGATTGTCCATGTTCCACTAT
>CM031237.1:432871902-433035527 GCA_018340775.1 Taxus wallichiana var. yunnanensis
TGGTCGGAGGACACACTCTCACGAGGCGAGGTTGTCACTTCCCTCAAAATACGGTTGTTGAAATTACCCTTGAGTTCGGGAAGGAAAGCAAATCACTGGTCATCGTTGAAAACTTGCCGATTATTGGTATTATCGGGTACACTAGGCGGTGGACCATTTTGATAGTGAACTTATCTGAGAGAATTCGGGATGGGAATCGATAGTGATCACGAGGCGGCCCGGTGAATCAGCCCTGTTGTTCTTTTCTCTAGGTATTGCCTGATGGAGAAAGCATCAAGGAATTCAATTGAATCCCAAACCTGATTCGTAATGCTTGACCTCCCATTTTTACACGAAAAAGGCTCTGACTTGCTTCACAATCAGCTCTGCATCACCGAGCTTGAGAAGATTTTTACACCTCGTTCTTTGGCCACTTGCAGTCAAGAATGAGAGCCTCATACTCTATTTTGTATTGTTAGTGTTTTATTTGCAACTTAAATGAAAAGGGTGTAGGCATCCTTAGGTGACACTAGCAGGACACCAGCTCCAGAACCAGCTGAGGAACAACTTCCATCAAATTCTAAAATCCAAACACCATTGGGATCTTTGGGTGATACTTTGGAGGGTTGGATTTCATCAGGGGACAGAATCATGTAATTACCATGGCCCATATCCTCATAGAGTATTTGTGCCTTAGGATCATCCGTTTTCTGCACAATATACTCAGATTGTTTCTCAGGCATCAGCTTCTTCATGTGTCCATTGACAGGTATGAGTGCATGTGACCAATCCATTTGAATCTCTCCACCCACATCTTTACAGAAGTTCCTACTTAGCAACATTCCATAAGAAGGAGGAATGTCTACTACTAGGATGGTAGCCAAGACTTTCTTTTCAGGTAAAGCAGCAAAAGCCACTTGTGCATCTTTAATCCTTCGACCAAAGGCACTTCCTTACTTTCCATGGAGTAGCAAGATCCATAAGTGCAGTGAGGTCAAGCCTAAAGCATGAGCTACTTTAGCGAGGCATCACGTTATCGAGGCTCGGAATCTATGACACGATTCTTGAGCCTATGGCCGGCTATAAGAAGTGTTACATAAAAGGCTTGATTTTGTCACGGGCGAGTGTGGAGGCTGAGACTAATTTGTGGTGCAGAAGGAGGAGTGGGCAAAAGGCCTTTAGAGGTGGTCTTGGAATGGGAATTAACAAATTGGATCATCTTGGCAAAAGCCTTGGGATGAGTTTGGTAGTATTCAGCTTCTGAAATTTGGACCTTGGTCCTTTTTAGGTGATCAACAATATCAAAGGATCCAGAGGTGGATGGACCATCATCATTTGGAATTCTAGGCTTATCAACTTTAGGAGAAAAAGAAGAAGCAATTTTGGTAGTAGGATTGACAGGACTTACCTTTGGTGCAGATGAGGTAGGGATAGGAGATCCTCTTTTGGCAATTACAGGAATAGTTGCCGGCTGCTCCTTAGATTTCTTCATGGGCTGTGTTACTTTCTCCTTACACTTTATGCATTCTCGAGTCATGACAGACAAATGATTCCTTTGTTCATATCTGCTTTACCACTTCATCATAGTCATCTCCATCATCGGTGCCTTCGGTGGTAAAGAAATTAACCCGAGATCCCTCAAGTTCTTCGCCTCATCATCAAATTCCTCCAGGAACTCCTCACGAGCTTCATCGTCCACATCATCATCTGGCTCTTCAACTTCACAGGTTGCATTCACAGGAACTTTAACAGGAGGTCCTTCAAGTGCTAGTCTTGTGTGAGGAGCGGCGAAAGCGATTTACAGGCTGAAAATTTCTTCTTGGAACATCTGCATACGGGGCATGCTGAGCCAATTGTTTCTTTATAGCTACTAGATCATTTGCAAGTTTCTGGACTAATGGATCAGTATTGGGTCCAGAGGTGGAAGAGGAAGAAGCAGCAGATTTAGATTTGGGAGGATCTCTTCTCAACTTCCCTGACATGATCAAGTCATCCTCGACACTAACAGCCAGTTCTTGATCCAGAACTAACGTTCCGAGATTAGCCCTTCTTAGAGCATAACTGACTTTGGGCGTTTGAGCATTTAGAAAGAAACATTTTGAATTTGATCGGCCGGTCGAGTATTTATGAGGAATTTTGTTGATCGATCTGTTGAATCGAGCCACAAATTCTCTCATGGGTTACGATGGATCTTTCTTTATACGAGAAATTTGGGCAAGCGAGGGCATGCACATCTTACTGCGGCTTGAAAGCGGCTTTGAAGTTGAGTTCTCATTGTATTCGGTCGGTGATGGCACGGCCGGAAGGTGATAGAACGATCGGCGGCATTATCTTGTAGCGTCTCAGCGAGCGGCCTTGCTTGAGGCGTCTTCATGTTGACTCCCAAGACTCCACATGCTGACTATGAAGGCTGCGATGTGTTCATCGAGTGTACTTTGCCATCTCCTTTAAATTTGGGAAGTTCTTTCGGTTACCTCTAGGTAACTCATGCGAAAGGCGATTAAGGGCCGGGGCCCGACACGTTGACCCCATGGCAATTGTGCCGCCATTCTTGGAAATACGGCTTGGAGGAGCTGTAACACCAGCTAGGATCAAAGCTCGTAGATTGGGACTAGCGAGGTTACGAAGGAATACCACCGTGGGACTTTATCTTGAGCGAGGTGGAGTGCTCGTCGAGCGAGTTCTTATTTGAAGGAAAGGAAAACCTGTTGCTCAAAGCTGGCGAGAATCTTCGATACGAGGGTCCTTCTCCCTCGAGTGAAAGCGTGAGTCGCGAGATCAAAGGATGATCGAAAAATTGCGATGATCTTGGAATGCGATTTTCCCAGTAGTCGCGAAAAGCTGTTGGTCGTCAAATAGGACTTTTAGAAGAAGCGAGTCGGGGACAAGAAGTCCCTCCTCTTTAATGGGAGAGGTTCCCTTATTCGAAACGAACTTATTTACAAATGTACAGAACATTGTTTTATGGTCAAACTTGGATATTACGAAAGTGTTTTCCCTGAGGATCATCGATTACACAAGGGTGAGGAAAGGGAATAAGAAGATGAGCGAGAATAGCAACATTGAGAATTATAGATAGCGAGAATAATTCTTCGTGTATGCGAAGCTTCAAAGAATTTAAGACAAGATCATTTGCGTTGGTGAATGAGATTAAATTTAAAGACACAAAGTTCCATAAATAACCTTCTTGATTTATTAATCAAGGACACAAAGTTCCTTCTTGGTTATACAAGATCCTTTGTATTTGCAAAAGCCAGAGCGTGTATGCGATCGGAGAGACTAACGAGTTAGGAACAAAATGATCTCCACAATATTAAAGGAAAACACAGAGATAACAAGAATTAGATAGACAAAGAATGGAAAGCCCTTTTGTATTGATTTCTTTAAGATCTATTTACACTTTCAACAAATATCCAAGTTCTTCCTCCTTTGCAAAATGGCGTGGAAAGGCCATTATATAGCTTACAAGTCAGTTACTCTTCGTAACCGTTTCTTTTAACTAAAGAATAGTTAAGGATCGCGTCATTTGCAATACCTTAACTAATTACAAAGAATACGAAAAGAATGGGAAGAAGAGAAAAGAAAGGAGAAGGAGACGGTGGCGGCTCTTTGGGAGGGACCCCTTGTCTTGAGAATCCATTGCTGAATTTCTTGATGCCTCGGCTATGTCTGCCACGTGGAGCGCGTGTTGGCTGCGGGCGAGTCAAAATCCCAGACACTTCTCCATCTCTTTATCAAACTCGGCGTGAGTATGATAATCTTTATTTGCTTCTTCGATGGCAGATTGAAGAGAACAAATTTCCTTCATCTTTTCCTTAGAGATGGAGCTTTCCTTGAATAGATTATCTTTGACAAAAGCTACGGCCCGAGCTTTGATTTCTTGCGAGACAGGAAAACACCGAGTTTTCATCTGAAGATGACAATGTATATCCTTGAAAGCGGCAACGGCCGGTGTCTTGAAAGCTTCTCCCTTACGCGTAAATTGTTCTTCATTTCTCCCAAAGCTTCCTCAAAACTACGATCTTCCACTCCCAGCTGTAGACCCGGGATTTTGATAGATTGTCCTTAGCATCATCGAAAATCTTATTCGCGATAAGATGTTCTCATCACATCTGTCCCATAAGGCGAAGGTCTACTATCTGTTGCTCAGATTTTTAGTTCTTTATCCATGGTATTGATAGTGGAGGAGAGCTTGATTGCACATTACTCACCTTTTCGTGGAGTTTGAAAGCTTCATCGATGAAGTTTAATCCGGCCAACAAGCATGTCATCCACCATGGCTTGATAGCTCTGCCATAGACAGAATACTTGTGCATATCTTTGATACTTTGCACTTCATCTTGGCTTAGAATTATAGGAGGTGGAAGAGTAGTCGATGGGGTAGGGTCAAGACTTTATCCTTAGATAAAAGAGACTTGATGAAACTGTGAGAATCGGGCTTGTTCTTCCAAGCTGTTGATAGTTTGCTTTGCCCTTTCTCTACCCTTCGATGACTCTTGTATTTGTTTCACTGGAGGTTGTGAATTTCACCTTGGGGAGTAGACTCTCCCATAGGGATTCTTGAAAGCTCAAGTCGGATGCGGCAAGTCGATTTGATTTGTCTCTTTGTAGGCTTAGCGATCTCAAGAATTGCTGACCTTGGGCATCGAGACACTATTATTGGAAGTGGTTACGGCTTTCTTGGCACGAGAAGGAGTGGTGCCCAACAAGGCTGCAGCTGACATCGAAATTTGGTCCCAAGCTTTGAGAGGAGGATTTTCTCTTCCTTTTGTCGACAAAGGTTGCACCCAAGCAAAAGAGGAAGAAGAATCTGCGGGAGAAGCAAGGGGACGAGAGGCAGGAGCTCATGACACTCGGAGTGCTGCGCATTTGTTGACTCAATTTGAGATGTGAGTAGAGAACCTTTGGAGGCAATAGCGGTAGAAGAATCAGTAGCATCTGGAAGTTCAGTGCTCTGGACCTCCTTGTCCTTATCTGCTGGATCTTCAGGAACATTTGCAGGAGTTGGCATCTCACTTTCTTCACTTTCTTTGAGAACAATGATGTTCTCGGCCCTATAGGCAACTCTGCTGTTTTCTTGGAGGGTCATTCTCTGCGGGCTCCTTCTTTACCTCTTTGAGTTTCTTCTTATATACAGGTAGATGAAGAGGGAGTAGATTGATGAGTCCTTGTGTTGATGAGGCGGGAGGGGTTTGCATTAGTGTTTCGAGACCTTGGGCGATGCCTCTCTTATTGGTGTCGAGTCATCCTTGGAGGCTGGATTCTCTGAGTGCCTCTTGAATTCTCGGATCTTCTTCTTGAACCGGACCTTAGTCGACTAAGGGTGGAGCAAGAATCTCGGCGAGATCATCCCTCTCTTTCTGTTCCAATCAAGGTCCTCCGAGGAGGGTGTGCTTAATCACATTTTCATACTCATACGAGTATAGGTCAGAATTGTCATCTGGAGACCTTCGGGAACTTGAGTGGGACCGAGTTCTTGAATCAATTGCGGGAGAACCTGCCCACAATGCCTTCTCGGCTTCGAAATCATCTGCTGATCGGCCCGGTAGTCTTACGTATCGCCTATGATGGTAGATTATCTTGATGTTACATTGATAAACTTCTTCAAGTCAAAGCGGGTTCTTGGCTTGAAGAAATGAGCGATGATAGGGACAGGGCTCTTTCATGTTACGAGCATCGAGAAATTTGTTTTGCATGTGTAGTTTCCCGGAGAGATGGGAAAGTGCAAGCGAGAAATCTTCTTGTCTCTGCAAGTTACGTGCTGACTTGTCTAGTTGCTGCATATTTCTATCGAGGCCATTTTATCATTGCGAGAACATGGGAAGCCGTAGAGGAGTGCTTTCATAGCAGCCAAGCTTTGATATAGGAAAATTTCTGAATTGGATGAAATAGGCTCCATCTTTGCGATATCGGGTTCATGGCTTCATCGAAAACCTTCTAGCAGTATCACCTTGAGCAATCGACCACGTACATGGTGAAAGCATCATTGACCCTTACGAAATTCCGATTCTTTGGTCTCGGGGTGAAGCTGCGGGCAATAGGCATACCTTTGGATCATCTTTGTGTGCATCTATATAGGAGAAACCAAACCTTTGCCTTGATCTTTGCTAGGGTATACATCGGGTATGAAGTCATATAGAACTTCTTTGTTCTTTGAGCGTTGGATAGCATTTGCTCGCCAAATTCATGCGATGATCTCTGCCCGATTGATGTTTTGTGTTCCCTCGCACACCATGCTTTGATGGCGGGCACATCAGAAATGAAACTCATTGGTGGAGGGCAAACCCATAACCGAGCAGCGGGATTATGAAGTCGACGATTCCTCATTGAAATCTGCTCGGAAGAGGGTTTTGGTTAGGCGAAGCACCTTTCTTAGGGTTCTTGACAAGACTTCGCCACTCGCGCCTTATATTTGTCCTTTGTCTTGATCGAATAGGAGTGCATGCTTGATCAGGGAGGCGACTATAGCATTGTCCAACTCCGGAATCCTCGGCAGCGCCTTGATGGCGGCGGCGTCGGCAGCGATGAGTTCCCCATGTACATTTGTCAATTCGCTCGAAGCGGGGTCGAAGTGAGCTCGCGCATGAAAGCACGTATGTCGCCTGCTTTATCTTGAGATTGGGAAACCACCGGAAAAAGCCAAACCGCTATCATGAATCGTTTGTGCTATTGGTGTAGGGTTTGCATCTGCCATTCTTGCCCAAAAAATCACCGAAGTCGAGATGGCGAGCTTATTGTCCCCAATATTGCTAACATGAGACTCAAGCGGAGAAATTTGCTCTGTCCTGAAACTTGATCTTCATATTGATAGTCTCGGAGGCTGACCTAGACTCGGGAAGGAATTTGCAAAGGGAGGGGATATTTGCGCGAGGTTTTCAAATTGCGAGGGTTCGAGCAAAGATAGCATGGAAGCAATGCGAAAAATGCAAAGGGAAATGCTCGTTATATAGCGCGTTTGGAGAGAGGAATGAATTTAATGCGCATTGAATACACAACCACCAATTTGAATAGCATCATACTCGGAGTGGCGGGAAAAACTAAGTGTGAATGACACTTGAGTACGCTTGGGACATGTGAGAGCGCGAAATGCGCGAAACACGCGGCTCGGCGATTCGGGTGAAGCAGGGGAGAGGATGCACAAATGCTTTTGGAGCGATTGGGGCGAAAATGCGCGAGTCTGTGGTTCGGGTGATTCGGCGAAAATGGAACAGTGGGCCCGTTTGGACTTGGGACATTCGGGACAAAAAGTTCAGAGTGCAGCGGTTTGGCAGTTCGGGCGAAATTGAAAAGCACTTGCATTTTTCGATTTGGGACGAGGAGCTACGAAGTCGCGACACGGGAGTTTCGGCCGAAAATTGGAAAGCTCGCACTTTTTAACTTTGGGACATTTGAGACATGAAAGTGCGTAGTACGCGGTTCGGGTGTTTCGGCCGAAATTGGAACAACTCGCACAATAAGTTTTGGGACACTTGGGACAAAACTTTCCGACGGGCCCGAAAATGGGACAGCTTCGGGGATTTCGGCCGATCGGGGAACAGAGTGCACTTTCGTACTTGGGGCGGTTGGGACAAAAGTTACAGCGAGGCCGAAAATCACACAAAATGACCCAAAACACAGATTTTTTCAATTTCACGACTTAGGCACTTCAGAGAAAAACACTTAAACTCAAAATTTTGAAATTTTACTCTTATCGGTTTCGCACTTTGTTTTCTTTAGTTGAATAGCTAAATAATAATTTGAACACCATATAGCTGTCATGAAAATTAAATTACAAGTTTGAGGAAAATTTAGCTTCATTTTGGATGAATTGAATAATTTTTTTTCATTGCTATCAAACACCTATCACCTAGTTTCATTTCTTGGAATTGATTTCACGACAACCAACTTGATGTGTTGCTAATTACCCTTAACAAGATCCTCAGCGGGTGATAATTTTGAACCAAGGGTCATCATATGATCCACTTCCTTGTTCAATTTCCTTGGCACCACTTGTAGATCAAGAGAATCAAAACTTTCAAAAGGTCCCAAACTTTATGTTTATAAGCTTTCAAAATCTTATTCTTTGTGGCACACTTCCCTCTAACTTGGTGGGTGACCAACTCAGTATCTCAAAGATTTTCAATATTTTAATCTCTATATTTTCATCAATTAGAAGACCATGCACCAATTCCTCATACTCTTCTACATTATTAGAACATGCAAACTGCAATCTATGGGCATGTTGGGGTTAGCACAAGGTTGTATAGATAATATATCAGATCTAAACATACATGAAATGAAAGTGAATATTCTACCAAAAGAATTATACAAAACAAGAGATATAAATCAACACTAAATTTAACGTGGTTCACCCAGTGTGGGCTACATCCACCAAGAAACAAGCCAATCTATTATCTAAAGATTTGACAAGATATACAATTGAATATCTACAATCTTCCACACCTCTCAGATGTATAATACTTTCTTTCACTCAAGTTTTTGCTTCTTCTCCAAGAATTCTCTCTCTCACAATTATTCTCACAATAATCATCAACTTTTACAAGTTCTTCTTAATTCTTACTTCTAAACCCTAGCTTTCATGCTTATATAGGCATATACAAACTTAGGGCACTTAGCCATGCAATTACAATCAATATATCTTCTTTTATTCTAAAATTAGATCTAATTCCCGTGAGTTAATTAAAACACTCACACACAGGTAACCAATGTCGGTTATCCCTAACCAATGTCGGTTCCTCCTTTCTTGACTGATGTTGGTCCCTCTATAACCGATGTCGATTACTATGTTTTCCAGCAAGTTTCATATTACATGCTAATCCGAAGTAATTGAGCTCCACAACTCAACAATCTCCCACTTGGAGATAAATTACTACACTATACCTATACAACGTCATTCTTGGATCCTTCCTTAGCTTTGTTTTTTCCTCTTCAATTATCAAACTCAAATACCAACGAAGTGAAGTGGGTGTAGCTCCAACTTCTCCTTTGCTAATGGCTTCATTATAATATCCATAGGGTTTTCACTCGTATGAATCTTTTCCAGATTCAACTATCCATCCTCAATACTTGTTGTATGAAGTGATACCTCAACTAAATTTGTTTCATTCTTGAATGAAATGTTGAGTTATTTTCCAAATGAATTTTACTCTGACTATCACTGAATAATTTGTAATCATCTTGCTCCTTTCCCAACTCTTTCATGAACCTACTCATCCATATCATCTCCTTGCTAGCATTTGTAGTTGTAACATACTCTGCCTCTGTAGTAGAAAAATCCACAACCTTCTACAATCTTGAAATCCAGCTAATTTTCATCCCACCTACTGTGAAAATATATCTAGTAGTGCTCCTCCTACCATCCAGATCTCCAACCATATCCAAATCAACATAGCCACATAATGAAATATCTCGAACCTCCATAGCATAACTACATGCTAGATGTCCCTTTCAAATACTGAGTATCCATTGGATTGCTTTCCAATGCTCTTTACCTGGATTGGCCATATATCTACTCATAACTCCCACTTTTTGTGCATATGTCAGTCCGGTAAAACCATAGCATACATGAGACTCCTAATTGTTGAGCATATGGCACTCGTGTCATGTATTTGACCTCCTCATGTGATGATGGACATTGATCTTTTCTCAATTTGAAGTGTCCAGCCATAGGTGTACTAACAAGTTTTACATTCTGCATCTTGAACCTTTCTAACACCCTGTAGATATAATCCTCCTGAGACAAATACAATTTTTGTTCTTCTATCTCTGTGTATTTACATGCCAAGGATTCTTTTTGCAGCTCCTAAATCCTTCATATCAAATGTGTGAGCTAGCTTTCCCTTAAGCTCACCAATGTCTGCATACTAGATCCTGAAATAAGCATATCATCCACATACAGTAACAAAATAATATAGCTCCCATTTTCTTCTTGAAATAAACACAATTGATTCACATCTCAAGTAACCATGCTCAATAAAATATCAAACCTCATGTACCATTTCCTTGGAGCTTGCTTGAGCCCATATAGGCTCTTTTTCAACTTGCACACTAATTTCTCCTTACCCTTGACTTCATACCAAGTGGTTGTTGCATATAAATATCTTCATCAAATCACCATGAAGGAAAGTCATCTTCACATCTAGTTTCTTCTAAATGTAAATCATGTACTACAACTAAACTCAATATAGTATGAATAGAATTCATCTTAACAATAGGAGAAAATATTTCACCAAAATCAATACCTACTTTATGTGCAAATCCCTTTACTACAAGCCTTTCCTTGTACCTTTTATGTCCACCCTCTTCTTCCTTGATCTTGTAAACCCACTTGTTCTGCAATGTCCTCTTACTTGCTGGAAACTTAACCAAATCCCAAGTCTGGTCTGTTCAAGGAGTCCATCTCCTCATCCATGTCATGCTCCCATTGGATGTGAGTCTTATCCTACATTGCTTCTTCAAAAATTTTTGGTTCACCATTATCAGTCAATAATAAATAAAATAGAGAAGGTGTAAATATTTTTGGAGGTTTACTTACCCTTTGTGACCTTCTCACAGGAGTTTGGGGTACCGAAGGCTCATTTTGGACCTCTGGACATTTGTATCCAAATTTTTTAGTGATGATGCCGATGCGGTCACTTATAAATCGACATCGGTTTGCTAACCGATGTTGGTTGGGATCTTCTGTAACCGATACCGAGTTCTTATGACCGATGATGTCGGTCAGGGTCAATGACACGAGTTACTTTGTTACCCTCTCGATATTATTTTTAAATCGAGAGTTCATTTTCATTAAAAAACTTCTCAACTGGTTCATCCTTGGGTACCAAAATTTGATCCCCATACATTATCTTTTCATTCCATTCAATATCACGACTCCTAATAATTTTATAATTCTCTAAATCCCAAAAATGGAATCCAAAATCACTAGATCCATAACCAATGAAAGTGCATCTCTTGGATTTTGCATCTAACTTTTTCTATTTTCCTTATCAATATGCACAAAAGCTTTTGAACCAAAAATTTAAGAAAAGATAGATCTACCTCTTTTCGGTCCAAGCTTCCTCTAGTATTCCTCCATCTAGTGAACTTGAAGGCCCATGGTTAATCAAATAAACTGTTGTATCAAACTTTTACTTCCCCAAACTTACAAGGTAAATCAAGAATGTATCCTCATACTTCTAGCACGTTCCATGATTGTCTTGTTCATTCTTTCTGCAACACCATTCTCTTGTGGTGTTCTTGGAACCATTCTTTCTCTACGTATCCCATTCATTGAACAATAATCATTGAAATCCTTACTACAATATTCACCACCATTTTTCAGATCTAAGGCACTTTAACTTTGAATTTGATTCATTCTCAACAAAGGATTTCCATCTTTTAAAAGTCTCAAAAACATCATATTTATTTAATACAATAAACCCATACCTTTCTTGTAGCATCATCAATGAAAGTAACATAATATTGGGATCCTCCATGAGAAGCTACCTAAGTTGGTCCCCACACATCTGAGTGTACAAGCTCCAATTTCTGCTCCTTCTTAGTTGCCCTAACTTTGAGAAATCTCACTCTCTTTTTCTTTCCAAAAAAAAAATACAATCTCAGAAATCAAGATCTAAATCTTTCAAATTTGATAACTTACCCTTAGCCTTTAATATCTACATTCTTTTTGACTCATATGGCCCAACCGATTATGCCACATGCATGCATCTAAATTTGAAGTAGATAATGCAGAAAAGGAATCAGTAACATAGGTAGATAAATATAATGTTCCTACCTTCTTACCTCTTGCCACAAAAAAGCACCCTTGGTGACTTTCCAAGAGTCTTATGTGAATGTAACCATGTACCATGTGAGCTTCACCTAGTTTCCTCTGTAGAAATAAGATTCCTCTTGAGGCTTGGCACATGCCTCACATCTTTCAATACCCATGTATTTCATTCTACAATTTTAGATGAACTTCCCTTTACCAGTAATACTACAAGGTTCATCATCACCCAAATAAACATGTCCAAAATTTCCTGGACATAATTTTGAAATAACCCTTATTAGGGTTGCATGGAAAGAAGCTCCTGAATATAAAACCCATGATTCAATTCTATTATCTAAATAAAGAATAAGAGCATCTTGCATTACCTCTATTGAGAGTAAGATTTTCTTCTTTACCTTTTTACGGTTGTTGGTTCTCTTTATCCTTTGACAACAATCTTTCTTTGCATGTCCTTTCTTTCCACATTTCAACAAGTAATTCCCTTACCTTTGGATTTAGATCTGTTATCCCTTGACTTTGATTTCCCATTACTCTTACTCTTGGATCTCTCTTTTTCCTACCCTGCTTTCTACATTCAAATCATTCCCAGATGATTCCTCTATACTTTTCCTATGAATTTCTTCATTCAAGATTATACTAACCACATCATCAAACTTCAAAATATTATTCATGAGATGTTTATTATTACTAACATCCATTACCAAGTTATCCCAACTATATCGGGAAAAGAATATAAGAATAAAAGTGCTTTCACTTCATCATCAAATGGTATATCAACCAATTTTAATTGATTTACAATAGATCAAAAATCATTCAAATGACTAGATGCAAATCCACCTTCATGCATCTTAGAGATAAATAGTTTCTTTATCAAATAAAATTTATTTGAAGCACTAGGTTTTTCATATAAATTAGCAAGAGATTTCATTAACTCTACCGTAGAAGTCACTTCTATAATATTAGAAGCCATGGATGTTGTTAGGCTCAATCTTATAGATCCCAAAGTCCTTTTATCAAGAATCTTCCATTCTTCATTAGTCATCTTCATAGGTCTAGAATTTTTCATCAATGGTAAGTACAAATCTCTTTGATACAGATAATCCTCAATCTGCATCTTCCATAATTGATAATTTTGATCGTCAAACTTATCTACCTTGTATTTTTTTCTTCTACCATTGTTGTAGCTCCCACTCAATCAGAAAACCCTCTGTGAGTAAATTTGTCAACACATAAAACCCTCAAACAAAGCTTGATACCAGTTGTTGGGGTTAGCACAAGTTTGTACAGATAATATATCATATCTAAACATACATGCAATGAAAGCGAGATATTCTACCAGAAGAATTATACAAAACAAGAGATATAAATCAACACCAGATTTAACGTGGTTCACCCAGTGTGGGCTACATCCACCAAGAAACAATTCAATCTATTATCCAAAGTTTTGACAAGATATACAATTAAATATCTACAATCTTCCACACCTCTCAGATGTACAGTACTTTCTTTCTCTCAATCTTTTGCTTCTTCTCCAAGAATTCTCTCTCTCACAATTATTCTCACAATAATCATCAACTTTTGCAAGTTCTTCTTAATTCTTACTTCTAAACCCTATCTTTCATGCTTATATAGGCATATACAAACTTAGGGCACTTAGCCATTCAATTACAATCAATAGATATGCTTTTATACTAAAATTAGATCTAATTCCGTGAGTTAATTAAAACACTCACACATAGGTAACTGATGTCAATTATCCCTAACCGATGTTGGTTCCTCCTTGCCTAACCAATCGTCATAGTGACCGATGCCGGTCACTCCATAACTAATGTCATTTACTTTATTTTCCAAAAAGTTTCATATTACATGATAATTGAAGTAATTGAGCTCCATGACTCAACACAAGGCCAAGAAGAATTTCTCATTCACTGGAGAAATTAGTACAACACCTTTTCTAGCTCCATTTCTTCTTTTAGAACCATCAAAGAAAATCTTCCATAATCCGAAGCATTATCTTTTATTTCTTGAGTGGTATGGGTAGAGTAGACCCTTCTTCAATAACATAGTAGGTTCTAAGTCTAGTTTTCATAACTATATCATAAGGGTAAAATTCATAGTGTTCCATTGACCATTCATCTAAAAAGGATCGGGAAGTGAAGGAGGAATAGGTTGCTCTTTGATAAGATCTTGCTTATAATAAATCAGTAAATTGCAGAAGATAATTGGACACTAGATATATGTGGGGCCAAGATGCCCTAATAATCAATATATGTAGAATAATACCCTTAAGGTAGGCAACACCATACAATTCTCCTTAAGGAAGGAGTAACTAATCTCCACAATCTCTCAAGATGGGAATCCACTTCAAGCGGGGCACCTCAATATACCTCACCAAGTAGAAGACTAAGTAGACACATACCTACTTATAATGATCCCCACATCCTTTAAATAGGATGGGTAACACCTAATCCTAATGTAGGCGACAAGTTATTACCCAATATAATTAATTCCTATGTGAGCCCATATAACTAACTAAGGGGATGTGTGCCACATGTCGACATCTCCATCAACCCATATATATTATATTATCATAGATATACATAGCATTTCCTCCCTCTTTGACATGTTTTAAATCACTGAAACATAAGAAGAAGCCATATAATGAGTGCGCTTTAAATTATTGCACATTTTTGCCATGCTCGATCATCTAACCACCCATATGGAAATCCTATGGGTGATGTTGCTCCAAACGATTCCATATTCCTTGTGCTCATTTGATTCCATCTGGTCCATATGTGTTCCTCCTGGCATCCATGTATATCCATAATTATTATTCATGTGATTTCGTGTCATATAATTATTGTTCCATTGATTCCATGTATAGCCAAAATTATTACTCCTCCAATTCCCTGTATATCCATATAGATTGCTGCCCTTGTGTGTCCTAGCATGTCTCCATGATTTTTTCCTCTCATGATGATGTGGGTGTCTATATGGTGCCTCCTTCGTATACTCACCTTACAACTTTTTTCTCAACTTTCTTGTCATCTTCCACCTTGTTTGTTACTTCTTTTTTCTCTTGAGTAGAGAAAATATTTGTGATTTATGTTCTTCATCCTCTCCTTCTGATTCATCATTATTACCTTCTTCATCATCTTCAAATTCATCTTCATGATCCAATTTTACATTACTTTTTCTTTTCTAAGTGTGATATCTTGCAATGTAATTTTCTTTCTCTTGTACCATAATTTCATGAATTTATTTTGCACATTAAGATTAATTATTCCCAAGCTCTCTAACCAAGGATATCCAAGAACAATATCCATACCATCCATATCTAAAGCATAAAATGAATGTAAAACATATTTATCCATAGAGAGCTTTAAATCTTCAAAAACTTGAATATGCTTACCATCCACTTGAGATTCCTTAATATGTTTTTCTTGTACATGTAGATTTTGAGCTACATCCATATTGATGAAGTTATATTTGCTACTAGGGTTTATGGAAACAATTACATTTTTCCTTTGAATACACCCTTCAAACTGAAATATTGAAGCTTCCTTCTTTGGAGATGCACTATCATGTGTAACAACTTCATCATCAACATTTTATTCTTCTTCTTCTTCTTCTTCTTCTTCTTCTACTATTTCCTCTTCCTCACTATTATCATTAAATTCTTCTTTTGTTTCCCATCTGTCCATGAAAACTTGTTCCAGTTCCTCCAAGGACCAATTAGAATTTTCCTTTTCTAACTTAGAAAACCAAATATGTGCAGAGCCACTAATCCACAATTTGAAGAACCAAATATCTGATGGTTTAGAGAATTTATGCCTAAATTTGTTCCACCATTCTCTAGCATCAATCCTGTTATCTCCAAAAAAAGTTATCATCCCCATGATCCACAAAACTAGGGTTTTAGGAATAGACCCTTTTGATCAAAACTTGTTCTAACCCTTTTGGCTAAAATTCTACCAAAATTCAGAAATCACATAACACAAACCCCAATTTAATTTTGAGAGAGTTTTAGAAAATGTAAGAAATTGAGAAAAATTCCTTTTGCGGCCCGAGAGTAAAATATTGAAAAAACATAAAATTGTAATAAATTTGACAAAATAGATCCAAAATTTCTGAAATTTTTACCATAGATTTCTGAAGGGGAAGATTATGGTAAAATTTAGAAAGTTATTTCAAAAAATATTGTGAAGCAAATTTAGGTGAAACCCTAAAAATGTAATAACTTCCATAAAACACTTCAAAAATTCTAAAATTTGGATTGTATCTTTATAAAACCATTTCACAACTGTGGTAAAAAATTTGAGAAAATATTCATAGCCGTTTCCAAGATATAGCTCGAATCAATAAAATTAGGGTTTAGACCCAATTTTTTTTTACGAAATCGATGCTCTGATACCACTTGATAAGATCCTTGCATATAATAAATCAATAAATTGTAGAAGATAACACAACACAAGATATATGTGGGGCCAAGATTCCCTAATAATCAATATATGCAGAATAATACCCTTAAGGTAGGGCAACACCATACAATGCTCCTTAAGGAAGGAGTAACTCCACAATCTCCCAAGATGGGAATCCACTTGAGGGGGAACCTCCATATACCTCTACCAAGTAGAAGACTCAACTCATACCTCCTTATAATGATACTCGCATCCTTTAAATAGGATGGGTAAAACCTAATCCCAATGTAGGCCGACCTATTACCCAATATAATTAATTCCTATGTGAGCCCATATAACTAACTAAGGGGATGTGTGCCACATGTCGGCATCTCCATCAACCCATATATATTATATTATCATATCCAAAGGTACATAGGACTCTTCTAAAAGTGACTCTTGTTCATGGCCTTCTTTAATAAAGGAAATTTGATTGGAGAGGGGTGGGATCATAAGACTCAACGTGATAAGAAAATATAGCCTAATTTTGTATGGTAATCAATGTACCAACCTTGTTCTTAGGAGCATATGATACCACTACGAAGATAAGTAGACACCTACTTTGGAAGTGAAATCTCTTGATAGGAAAATTTCAAACAAAGGAGGCAAGTTAATGACTGATACATCTTGAGTTATAGTTAGACTTCGACAAGCATGAAGGGTTAAATTTAGATCGTTGATCACTCCTAAAATGTTAATGGTTGATCCATCAAGTTATAAGACTCCTTTAGAGACATGGTTGTACTTAAGACCTAGGATATAGAAAATTTCTTAGGCATGAAAAATTATTATCCCCGATCAATCGTGCAATTATGAACCAAATGTTTTCCTACAATTAAGTACATATAAAAGGTGGGGTCTTGATAACTTTGCTTACCCGATTTTCCTTTTCTTGACACAAACTTGTAGCATGAGTTTTTAAAAGCTGAGTCAACTTGAGGAAGTTGTTTAATGTATTCATGTAGGAGATCTCTTTGTGATGGAATAGCTAGAGTGTCCCGCGGTGTCACGTTAACATTTTTTTCTTCATCTTCTTGACAATGTTAAAAGGATAGCTCATGGGTTTTTGCATTACAAGTACACCATTCCCTTGCTCTTTTTCAAATCATGAAATATCCTTGGCCGACGTAAAATGTGTGTTCATCAGATTTGTAGTGTTATGTGGGTTTTGAATATCCTATAGCAAGTTAGATGGGGATGGAAATCTTCCCATATCCAATCGATTATGGGGCCATGCTAAAATGGATATATAAAAGGAGGAGATCTTACATCCATTTTCCTTTTCCTTGACCTTGTATTATCCACCACATGGAGGTGCATCTTGTCTAGGTGATCTCTGGCTTGATTGATTACACAAAACTCATCAATCCAAAATAACATAAGATTGGTGTCATGGTTAGCTTCTTGAACTCCTTCCATATTAGGATTGGTTGCTTTTGTAAGCTAGGAAAATACACTACTAACAAGGAAGTAAAATACCAATAATCATACCTCCTCCTTCGGGAGGTGATAGCAAACCTCAAAATGGGCTAGGAAACTTGGATTGACTGATTGTGTGATATGTAGGTGATTTTCTTCAAATAAGAAATACCTTCCTGCAACAATGATCCTCTTACTTTGCACAGAGGATGGGAAAAGGATTACGAGGCTATTTGGGCATTAGTACGAGGCAAAAGGATGTTCTTTGCTCAAATGATGCAAGAACTTAGATATGGCATTCAAGCTTATTCTCCATGTGTTTAGAGGGGAGGGGTAAGGTTGTATTTATAGCCTAGGGAGTGATTAACTTAGAGTAATTTAAGTAATCATGGTTTGAAAATGTGGGAAGATTAAGTGAGTGGTTTGAAAATGTGGGCAAGATTAGGTGAATGATTTGAAAATGTGGGCAAGATTAGATGAGTGGGGGCCACAAAGAATGGGTTAGGATTTGAATTATATTTTTAATTCATAAGTGGAGGATTTTAGGTTAGTGGGGACCATGAAGGGAAAATTTGAATGGATAGTAGAAAAACATGGAGAATAATGACATCAAGAGTGAGGATTGGGTTATTTTTGGATTTTGAAATGGATAATTAATCAAATTATATTTGATTAATTCAAGTGTATTTTTGGGAAATGAGGAATGGGAGAATTAGATTGATTTGGGGAAGAAATTAGGTGTCTACGGCTTCTATAAATGGTTCTTGTTGATTGGAAGAATTTTGAACCATAAAGGCATGAGCTTGCAATGCATTTGTAAAAATAAACTGATTATGTGGCTAGTTGCACGGGAAACACCATTATGTTTCTTGTATCACATTGTTTTGCATTGAAATAATGCTTTACTTGAACTAGAAAAGTAGGAAGTGATTGAGTAAGAGCAATTGTTTAAAGTGGAAGATGTGTATTTTGACCTTTCCATATATCATTTTGTTGATTTTTCCCATATCTTTGGTTAGGGTATTAGTTTCTATAGGGTTGATAACCTTGGTTGAATCCATGGTTAAAATATTTCCACCTTGGTTAGGGTAATTTCTAGAAGATTGGGCTTGTTATTTTTAAGGATATAACTTTGTTTGACAAATTTATGATCAAGGCCTTCATTTCATCATCATCCTTTTGCTTTTGGGGAGAATAGGATGTGGAGGGAGCAAATTGGGAACTTTTCTCAAGAATGGGAGCAATGGTAGGTTGTGGAGCTTGAGGCAATTCAAGGAACAAAGGCATAGGCATCCTAGGGGATATTTTTCTAGCTTGTATTAGACAATTCTCAACCCTAATGGCTATTGGATAGGCATCAAAAAAATTGAATAGCACCCATAGATTATATCATAACAAAAATATCAAAATTCAATGCTCTTAAGAAGTAAAGAAAAGTACCTTGTTGAGTTGGTCTCAAGAGAGTTGGAATTTTGTCCCATGCCTTTTGAAATTTGAAGTTGAAATCTACCATGAGCTCATCGGGAGCCCTCTTAAAAGTTTTCATTTGCTCCAATAAGGAAATGTTATCTTCCTTTTCCTCAAATTTATTGGAAAGGGTTATTCCCATCTCATCATAGTTGTGAATGGATGTAGGTGTTAAATTTTTGTACAACAATAAGTGCTTTACCCTTAAAAGAAGAAGAAAGGATTCTAAGCTGTAGCATCATTCTTAGTAATAAAAGGAACCGAACAACATTGGAAATATCCTGAATATGATCAGCTAGAGTAGTGGAATTTTCACTTGTGAAGAAGGGAATACTTTTCAAGGTTGTCACTGGAATGTCATGTTGTGCATTAAGAGCAAGAGGGATACCACCAGTGAAGTTGAAAATGGTAAATTCCTTTATTGTGACATGAGTAGAATGGGTCTTAGAACCCTAGATGATAGTAAGAAAATCCACCAAGAGGAGGAGTATAAATAGTCTGATTTGGAGGAGATGGTGATCTATGAATTGTTCTACCTCTTCTTCTTCTTCTTGGTGATAATCACAGATATTCAAAAGCTTCACCACTTTAAACTTTGTCTTGTTTATATTCTTCTCATGAAAATATGGAATTCATTTGCTAAAACAAGTTGGTATAAATATTAGACTCACAAGATGTGTAGAATCAAGCCTCAAAAGGCTATAAGTTACTATGTCACACACCAAAACTTAGAAAAATATTGAAAATAAATCTTTCAAACTCCCACTGGGCATGCCAAAACTATTGGAGCTCTAAATTGTACCAGTCCCAAATTAGGAAGACATGGGACCTTGAGGCAACATGGGACCATCACCAAGTTGTGGGACCTTGCACTTGAGACAAACCTCTTGGATAAGGTTGGATTCCTCTACCTATTTCTACTACTAAAACTACTCCTAAGAAGGGAAATGCAACTACCTAATTCTACTCTAGGATTCCAAGGGACCAGGGTGAGGAGGACATGCATAAAAATGAAAACCTAAGCTAAGGGAGGTGATAACACCAGAAATAGGGGGATGGACACTCTTTGATGAGTGAAAATAAGGAATATGTGCACAAGGAGGGAAGAAATGTATGCCACAATTTGAAACAACATTCACACACTCATTTTCATGGAGCACAAATAAAAGAGACCTATAAGGGACATGAACATTCAACCAATATAGCATCAAAAAAACGTAGAGAAGATGCAACAAAATATGAGCTAGGGAAAATAATAGCCACAAAACAAGAATTTTATTGCTTCCAAGATATGCACAATCAATTACAATGGTGAAAGAGGTAAGTATCCACATGCAACAAACCAAATCGAGGCCTACAACTTAAAATGCAAAGGAACACTACTTTGAATAATGCTTTTGCAATCCAAGAGGGTCCAACCTTTTCAAATAGGCCTCATTTTTCAATATATAGAATATGGGAAAAGAGATGGGGAAGAAAGAGGGGGAAACTTCGAATTTCAATAGTCAACCACCAACGAACTCATTAATTCTTCTACGTAAGCACATGGTTTCCTTTGAAATACCATTTTTGCATGCCATTGATCTATAGGAAGGAAAGGGGCATCTTTCCTCTTTAATGTCGATGGTTGTGGAATGATTTGATAATTTACATGTTAGAACCATCCTTTCTATCTAAATCCGTGTTTGGCACCATGATCCTGAGACTACATCAAATTTTGTAATTGTTGATCGTAAAATGTAGCTATTGATGAGACCCTTTCAAAATACCTAGCTTGTGTGATTTGGTTAACCGGAAATAGAGTTATGGGCCAAACTCAATTACTCATTTTATGGTTCCCATCAGCATTCCTCCTTATTCTTTGGGTTTTAAATGTCTTGACCATTTTAAATTTTTTGCGGTTTGAATAGAAATCACGCAACTCTATAATTACAAAAGCTAATTACTAAAATAGTGTCACGTGGATTTCAGCCTTATTTACACTTTGAATCCAATTCCTTTTGCTGAGACTTTATCCTTAGTTGATGTTTATACCTTTATGGGCTTGAAACCCATGGTACTTTGACTTTATTTTGACTTATGAGACTAATTTTATGTCGCGGAATCCAATTCCTTTTGCTTTACAAACTACTAAAATGTCCTTAGTTGATGTTTAGACCTTTATGGGCTTGAAACCCATGGTACTCTAACTTTATTTTGTCTTATGAGACTAATTTTATGTCGCGAAGGTCAATTGCACCAAAATATTTCCTAAGTCTGAGCTTATTCTTCTTTGTTCCGAGGTTAGGATAATCTGTGAAACACCAAGTTCTTACACTCTGTGGATGACTAGATTAGTGTACCATGCAGTTTTCATATAGCACAATGACTAAACCCATTTTTATAAGTTTTTCAAAATTACAGGGGGTGTAATTTTTTATTTAACAAAAATAGACTTTTGTAAAAACCTAATTGCAGAGTCGCATATGATAAATAAACACTAAAGTACATATTTGACACAAGCAATAAGATAATAAAATATAAAATCCTAAGTGCAAGAAAGAGAGGAATGGACTTAGCTAATTTGTGCTTCTCCAGGACTGATCTGGACTAGAAAATTAATTAACATGAAGGGTAGAACATCCAATTGTCCATTGTAATTTTGGAGCTATCGGATTAGGCCGAACTAGGGCACTGGACTATGTTAAAGGTTCCTAGGAGTGAGTGCTTATGGGATCTCATGACTACAAAAGTGGTTGGAATATGATTTTTTTGGTGTCACATAAATGTCGTTGATAGTTTTATTGGTCACCTATATATCATGATATGATTTCCAAGTGTTTTGTAACCTACCAAACCCACAATACCACATCAAATCTTAAAAAGAAAGATGCAAATGGGGATTCGAACTAACCCGGTGGTCACTACTTCTCAGTGAACTTATGACCGACTCCATGTAGTTCTTGTGAGTGTGTGTAAGGATTGTGCCCTTAGGTAGTACAAGTTACACTTAATAGTGAGCTAGCTCTAGAATGTATAAATGTATAGCATATGTGGATGGAATATAATGAACTTCCCCTTCTATGTAGTGTATGCATAAAATGCGAGTCCCTTGTCCCATGAGTGAATTCCAAATGGATTCTTTGAAGAGCTTTAGGTACTTTTTAGATGCAAGCTTAGGTGATAGTAGTAATGCTTAGAGCTTGTTCCTCTCTTTCTAACACATAACTTTGTATTTATATGATTCCCTTGGTTGAATTTTGTAATTGAAAGTACTGGAAGGTTAACCCATAAGAAACTAATATGCCCAAGTAATAAAAGAGACCCAAAAAAATAAGTAAGTAAGAAGAGAAGGTTCAAGGGCACCAAGAGGGGACGAGGGCACTAGGTTGGCATCAAGGCAAGGCGCGGTGTCTAAAGTCATAAAATATAAGCAAGTAATGTATCAACTGGACTATAGGGTGTGAAAGACTATAAAGAAGACAAGAAACAAAGCAAAGAGGCCAAAGATAGTTGTTAATTACTAGTTTTCTTGCTTAGGAATCGTATGAATGCAAGTATGCTTTTAGACCTATAAAATGTACCCAAGTGTGTGATTTTGTGTCTACATTTTCTCTCACTTTATGTTTTGAGTGAATACTCTATAACATAAAGTAGATAAGAGATGTACTTGATAACCATGTAGAGTGTGATGGCGATAGCGTGTCGAAGAGATAAGTGAAAGTGTGGAGTGATAAAATGAAGTATGGAAGCTAAGAAGAGGAAGTGACCCTAGGGGTGAAGCATATTGTGGTGTAAATGATGTAACTATTGTTTTTATTGATTTAGGGGTTCTTATTATGTGTATTAAGGATGGGCCTACAAAAGAATAGCATAATAGTAATCAAATTCATACATTATTAAAACTTTGTAAAAGTATGTAAATATGAAAAAGTAGTAAAAGGAAAGTGTACACTGATGAACATGAGTTTAAAAGGATAGAGAATGTCTTGAAAATGTTTTGTACAATGATTTTTTTGAGGGATATCATGCCAAGAGTGTGTTTTTTTGCGATCTCATGCCAAGAATGAGATTTTTGGGAGATCTCATGCCAAGTGCAAGTTTTTTGGCTGATCTCATGCAAAGCATGAGTTTTTTGGGTGATCTCACACCATGGCAGAAGAGTGTTGAGGAGATAGGTCTAGTGGTATTCTCCTTCCATGACTACTCAAATGAGCACCACTATAGATGGTACATCCCATGTTGTTCTGTATTGTTCATGTATTAGTTTTGAATGTGCTTCCATTGTCCCAGGTTGAAGGAGATTATAAGAGATTGAATGTATTATGTATTATGAGGCCGGTGCTTGATCCTATGAAATTGTAGACACACGATCATGCACTTTGGGTAATTTTCTAGTCTAATTGCATACTTCTATTCATATGATTCCTAAGTAATAAAAGTAATAATCAACCCATGTCTGTAGCCACCTTGCTTTACTTTTTGTTGTTGTTTTTGGGTTCTTGTTTGGTCTTACACCCTATACTTTCTCAATCTACCTTTTACTAATTAAAATTCAAAAAATTTCTCCTCATGAAATCACCCAATAAACCTAGCCAAGATTCGCTAATAGCACCCTCGTCCTCTCCTCTGGAACCCCTATCTTCTTTGTACTTTTCACACTTTTTGGGTCATTTCTGTCATTTGAGCATCTTATATTTTAGGGATTCAAATTCTCAAGGCCTTTTCCCCGACGAGGATACATGAAAGTGTACATTATGAAATTCAAGCAGGAATCATACTCTTCAACAAACATAAAATTTGTCCTCTCCGCAAGGGTTGGTTTTCTACATCACACTTCATGGGAGGAAGTTCATTCTATTCCATGCACACATTTACTACATTCTACATCTAGTTACTTGCTCATTATCACACTTCATGGGAGGAAGTTCATTCTATTCCATGCACACATTTACGACACAAGAGAAACCTAGCGGAAAATTTCCACAAAAACACGAGAGAACTATATTGGATTTGAGATGTAGTGTAGTGCTTAGTCATAATTTCACCATTGTGATAGTGAGGATAGTCTAACCCCTCATTTTACATCTTTTTTTAGGATTTTATGTCTATTTGAGGTTTTACATGTTCATACTTTATTGCAGGTTTACAATGACCTCAGAGATCTTGGTGTGACTTTGAAGAGATCAAAGGTGAATAAAGTCGGACACCTTGCGACACCTGAAAGGATGTTTTCTAAGCTTTTCCACATACCCAGGAACCTAGAAATAGGTCTAGGGAACCAACGAGTGCCCCTGTCCCTCTCCAGGAACCCCAGTCTAGCATGTTCCTCAAGTTATGCATTTTTCTGAGCTCCAGTGTGATAGTTAATAGTTCACATTTTCTTGTTCTCCAACTTTTTGTATCCTCCAGAACACTACAAATCAACTAAGCCTTTCTACCCTCTCCTTGAAATTAGGGTTTCATTATTTATTGCTTAGTTTACTTGGGTAAATTGATGTGCTTAATTGATTATTCATACATCAATTTATTATTTATTTACTGAAATATTGCATTCAAATTAGGCTTAAAATTACATTTTAGCTTAATCATTTTAGTGAACCCAAACTCTACCTACGTTATTGAGTTCTTTATTTATTTATCATCATGAGTATCTCAATTAATGATTTCTTGCTCATAAATCTTGAATTAAGACATAGAATCCAAAATCTCCTCACTACTACTCGTATTCCTACTGATATGTATCTAGACTCAGTATATCACTCATTTTTGATGCATTTTCCCAACATATTTCTTTTCCATCTAATCCTATTGCTGATCTTGCTATCTTCAACAATGATCCACCCTTGCATATCATGATTTGTATTTATAATGTGGGTGTCAAGCATACTCTAATCGATAATGGATCTGAACTCAATATTTTTCCTATGTCATTCTTGAAAAGCTTGGTCTTTCTGCTGCTAATGTTATTCCATTGTGTCTTTCCCTTTGTGCATATGATGGTTTTTTATCCATGCATAGGTCATATTGTTTTACCTATCACTATAGGGCCAAAAACCCTTAACACAATATTCTTTGTCATTGACTTCCTAGTTTCATATAATTTTTTACTTGGTAGGCCATGGCTCCATGCCATGCAAGTTATTCCCTCTACAATACATCATTGTGTCAAATTCATACATGAAGGCATTGAGTATACAGTTCCTTGTGATACCCACCCATTCAAATATTGTGACCATGATCCCAATACTACACTTCCTACTCCACGGTCTAATACTATTAATGAACCACAACCCATATATGAGCTACAAAATTTACCACCACTTGAAGGTGTTATTTGCATGCTCGATGCATGAGCCCCATCTTCAGCACCACCCCACCTATTACTACTATTGTTATGGTACTTTATCGAGGACCTACCCATACATCATCGATTTCATTCCACCTACTTCACTATCACATGTGCATCCACCTTTAGCACGTCCTCCCTTTACATGTACACTTTTCATGAATGATTCTTATTGGGAGAACATTCCATTTGATCCTACTTGCGATGTCACCATATGTTCACATGATGGTCTGACTCAACTAGATTTCTCTTTTGAGTACCTTTATCCTCTAACTCATGATCCTTATCTATATTATGGATTCATCACTATCATTGTTGATTATGTTCTGCATGTATTTCATCTCACATTCTACCTTGAGCAAGTCCCTTGTTCTTATCCACTTACGTTAGGACAATCATGGCTTTCTTACATTTTGGGTACATTAGACACTAATCATATTGATATCTCATTCCCTATGCCCTTTTTCATATCTTCATTTGCAACAGTTCTTTTCTTGTCTATACAAAAAATCTCACTCACATTTGGTGTGTGCACCGTTGTCCATTACTACCATTCACTGATAAGGAATACATTTGGGCATGTATAATTTACACCTTAATGGATTTTTATGTGACCAACCCGAAACTATAACTTATCTAGGTCTCAGATGCCTCGCCATATGATTTTGACTCTGACAATGATGACCTTTTAGATGACTTTACTTGATCACTTTTATTATTACACACTTCAGGGGCATCACACTTATTTCCCCCCTAACTTCAAAAGCATATTACTATCTCATCACTTCACATCTAGACTTCCACATACAACACACACATATTAACATACACATCTATATCATCATTACCCTATGACGCACTCTTGTGCTTTGGTTCACACTTGACTGTTGAGGGCATCTTATATACATGAACCTCACACACTGCACACTATACACACCATGTATTCTCATACACTTGACCATATCACACATTTTACACTAGACACATTCACCACACATATCTCTAGCATTGCTTAGTCACACTACACATTACACATCTCACACAACATGTGTTCTACACATTTGACATTATCTTATTACATCATCTATCACACATTTTACATCTTACTCACCATACACATTCACGCTACATCTTTCTTACATCTACTTTTACATGTTGCACTCATTACCCGATGACGCACTCTAGTCCCATGGTCCATACTTGACTACTGAGGGTATACATATCAAATGGACCTCATCACACTCACATGTTCAATCATTCAATCCTTTTATCATGCAAAATTCCTAGCTAGTGCCTTCTTCACACATATCGTGATATACGTTTTATGCTAAATCATCACCCCTTCTATTTTTCCTATTCATTCATATCCCGATATACGCTTTATGCTAAATCATCACCCCTTTCTATCTTTCCTATTCATTCATCTCATGATATACACTTTATGCTACATCATCACACTTTATCGACATCCTACTCATGCATCTTGTGATATATGCTTTGTGCTAAATCATGACTCTAGTTTGACTTTTTTTCATTCACCTTGTGGTATACACTTTATGCTAAATTATCATTTCTTCTTGACCTTCTTCTTCATTTTGTGATATACGCTTTAGGATAAATCATCACATCCTAATCAATCATCCTTAACTCACATTCAAACCATATGACATATCATTCAAACCATTTCCCGACAATGCAATTTTTTTTAGGGTTCATTCTTGACTAATAATGGGGCATAAATAAATGAGCCTCGTTACATACATACACATCCATTTGGGGGCATGTTGTTCCTATCATTTACTATGTATTCCATTATGCCTCACTCAGCATACTACATCTCTTGGTTGCATTTACTCTTGCTTACTTATGCTTTCACATGTACACTTTATTATACATGCTAGATAGATATCGTGTATGGCATTATCTTTATCATACACACATACATGTTAACATGATTTCCTAGTTGTGATCATAAATTATACAAATCTAATACATCAACATGGATTCTTTGTGCACTACCTATTACTAATCCCGTAGAGGCTCACAGGGGCATCCAATTTTGTACACTACAGGTGTTATTGTTTCATAACATACTTACTATATCAGATTATACACACTTTGACATACTTTTTTTTATCTTTTCTAACATGCTAACAAGTGATTCATATGCATAATTTGTTTTGCATGACTATTTACTTCCATCTTTTTTCATTACATTTTCTACCATTATATGTTAATTTTGTGGGCTTTTCCTTTGTCTTGTGTCCACACTTTTCTACTTGCATCCATTATGGCCTTGATTATTGTGACTGTGAGTGATGTCCCCAACCTACTTTTCAGTCTACATTGTCTTCTTGTTTGTTTACACATTATCTTATTAGCTTATATTTCATCTTATATATGTGTTTTTCATTGATTTTATAAAACTTGTCACCTAGTCACTTTGTTTACATGTGCCTTGGCTTTTGCCAAGCACATTTATTTCTCCCCAAGGTATGATTGACCTGCAACCTACTCCTTTTCATGTTCCTTTAGCGACATCACATGCACCTCAAAAAGGGGGCATCATATGGGAAAATCAGTCACCCACCCCATACAATACATCAAAGTTTTCAATATATACATAGCACAATAAGTACATCAAAGTTTTTATTTGGATAAGGATCGAGAATAAGACTTGGGTCATTAGCACAACAACCTTTCTTGGATGCCTGAGACAAGGAGGAAATACAATGGCCTTTCTTGGATTCATGAGACCAAGGAATAATTACACAATGATTGGTATTTCAGCATAGTCTACATAACTCCACACACAACAACTTTTACAAGGTAGGCAATTCTTAGCACATGTGTTTATACACACAATTTGTAGTGGTGTTCTACACAGGAAGTAGTTAAAGGTTGGAGGATGACACCCAACTATTCTCCCTATACTTATTCGATTTCATTAGCATGAGATCACCAAAAACATACGTGTTGATGTCATCTACATGATCCTTTCTACACCACTTTTCTCATCACGGATTTGGTGCACATATTATTTTCCTTTTTCACACTTTCAACATATTTACATACTTTCCTTACACACTTTTATCATATACGTGCATATTTAACTACTTTTCAGCTTCTCTTTTGTAGGTCCATCCATATGGGAAACGATAGTCAACATCACACACATCAACATAGACATCAACAATAGGTATATTGCAACATCTACACATGCACTTCCGCCGTAGGTTCATTTTTATAATCACTTTTTTTCTAAAATTTCTCCTCCTTAGCATCCAAGCTTCACATTTTTAGCACTCCACGCTTTGTCTAGTCCCTCAACACACTTTCTACACCGATTTACATGATTATCGTGTATGCATCTCTATCTACTTTATGTTATAGATATTTTTGCTCACCAATATAAAGTGGGGGAAAATGTAGACACACAATCACACACTTTGGGTTATATGGAATAATCCCTCACGTAATCTCAATATAGAAACTAATATGCAGTAAAATATTATAGATCTTAAATAAAATTACATAATAAAATAACACAACACAAAGAGAATGTATTTAATGTGGTTCACCCAATTTGGGCTACGTCTACCAAGAATCACTTGCTCAGCATTTTATTACAAGCCACCACTCTCTCAATACAATACCTGATTTGTTTGGAGCTATGCTCAACAAACTCTATAGAATTCACACCCAAATTACACACCCTATAAATTCACATAAAAACACATCGTAATGTTACATAATACCTACCATATGCATAAAACCATATAAGTAGACAACTACTTAAGTAGTTTTACAAAACCATGGGTATCAAAACCATGGGCCAAAACTGTCCCATAAACCTATGGGTTAGAAATCCCACCCATATGAGAAAAGGGCGTTTCCTAGTATATCTCCAAGTGTACAACTCTAGCGAGACAACTATGGAAATTGTATAGTACTCTTAGTGTGCAATCTTCAACACTTTCTCACATGAAAATAGGTTCCATAACCTAACAATCTCCCACTTGGAGACTATTTTTCCTTTGAGCAAGTTTCTCAACCCTTCACTAGTTTTCGTGAAGACAAACCAAAGTGAACACACACTTCAGCTTTTCCTTGTGACCACCTTGGTCATCATGTCTACAAGATTATGAATGGTATGAATCTTCTCCACTTCAAATTCTCTTCATCCAAAGTTGTCCCTGATAAAATGGTACCTTAACTATATATGCTTTGTCCTAGAGTGGAAAGTAGAGTTCTTAGCTAGGTGTATAACACTCTGACTATCACTATGTAGCTTTCCTTCCTCCCGCTTATGCCCCAACTCCTTAAGAAATTGTTGTCAGAACTAAATTATTTCTTTCCTTGCCTCTTTGGCAGCAACATACTTAGCCTCTGTGGTTGAAAAATCCACCACTTCGTAGTTGGGAAATCTAGCTCACCGATGTCCCACCTACGGTGTAAACATAACCTGTCATGCTCCTCCTACGGTCTACATCTCCAACCATATCTCGAATCTACATAACCACGCAAAGTGGTGTATAATCCATCAGAGCACAAAATTGTCCCCGTGGTCCCTCTAAAATACCGAAGGATCCACTTTATCGCCTACTAATGATCTCTACCTAGATCACTCATAAATCTACTCACCGCTCCCACCGACATGGGAAATATCAATCCTAGTGCACACCATGACATACCTCAAACTACCAACCGCTGATGAGTAAGGTACTGACATCTAGTTTTCTCCTGCCTGTCTTGGAATACTGCTCCTTTGATAACTTGAAATGGCATGCCAAAGGAGTCCCAACCGGTTTAACATCTTGCATATTAAACCTCTCCAAGACCTTCTTAATGTACTCTTCCCGAAATAAAGTCAACTTCATTTCCTTCCTATCCCGAGATATCCTCATACCAAAGGTTTGTTTGGTTTCCCCCAAATCCTTCATAAAGCAAAGGATTCACTTAGCTGCTTCTTGAGTACTTTTATTTCTTGCATGTTTTTACCTGCAACCAACATGTCATCCACATATAGACAAAGGATAATATAACTGCCATCCTCAAATTTCTTTGTATACACGCAATGGTCGAATGACATCTAATATAGCTTTTCTCCATCATGAAGCTATCAAAATTCTTATACCATAGAGCTTGTTTCAATCCAGCTTGTTTCCATACAATCTCTTCTTCAATTTACACACCATCTCCTCTTTACCTTTGACCTCATAGCCCTCTAGTTGATGCATATATAGTTCCTCCTCCAAATCACCATGGAGAAATGTAGTCTTTACATCAAGTTTTTCTAAGTGCAATCCTTCTACTGTAACTATTCCTAGAACAATTCTAATAGAAGTCATTTTTACTACAGGAGAAAAATCTTATCAAAATCTATACCTTTTTCTATGCAAACCCTTGACCACTAACCTGGCTCTTGTATCTTGTATTTCCTTCTTCTTCCTCTTTGACTTTGAACACCCACTTGTTCTATGTAATGCTCTTTTTCCTTTGGGTAGCTTTATCAAATCCCATGTTTGGTTCTCCATGAGAGCCTCGATGCTCCTCATCCATGGCTTGCTCCCACTTCTTCCCGGCATCTACCTACATTACTTCATCAACTCTCTTTGGCTGTCCACTATCGGTGAGTAATAAATAATAAAGAGAAGGAGAAAAACGTTCGTGCTCTCTTTCTTACCCTAGAAGACCTCCTCAATATAGGGGTTTGGGGTTCCTGTTGAGGAGGTTCCTAAACTGATTCATATGTCACTTTCCCATCCGAAAGATACTCTATTGCTACATATTATTTCTTGGATTCTTCCCTATTTTCCTACAAATTTTGCTTATACATGACTTTCTCATTAAAGACCACATCCCTAGATCGAATGATTTTCTTTTCCTTAATACTCCAACATTTATATCCAAAGCCATCACTACCATAACCAATGAAATTACATTTTTCTCGATTTAGCCTCTAGCTTGGTCATATCATCGTTGTCTATATGGGCAAACACCTCAAATCCAAAGACTCTAGGAAATGAATAATCAACTTGTCTTACCATACCAAGCCTCTTTAAGTATGCCTCCTTCCAAGCCACTTCAAGGTCCTTTGTTTATCAAGTACATAGTTGTGCTCACCACTTCTTCCCAAAAAGAAAGAGGCAGTCCTGCATATAACCTCATGCTCCTAACATGTTCCATTATTGTTATGTTCATCCTTTCTGACACCCCATTCTACTGCGGAGTTCCTAGAACCATATTTTTCCTATGGATTCCATTCTTAGAACAATAATCATCAAATTCATTTCTGCAATACTCCCCTCCATTATCTGACCTAAGACATTTTAGCTTAAGACATGTTTCATTCTCTACTAATGCTTTCCATTTAACAAAAGTGTCAAATACATTAGATTTGTTTCTAATACAATAAACCCAAACTTTCCTTGTTGCATCATCAATAAAAGTAACATAATAACTTGAACCCCCAAGAGATGATACCTGAGTCGGCCCCCACATCATAATGCACCAGCTCTAACTTACTCTCTTTCTTTATAGGTCCAACCTTGAGAAACCTTACTCGCTTCTATTTCCCATATATGCAGTCCTAATAACTCCAAACATGTTTCTGTATATCTAGGAAAATCCTTCTTTATGATCTCCATGCCCTTATGGCTCATATGACCGAGCCTATAGTGCCACAATGTTGTATCTACTTATGAAGCCATAAGATTACAAACATTAGTGCTATAAGTGGTTAAATACAAGGTTCCAACCTTCTTACCTCTTACCACCACAAGAGCACCCTTGGTAACCTTCCAAGAGTCCATTTAAATATCATAAGTATAACCATCACTTCCCAACTACCTTCTGATATCAAATTGTGTCTTAATGTAGGCACATGTTTGACATCCTTCAATAGCCAAGTATTCCCATTCTACATCTTAACCTAAACAAAACCTTTTCCAACTATGTTTCAAGGCTCATCATCACCAAGAAAAACATGCCCAAAATCTCCTTGAACATAATCAACAAAATAATGCATATTTGGAGTATCATTTGAAAGAAACCACCGAATCTAAAACCTAAGATTCAGTAATATTGTCTGCAAAGAAAGAATCAAAGCATCTTGACATACATTACTTGTTGCCACATTTTCCTCTTTGTTTTCTTCCTGTTATTTCTTCTTGTCTCAAAGCTCCCAAAAGTCCTTCTTTGCATACCCAGACTTTCCACAGTGCCAAGATACTATCTTGCTTTTGGATTTTGACCTTTCCAGTCCTTTGATTTTCCACGACTTCCTCTATTCTTCTATCTCCTCTAGTTTCCACTATCAAAGCATTCCTGAAGTAGAAGATTCACTAGAGATTTTTTTTCACATTTCCTCGCTTAGAATCACCCCTACAACATCCTCAAACTTCAACTTTGAGTTAGCAAGAACCGAGTTGCTTATCACTATTACCAGGCTATTCCAACTCTCAAGTAAAGAGCATAGAACTAATAAATCCTTAACTTCTTCATCAAATTCTATTATAACTGAAGCTAGCATATTTACAACCATATTAAAATCATTTAAATGATTTTTTCTGAAACATTCTAGACATCTTCATATTAAACAATTTTTTCATTAAAAATATCTTATTAGAGGCAGAGGGTTTTTCATAAAACTTCCCTAATGCATCCATCAGTTCTTTTGTAGTCTTTTCCTTTGAAACATTAAATAATACCGAAGATGCAAGACACAACCGGATTGTCCCAAGTTCCTTCCTATCCAACAAATCCCATTCTGCATCCGTCATGCTTGAGGGTTTACTCACCTTCTCGAGATAGAAGAATATAAAGATCCTCTCGATAAAGGCAATTTTCCATCCGCATCTTCCAAAGACTGAAATTATGCCCATTAAATTTATCAACCCTAGATCTTCCATCATCCGCCATAGCTCCCACTCCGGATAAACCTTTCCCTATGATTTAAACCTTTAGCAAACCAAACTTGGCTCGATACCAATTGTTAGAAAATAAGGGATAAAATAAGCGTAGAATAATCCCTCACAAAATTGCAACAAGAGAAACTAATATGTAGAAAATATTACATATTTCAAATAAAATAACAAAATAAAATAAGACAACACAAAGAGACAATATTTAACGTGGTTCACCCAATTTAGGCTACGTCCACCAAGAATCACTTGCTCATATTTTATTACAAGCCACCACTCTCTCAATACAATACCAGTGTCGGGTTTGGAGCTATGCTCAACAAACTCTACTAATTCACACTCAAATTCAAAACGCATCTGCAATGTTACATAATACCTACCATATGTATAAAACCATATAAGTAGACAATCGCTAAGCGGTTTTACAAAATCGTGGGTATCAAAACCACAGGACAAAACCGTCCCATAAACCTATGGGTCAAAAATCCTACCCATATGAGAAAAGGATGTTTCTGGTATATCTCCCAAAGTGTACAACTCTCAATGAGACAATCTGTGGAAAGTGTACAAGTACTCTTAGTGTACTGAGTCTTCAACACCTTCTCATATGAAACAGGCTCCACAACCTAACTATTACTAATCAACCCATGTCTTTGGCCACCTTTCTTTACTTTTTATTGTTGTTTTTGATCTTACACCCTTACTTGCTCAGTCTTCCTTTTTACTCTTCAACATTTGTCATCCTAGACACTAGCGCCCCTAAGACGTGAGTGTCGGTGCCTTTGTCCTCTTTGTACTTTACTCACACTTTTTGGGTCCTTTCTAGCCATTTGAGCATCTTATCTTTTTGGTAGTTGGCCTTTTTGGGGTTAATTACAAAATTTAAGCAAAAGAATCATATAAATATAAAGTTATGTGATCATAATAAGGGACCAAGAACTAAGCACTATCTATCACCACCTAAGGTTGCATCCATTAAGGAATCTAAGAGCTCCATTACATCCATCTATCTCCATCATAAGGGACACAAGGGTTGGTTTTCTACATCACATTTCATAGGAGGAAAGTTCATTCTATTCCATGCACACATTTACTACATTCTACATCTAGTTACTTTCTTGATATCCACGTGTGACTCACACAAGAGAAACCTAGGGAAAATTCCACGCACACACACATAACTACATTAGGTCTAAGATTTAGTGTAGTGCCCGGTTGTAATTTCACCATTGTGGACAAATTGAGGATAGTTTGAACCCTCATTTTGCATCTTTTTTTTAGGATTTTATGTATGTTTGAGGGTATTACGAGTTCATACTTTATTACGGGTTTATAGAAACCTTAGCAATCTTGGTGTGACATTGGATTGATCAAAGGAAACTAAATATAAACACTATGTGACACCTCAATGGAATTTCTCGAGCATTTCTACAAACCCAGTGCGCCCAAAACAAGTCAAGGCGCCTGAGGCACCTTTTTCCTTCTCCAGTGCCCCATTCCAACATGTTCCTCTAGCTCTACATTTTTCTCGAAGCTTCGGTGTGTTGTCCTCTCAAAAAATTTCCCCTCTTTTGAAAGTCAAAAATTTAAAAATTTGAGTTGACACCTTTTTTGATGTTCTGATAAAGGGAAAGTCGAGAAGTTAGAAAAAAATTCTTTTTTTTAGTCATTTGTGTGATTTGTGGGTCTGTCAGCCATTTTTTTCCCGTGTGTCCCAAGTTCACTTAGGTTCTCAGTTCGCCGATCGGCCACTTTCTCCAAAATTTGTTAACTTGCGGGCCCGTCGAAACTTTTTGTTCTAACTGTCCCAAGTTCACTTGGGCTCTTTGTTCCCGATCACCGCGTCACACTGCATTGTGCACTTTGCGTACTTTAGTCCTTAATTTCCCAAAATCATTTGTGCATTCTATCCCCACATCACCCGCATCGTCAAATCACGCTTTTGTGTCCCACGTGTCCCAAATGTACCAAAGGCCATCCGGGATAATTTTTCCCACTCTTCCCGATGCTTACTTTTTGAGTTGGTGGATATGAATTTAATGCACATTTATAACCTTCTCTCTCCTAAATAGCTATTTAATAGACTACCCCTCTATGCATTTTTACACACTTTGCTTTCTCATTACCATCCGCTCATACCCTTGTGATTGAAACCATCTGCTCGCATCCCCATTTCCCCTATAATTTCATCGTGGATTCAAGTTGTGAGTTTGTTTTTCTAAGTACTGTCAACATGAAGATTAAATTTCAAGGCCAGGAGTAGGTTTCTCCACTCGAGTCCTCATTCCCAATATCGGGGACAGTGAAGTTCGTCACCTAGACTTTGGTGATTTTTGGACTAGGTTGATAGACCGAGCCCCTCTCCCATGGCACAAATGATAAATGATAGTGGCCTGGCATTTGTTGCTGGTTTTCCAATCTCGGTGCAGTGTGCAACACATACTCACTCTGTGGGGCTCACTTCAACCCCAACACGAGTGAATTAACAAATGTGCATGGGGAGTTAATCACTAAGCTTGATGTTGCCACCATTTCCACTGCCCTAAGGATCCAAGAAATGGATAATTCTATAGTAATCTCCCAAAATCAAGCACAAGCACTCTTCGACCAAGATAGTGAAAAATACAAGGCAAGAATGGTGAATGGTGAAGTCATGGCTGAAGAACCCTAAGAAAGGGGCATCCCGACTATCCAAAGCTCTGTTTAGGTCTGATTTCAATGAGGAGCTATCAGACTTCATAATCCTGTTAGCTCGGGTCATGGGCTTGCCCTCTACTAATGAGTTTCACTTCTGGATGTGCCCACTTATCAACATAGTGTGTGAAGGTACCAGAACATCAACTGGGTAGAGATCATCTGCATGAATTTGATAGAGCAGCTATCCCATGTACAACAAACTAAGAAGTTCTACATGACTTCTTATCTGATGTATACCCTAGCAACATCCAAATAGTGGTTTGGCTTCACATACATTGATGCTCATAAGGGTGATCCTATATATGCTTACTACCCTCAGTTCACCTTGGACACTAGTAATCACAATTTCAGGAGGGTGAATGATGCCTTCACCATGTACATTGTAAGGCTTCTAGAGAGTGACACTGCAAGGAGGTTTTCAGACGAAGCCATGAGCCTGATAGCGAAGTACGGAGCCTACTTCATTCAATTCAGAAGATTCTCTTACATCAGGCTAGCAGGTTATGAGAGCACTCCTCTTAAGCTCCCCATATTTTGTAATGATAAGATGGCCCTGATTGAAGTATGCAAGCAATTGGAAAATATACAGAACCTACAGGGATAAGAAGATCACTGGGTTACACTTCCCCATATCTTTGGGGAACTATACATGTAAAACCACTCTGGATGCTCAGAACATAGAGAGAGCCCTAGCTCCCATCACTGTCCACTTCTTCAGGCCTAGAACCTATTTCGACTTGAATAAATTCATTGAGCTGAACATCAGAATCAACTACCATCATAGGGTAGACACTGAAGATTATTGGGTTGACTGCACAGATGATTTTGAGGCCAGAAGGAGGCATTATGGCAGGTTTCCTCTTCAGTTAATACAAGAGCTTAACCTGTTTCAGATTCCTGAAGGACTTCAGGATGACAACACAGACCTTTTGTCATATGAATATGAAACTGTGATCAAGCACACTCCTTTAGAGGATCTAGACTGGTTTAAGAGGGAGAAGGATGATTTGGCTGAGATTATAGCCCCTGTCCTGGTAAGAACCAAAGTCTGGGTTGATAGGAAGGTTCGTGAGCTGAGGAAGAACACAGGAGAATCCTCTTCCAAAGACACTTTGACACCGAGGAAGGAGGCACAAACACCCAGTTCAGAGGTACCTATATAGACTCCTCCTACCTCATCAAGTAAAGGACCTGAATCCTCCTCCACTCAGGTCTATCAAAAGAAGGTAAAGGAAGTCAAGAAGGATCCCATTGAAGAAGATCCTCTGCCAAAGCATTCAGAACTACCTTCTGGGCCAGAGAACATCATTGTTCTCAGTGAGAGTGAAGATAGTGAAATACCAATTCCTGTAGGTGCTTCTGAAACCACAATGGATAAGGAGTAGGAAATTCATAGCACCGAGCCTCCAAGCACTGTGGATTCTTCTGTTCAAGAAGGCTCATCTGCTCCACTCACATCTCAATTGGAGGCAACAGTGGTAAACACTCTATGTGCCATGAGTTCTCTCACTCTTGGTTCCCTTGCTCCTCCTTCTTCTTCCTCCACATTTGCATGGGTGCAACCTCTTGTTGATAGTAGGAAGAGGAAGTCTTCTTCTCGGATCTCAGGGCCCAACTTTGATGTTGTGGCAGCCTTGTTGGGTACTACTCCTTCTGCCCCTGCCAAGAAAGCTAGGACCACTTCAAGGATAGTGACTGATGCCCAGGGTCAGCAATTCCTTGAGATAGCTAAGCCCAAGGTTGATAAGCCGAGTAGGATTTGCAGGCCTCTAATCTAGAGCTTTCAAGGATCTCAATGGGAGAGTCTACTCTTGAAGGTGAAATACACAACCTTCAAGAAACAATCACCAGAGTCATTGGGAGGGTAGAAAAAGGAAGCAGACTATAGAGTAGCTGGAGGAGCAGGCTCAAGTGCTTTCTAGTTTCATCAAGTCACTGCTATCTAAAGATAAAGTTCTAGACCCTACCCCACTGATTGCTCTTCCACCACCTATGATCCTTAGTCAAGATGAGGTCCAGAGCATCAAGGATATACACAGGTACTCCATCTATGGGAGGGCTATGGAGGCCATGGTGGACGACATGCTTGTTGCAGGGTTGAATTTCATTGGTGAAGCCTTCAAGCTCAATGAGAAGGTAAATAATCTACAACAGAAGCTCTCCTCCACAATTGGAAATATGGATAAAGAGCTCAAACTTTGGAGCAGCTGCATAGTAGACCTTTGCCTGATGGGGCAGACTGATGAAAATCTTTTGATGGTGAGTAAGGTCTTTGATGATGTGAAGGATAATTTGTCAAAGTCATGGGTATTCAGCGTAGAGTGGAAAATCAAAGTGCGTTGGAGGAGGCTTTGGGAGAATTAAGGAATAGATGGCAGAAGGGAGAGGATTTCAAGACTTTGGTGATATATACTTTTAAGGATATTCACTGCCACCTCCATGATGAGACCTCAGGTGTACCTTTCTCCCTGCAGGAAATTAAAGCTCAATTCAAAGCTTTTGTCAAAGAAAACTTGTTTAAAGAGGATTCCATTACCAAGGAGAAGATAAAGGAAATCTTCTCTCTCCAATCTACCATTGAGGAAGAAAATAAGGAGTACCATACACACACTAAGTTTGACAAGGAGATGGAGAAATGTCTGGGATCTTGGACCCAGGCTACTGCCAACACATCGGTTCCACATGGCGAGGCATTGAAAAGGTTTAGACAATGGATCCTCAAGTCAGTGGGCCCTTCCCAATCATGAGCACTTGTCTTCCCCTCCTGGCTTCTCTCTCCTTTTTCTCATTTCAGACTTATTGTAATTAGTTGGGGTTTTTCGTTAAGCATCCCTTTAACTAAACATTTTAGTTAAAAGAAGTAGTTACCAAGTGTAACTGATTTGTAAAATTATATAATGGTCTCTCTCCGCCATTTTCAGGGCTGGAACTTGGCTTATTTTTAAAGTGTAAAGAGAAAAAAGGCAATCAATACAAGAGTTTTTCCCTCCTATGTCTATCTGGTCTTGTTCTTTTATCACTATCTATTGAATGCTTTTGAATCATTTGTCTATATTATGTCAAGAAGCTTTGTATTCTTGTAAGTGTTATTTATGGAACTTTGTGTCTTTACAATAGCATCTTATTTGATTCAAATGCAAATGGTTTATTCCAAATAATTTCATTCTGGCATGCATAAGGAATTATTTTGTTATCTATAGTTCTGGAGAATGCCTTTCTGCTCATTTCCACTACTTCATTCCTCTGTACTTTTGTATTGATGATCCATTTTATTTTAAAACACTTTCATGATATCCAAGTTCCACATTAAAACTATACATTGTACATATGTAAATAAGTTTTTCTTTTGAATAAGGGAACCTCTCCCATTAAAGAGGAGGGACTTCTTGTCCCCTGACTGTTGCTCTCAACGAAGTCCTTTTTGAAAACCAACACATCGCGGACAAATCAATGCTTCTTATTTTCCTATTCTCCAACTCTGTGCATTATCTAGAACTCTGTGAATCAACTAATCCTTTCTACCCTCTCTTTGTAATTAGGGTTTCATTATTTATTTCTTAGTTTACTTGGGTAAATTGATGTACTTAATTTATTATTCATTTACTGCAATCTTGCATTCAGATTAGGCATAAACTTACATTTTAGCTTAATCAAAAACTGTTATGTGAACTCTTGTAGACTATGTTGACATGATAAGCTGGTTATGTGTGCCCTCCTTGGAGATTTGCACCTAGGGGAGGACACAAGAGCCGGGCGCTAGTGTGCATGTTGCGCTGAGGACCCAAGTCAAATTCGGGGCCTTTCTGTGATTGTATCTCTATTATATTCATGTATTGTGCAGGTTTGTACTGTAGATTTGATCTGTTGTATGGGGTGATTGATTCACCCAATGTATGCCCCCTTCATTTTTGGTCCATGTGACACTGATAGGAGCATGTGGTCCAAAGGAGAGGACCTGAAAATGATCTAAAGTGGATACCTGCGGGTAGGGTAATGTGCATGGTAGAAACCAAGGCACATGTAAAAAAAAGTGTCTAGGTACATGTATTAGTATAAAAAGATAGAAAACATGCAATAAAAGATAGTGTAACAAGAAAGAAGACAAGATAGACCACGAAAAGTGGGTTTAAAACATGGTACATCGCTCACAATGTCACAAGACAATCAAGGTTGAAGTGGCCAAAAGCATACAATGTGCACACAATACAAAGGGCATAACCCATAAATAATAGCATACCATGGAAAGCAATGACAAGAAAAAGTGTAACAGAAAATCATGGTGGCATATAGTCCTATAATGAAAATGTTGCACATGAAGCACCTGTTAGCATGTTAGAAAGATAGAAAGTATGTCAAAGTGTGTATAGATCAATGGAAATTAATGTGCTAGTAAGAATAGGAAGTAGTATATAATAGAAAAATAGAACTGTGATGTGTGAGAAAGTATATTCCCCTAGGAGCCTTAGTGGACTTGGTAAAGGATACAATTACGAGCATCATTGTTACATGTAAATATCTATAGGAAGTTTTCATTCATAACTAAAGACCAAGTGAAAGTGAATGTGTATATAGAAAATATAATGACATAGTGGATATCTAAATAGCATAGTAAACAAAGTGCGGCATGTTAGTATAAAAAAGAAATAATATGCAACCAAGATACGCAAAATGTTGTGAATGATTGGAATGGAATGGAATAAAATTTGTGAATTTGATAGGAGAAGCTTGCCCCTCGGTGCATGTGTATGTATGAGATGAGGTTAATTTATAAAAGACCCCTTGAAAATCAATAATGAACCATAGAATAAGAGTTTGTCATCGGGAAATGTTTTGATAGTGTACCCTAGAAAGATGTATCATAAAGCATGAGAGAGTGAAGTGTAGAATGAGGTGAGGTTTATTTCATAATTGGACCCCGAGCAATGATCGAGTATGAACCGTGGAACTAAATTGAGTCATAGGGTAATGGTTTGAAATTGTATGTTAGATGTAGACACAAAATCACGCATTATGAGACATTATTTAGTCTCGGTCTCATAATACTATTCATATGGTTCTTAAGGGAAAAGAGTAATAATTAACCCATGTCTTTGGCCATTTTTGCATTGCTTTTTTCATTATTTTAGATCTTACACATGTAATTTCCCAGTCATGTACTACCATACTATGTTTTTCTTATTTTTGGTCGGGCGCTGGTAGGGGACCTGAATATAGTTGGGCGCCCGATCCTCTTTGTACTTTCCTCTTACTTTTGGGAACTTTCTAGTTGTTTGAGATTATTGCATTTTTGGTGGTCAACATTTTCGGGGTTAGTTACGAAATTAAAGCAAGAGAACTATATAAATATAAAGTTATCTGACTATAATGAAGTACCAAGAACTAAGCACTTACTATCACCACCTAAGGTTGCATCCATCAAAGGCATCTATAGCTACATTTTCATCCATCTAGCTCTATCACAAGGCACACAAGGCTGGTTCATTTGCATCACACTTCATAGGAGGAGTCTATTATTTCCATACATACATTTACTACATTTTACATCTAGTTATTTACTCGTTACTTCACAAAGTGTGATCTGGCATAAGAGAAACCTAAGGCACAATTGCATACACACACTTAGATATACATTGGTTTTGAGATGTAGTGCATCACTCAGTTGATAAGTCCATCCATTTGGCACTGAGGACAGTTTGACCCCTTCATATGCATCTTTATTTTTAGGGTTTTGATTTTTCTTGGGGTTTTACAGGTGATTCTTCATTATAGGTCTACATCGATAATCATGTGACAGAAGCGAACACATGCAAACACTTAGCGACACATTAGATGATATTTCCTGGTCATTTCTACATACCGGGGGTTCACAAATATCAAACTAGGGTGACTCTATCCTCTCCATGCACTCCTAGTCTAGTCGGATAGTCCAAATCTGCACTTTCTCAAGCTCATGTGTGAAGGTTTCCCCTGCTCATCTGGTATCCAGTGTGTGACGATCCTGCAACATCAATAGATCAGCTAAGGCCTTCTTAACCCTCTTTGCACATTAGGGTTTTATATTCTCTAGCTTATTTTTCTTGGGTATCATTTTAGTATTTTATTATTTCATTTATTTAGTTATTTTATTACTCCTATAGCATTAGATTACACTAGAATATTTACATTTTAGTTAATCATTTTGGTGAACCTGTACTTGATCTTCATGCTTTTAGGATCCTCATTCTTTTCTTATCATCCTAGAGTATAGTCATCATGAGTATCTCAATCAATGATTATTTTCTTGCAAATCCTGATTTAAGGCATAGAGTCCAACATCTTCTTGCTACTACTCACATTCATGTTGATATGCATCCTGACTCGGTATATAACACATTCATGGATGCATTTTCTCAACATATTGCTTTCCCATCTAATCCTCATGTTGATCTTAATACCTTTGACAATGACCCACCCTTGCATATTATGATTCGCATTTACAATGTGGGTATTAAACGCACTTTAATTGATAATGGATCTGAACTCAACTTATGTCCCATGTCATTCATTGAGAGGCTAGGTATTTCGCTCGTGATGTTAGTCCATCTTGTCTTTCACTATGTGTATATGATGGTTCTATTCATCCATGTGTTGGTCACATTACATTACCTATCATTGTCAAGGAAAAAATTGTTAACACTGTGTTCTTTGTCATCGACTTTCTAGTCTCCTATAACTGTTTTCTTGGTAGACCATGGATCCATGCCATGCAAGCCGTTTCTTCTACCATACATCATTGTGTCAAATTCATACATGAAGGCATTGAATATACGTACTTCATGACCATGATGCATACAAATATTGTGACTGAGATCCTAATACTACTCTTCCTATTCCATGAGCTGATACTACAAATGATCCTCAACCAATAGATGAACTACCTCATTTACCATTACTTGAAGGTGTTATTTGTGTGATTGATGTCGCTTCTTCCACTCCACTACCTCCCCCTACTACTACTATTGTTATGATTGTTTATCGGTCATATCTCTACATCGGATGTTTTTAGCTCCTCCACCTTCTCTAATGCCACCTTCATCACTACAACCTCCCTTCACATGCACACTTTTCATGAATAATTTTTATTGGGAGCATATTCCATTTGATCCTACTTGCGATGACACTGTATGTACACATGAGGGCTTGACTCATTTAGGTTTTGATTTTGAGGATCTTTATCCTCCACCACATTCTTCTCATCTTTATCATGGTTTCATTTACATTATTTACGTAATATGGTCTATGTGTCTTTCATCTCCAAGTCTTCCTTGCACGATATTATCACTCTTCACCACTTACATTAGGAAAATCTTGGCTCAATTACATTGGGGGCACACTCAACCCTAATCATACATATATATCATTTCACATGCCCTTTGGTCATGTATTCATTTGCAACTTCTTTTCTTGGCTATACATAGAATCTCACTCATTGGTATACACATAGATGTCCCTTACCACCCTTCACTGATGAAGAATATGTTATGGGTATGTATAACTTACGCACTAATGGATCACTACATGACCAACCTGACACTATCACTTACCAAGTCTCGATGCTTGTTCATTGGTTTTGATCATGACAATGATGACCTCCTAGATGACATTACATGATGGACTTCTGCACACACTTGGGGGCATAACATCCACACATCCCCCACCCTAGCATCAACACACATTTCATACCACACATCAACCTCCTAGCATACGCATTGTCATCCATACTCTAAGCATCATCACTACCCTATGACGCACTCTTGTGCTTTGCATTCACACTTGAGTATTGAGGGAATCCTATACACATGAACCCCACACACTACACAATAGTCACTACACCTTAGGAACCACATATCATCACATGATCCTACACATTACACACTACATTACAGGTTATACACATTGTGTATCTTCCTACATACACCATACACATTCTACACATACTTCACACACTACACCATCATCACTACACATTACATATTTTCATTCTCATTTTTACATCCTACACCTTACATATTACATCTTGCATCTTACATATACTATGCATCTACACATATTAGGTCATCTACACATCTTGCATTACATACCATACACCCTACTATGCACATTCCACATTTCACACATTCTCTTCTACATGTTGCACCCACTACTTGATGACACACTCTAGTCTCATAGTCCATACTAGACTATTGAGGGTATACATCACAAATGGACCTCATCACCCTTACACGTTCATCATTCAATCTTTTCTCATGTGACATACCTAGATTAAGTGATATACACTTTAGGATATAGGGTCACTTCTTCATCACTTTCACTTGTATCATTTAGTGGTATACGCTTTAAGCTACATCACCACTCCTTTTCTATTCATATTTTCATTATATATGCTTAGGCTACAGAGTCACGCATACTTCATCTCTATGTCGTATATCACCACTACCCACTCATCACAGCGCACTACACACAACACATATTTCAACCATTTCCCAATAAAGCACTCTTGTTTATGGTTCATTCTTGATTGTTGAGGGGGCATACTAAATGAACCTCAGTGCATACACTTCCATTCACTCGGGGGAATGCAGGTCCTATCGTTCACTCTTTATTCCATTCCATTTGTCCACAACATACCGAATTTTTATGTTTTCTCTTACATGTTCACTTTATTACACATGCTAGATAGATATCTTGTATGTCATTATCATTATCATACACACATGCACGTTCACTTTCTTTCTAGTTGTGATCACAGGATATACAGGGATACTACACGCAACATGGATGCTTGACTACCAATCCCATAGCGGATCCTGTTAGGAAATAAGGGATAAAATATGTGGAATAATCCCTCACGAGAATACTGCAAAGTAGAAACTAATATGCAGAAATTATTACAGATCTCAAATAAAATTGCAGAATAAAATAACACAACACAAAGAGATAGTATTTAATGTGGTTCACCCAATTTGGGCTACGTCCACTAAGAATCACTTGCTCATATTTTATTACAAGCCACCGCTCTCTCAATACAATACCCAGATCGTTTGGAGCTATGCTCAACAAACTCTACAGAATTCACAGCCGAATTCAAAACACATCTGTAATACATTTGCTTGTACATCTATCATATGCATAAGACCATATAAATAGACAACTGCTTAAGTAGTTTTACAAAACCGTGGGTATCAAAACCATGGGCAAAACCCGTCCCATAAACCTATGGGTCAAAAAACTCGCCCATATGAGAAAAGCACGTTTCCCGATATGTTGGGTGCATTTTTCGAGGCCAAAAAATTTACGCCAAAAAAAAAAAAATTGGGGGTGTGCCCCGAACCCTGCACGGGGCTACCGCCCCAGACCCCCACTCAAGGCCCAGCCCGGCCCGAACCCCAGCGAGGATACATGAAAAGTGTACAGTACTCTTAGTGTATAGTCTTCAACACTTTCACACATGAAAAATAGGCTCCACAACCTAACAATCTCCCACTTGGAGACTAGTTTTCCTCTGAGCAAGCTTCTCAACCCTTCACTAGTTTCTGTGAAGACCAACCAAAGCTGAACACAACTTTAGTTTTTCCCTTGTGACCACCTTGGTCATCATGTCTGCAGGATTCTAACTAGTATGAATCTTCTCCAACTTCAACTTCTCTTCCTCCAAAGTTGTCCTGATGAAATGGTACCTTAATTGTATATGCTTTGTCCTAGAGTGGAAAGTAGAGTTCTTAGCTAGGTGTATAGCACTCTGACTATCACTATGTAGCTTACATTCCTCCTGCTTATGCCCCAACTCCTCAAGCAATTGTTGTAACCAAATCATCTCTTTGCTTGCCTCTATGGCAGCAACATACTCAGCCTCTGTGGTTGACAAAGCCACCAGCTTCTAAAGTCCTGAAATCCAGCTCATTGCTTTGTCCCACCTACAGTGTAAATATAACTGTCGTGCTCCTCCTGATATCTACATCTCCAGCCATATATGAATCTACATAACCACATAAAGTGGTGTTTGATCCACTATAGCACAAAATTGTCCCCATGGTCCCTCTCAAATCTTGAAGGATCCACTTTACTACTTGCCAATGCTCTTTACGGATCACTCATAAATCTACTCACAGCTCCCCTTTGCATGGGCAATATCGAGCCTAGTGCATACCATAGCATACATCAAAGCGCCCAGCTGGCTGATGAGTAAGGTACCTTGGACATCTGGTTTCTTTCTGCTCTGTCTTGGGACACTTTGCTCCTTTGATAACTTGAAATGGCTGCAAAGGAAGTCCCAACCGGTTTAGCATCTGCATGTTAAACCTCTCTAATACCTTCTTAATGTACTCTTCCTGAGATAAAGTCAACTTCCATTCCTTCCTATCCGAGTTATCCTCATACCAAGGATTTGTCTGGCTGCCCCCAAATCCTTCATATCAAAGGATTCACTTAGTTTTTTCTTGAGTACTTTTATTTCCTGCATGTTTTTACCTGCAACCAACATGTCATCAACATACAAACACAGGATAATATAACTTCCATCCTCAAATTTCTTTGTATACACACAATGGTCAGAATGACATCTAATATAACCTTGCTCCATCATGAAGCTATCAAACTTCTTATACCATTGACGTGGAGCTTGTTTCAGGCCATACAAGCTCTTCTTCAGTTTGCACACCATCTCCTCTTTACCTTTGACTTCATATCCTTCTAGCTACTGCATATATAGCTCCTCCTCCAAATCACCATGGAGAAATGTAGTCTTTACATCTAACTGTTCTAAGTGTAAGTCTTCTGCTGCCACTATTCCAAGAACAGTTCTGATAGAAGTCATTTTTACTACAGGAGAAAAAATCTCATCAAAATCTATACCTTTTTTCTGTGCAAACCCCTTGACCACCAACCGGGCCTTATATCTTTTCTTGCCTCCTTCTTCCTCTTTGACTCTAAACACCCACTTATTCTGTAATGCTCTTTTTCCTTTGGGTAGCTTTACCAAATCCCATGTCTGGTTCTCCATGAGAGCCTGATGCTCCTCATCCATGGCTTGCTCCCACTTCTTCCTGGCATCTACTGCATTGCTTCATCAAAGCTCTCTGCTTCTCCACTATCAGTGAGTAATAAATAATAAAGAGAAGGAGAAAAACATTCAGGTTCTTTTCTTACCCTAGAAGACCTCCTCACTGTAGGAGTTTGGGGTTCTATTGAGGGGGTTCTGGGCTGATTCATGGGTCACTTTCCCATCTGGAAGATCCTCTACCACTGCATATTCTTTCTTAGATTCTTCCTTATTTTCCTGCAATTGTTGCTTATACATGACTTTCTCATTAAATACCACATCCCTAGACCGAATGATTTTCTTGTCCTTAATACTCCAACATTTAAATCCAAAGTCATCACCACCATAACCAATGAAAGTACATTTTTCTGATTTAGCCTCTAGCTTGGTCCTATCATCCTTGTCTATATGAACAAACACCTCACATCCAAAGACTCTAAGAAATGAATAATCAACTTTCTTACCATACCAAGCCTCCTCAGGTATGCCTCCATCTAAGGCACTTGAGGGTCCTCTATTTATCAAGTACACTATTTGTGCTCACCGCTTCTGCCCAAAAAGAAAGAGGCAGTCCTGCATGTAACCTCATGCTCCTAGCACGTTCCATTATTGTTCTGTTCATCCTTTATGATACCCCATTCTCATTTGTGGAGTTCTGGAACCGTCTTTTGCCTGTGGATTCCATTCTTAGAACAATAATCATCAAATTCATTCTTTGCAATACTCCCCTCCATTATCGACTGAGACATTTTAGCTTAAGACCTTTTCATTCTCTACCAAAGCTTTCCATTTAACAAAAGTGTCAAATACATCAGATTTGTTTCTAATACAATAAACCCAAACTTTCCTTGTTGCATCATCAATAAAAGTAACATAATAACTTGAACCCCAAGAGATGATACAGTGGCCCCACACATCGGAATGCACCAGCTCTAACTTACTCTCTTTCTTTGTAGGTCCAACCTTGAGAAACCTTACTCGCTTCTATTTCCCATATATGCGGTTCTCACGAAATCCAAACATGTTTCGTATATCCGGAAAATTCTTCTTTATGATGTTCATGCCCTTATGGCTCATATGATCGAGCCTATAGTGCCATAATGTTGTATCTGCATACGAAGCCACAAGATTACAATCATTAGTACTATCGGTGGTTAAATACAAGGTTCAACCTTCTTACCTCTTGCCACCACAAGAGCACCCTTGGTAACCTTCAAGAGTCTATTTGTAAATATCACGGTACAACCATCACTTCCCAATTGCTTACGCCGATATCAAATTTCGTCTTAATGTAGGCACATGTCTGACATCCTTCAATAGCCAAGTATTCCCATTCTACATCTTAACCTGAACAGAACCTTTTCCAACTATGTTGCAAGGCTCATCATCACTAAGAAAAACATGCCCAAAATCTCCTTGAACATAATCAACAAAATAATGCCTATGTGGAGAAGCATGGAAAGAAGCCCCTGAATCTAAAACCCAAGATTTAGTAATATTGTGCAAAGAAAGAATCAAAGCATCCTGACATACATTACCCGTTGCCACATTTACCTCCTTGTTTTCTTCTGTTGTTTCTTCTTATCCGAAGCTCCCAGCAGTCCTTCTTTGCATGCCGGGCTTTCCACAATTCCAGCCATACAATCTTGTTCTTGGATTTTGACCTTGCCCGATCTTTTGATTTTCCATGGTTTCCTCTATTCTTCTGTCTCCCTCTAGTTTCCACTATCAAAGCATTCCCTAAAGTAGAAGATTCCCCGGAGCTTTTTCTTCGCATTTCCTCACTTAGAATCACCCCTACAACATCCTCAAACTTCAACTTCGAGTTAGTTGGAACCGAGTTACTTACCGCCATTACCAGGCTATTCCAACTCTCAGGTAAAGAGCATAGAATTAATAAATCCCTAACTTCTTCATCAAATTCTATTGTAACCGAAGCTAGCATATTCACTACCGTATTGAAATCATTTAAATGATCTACTACTGAACTATTCTCAGACATCTTCATATTAAACAACTTTTTCATTAAAAATATCTTATTAGAGGCAAGAGGGTTTTTCATACAACTTCCCTAATGCATCCATTAGATCTTTTGTAGTCTTTTCCTTTGAAACATTAAATAATACCGAAGATGCAAGACTCAGTCGGATCATTCCAAGTGCCTTCCGATCCAACAAATCCCATTCCGCATCTGTCATACTCGAGGGTTTGTTCACCTTCTCAGACAATGGAGTATAAAGATCCTTCTGATAAAGGTAATCTTCCATCTGCATCTTCCAAAGACTGAAATTCTGCCCGTTGAATTTATCAACCCTAGATCTTCCTTCATCTGCCATAGCTCCCACTCAAGCTAAAAACTTTCCCTGTGATTCAACACTTCAGCAAACCAAACCAGGCTCTGATACCAATTGTTAGGAAATAAGGGATAAAATATGTGGAATAATCCCTCACAGAATCGCAATGTAGAAACTAATATGCAGAAATTATTACAGATCTCAAATAAAATTGCAGAATAAAATAACACAACACAAAGAGACAGTATTTAACGTGGTTCACCCAATTTGGGCTACGTCCACCAAGAATCACTTGCTCAGATTTTATTACAAGCCACCGCTCTCTCAATACTGATACTGAGATCCGTTTGGAGCTATGCTCAACAAACTCTACAGAATTCACATGACCAAATTCAAAACACATCTGCAATACATTTGCTTGTACATCTATCATATGCATAAGACCATATAAATAGACAACTGCTTAAGCAGTTTTACAAAACCGTGGGTATCAAAACCATGGGCAAAACCCATCCCATAAACCTATGGGTCAAAAAAACTCGCCCATATGAGAAAAAGCACGTTTCCGATATGTTGGGTGCATTTTCGAGGCCAAAAAAATTTACGCCTAAAAAAATCTTAGTGTAAAGTACTCTTTAGATGAGTCTTCAACACTTTCACACATGAAAAATAGGCTCCACAACCTAACAGATCTCGATGGAATCCACATTCATATGCTATAGGTGTTATTATTTCATTTTTGTTCATAACACACTATTTTGGTTTATACACGCTTTGACATACGCTCTATCTTTTTAGCATGTTAACATGTGTTTCATGTGCAACATTTTCTATGCAGGGATATTTTCTTCTATACTTGTTTGTTACATTGTTCGCTAATTGTTTGTTCTTGTTTGTGGGCTTTGACCTTTATCTTAAGTGCACACTTCTTTGTTTTCCATCGTGGCCTTGAGTTTCTTGCAACACCGTGAGTGATGTCCTATGTTTGCAACCCACGTTTTGCATCCTACATTGTCTTCTTTGGTGTTTACATTATCTTCTTATGTTCTAGCTTACATTGTTTGTTTAGCTTACACTTGTATTTTACATGCATGTTTGTTCATACTAACACTTGTTTTCTAGTCACTTTTTGTGTTTTTCTTGGTCTTTACCAAGTACATTCCCTTCATCCTATAGGTATATTTTTAATTCACGCAGTCATTCATCTTCTCGGGGCCACATTCTATTGTCCATGATGTCACATGCACCCCCAAAGAGGGGGCATCATTTGGGTTTACACACTACACATAAGAGTAATGGTATGCAGCTTTAGTTTTCAGTTATCGTCCATGACACAATGGGTTACACAATGAGTGAGTTTAGACCAGTCTACATAACTCCATACACAATGACTTTTACATGATAGGTTTTCCTTAGCATTCAGGGAGTAGTTATAGGTTAGAGGATAAATTAGACCTTCCTCTCTACACTACTTTGGCTAGTGGCATCAGATCGCCCAAAAAACTAGGTAGTACATATACCTCTTCACAACTCTTGGGAAGTAGTTACAAGTTGGAGGACACATCAGACTTGTCTCCCTACACTTCTTCGGTTAGTGGTGTGAGATCGCCAAAAAATCACATTTCATCGACATTTATAGGATCCTTTGTACACTTTTTTTCTCATCATAGATCAAGTGCACATGTTCCTTTTTCATTTTCATACTTTCATTACATGTTTTTTACATATATACATGCATTTTTTTACATATACATGTGTATTTGACTACTTGATCATCTTCTTTTTTGCATATCCTTCCATATGGGAAGCAATAGTCAATAACACACACATGGCGGTACATTACACACACGATACTAACCATGCAGGTACACTACACATATTGGCATCTACATATGTGTTTTCACCCTAGGTTCACTTTCATCACTTTTTACACTTTTTACATCTTTAGTCTCCACGCTCCATGTTTTTATCACTTCACGCTTTGTCTAGTCCTTGGCACGCATTCTACATTACTCTACATGGATATCAGGTATGCATCTCTATCTACTTTATGTTACCAAGATTTTCACTCACCAACATAAAGTGGGGGAAAATGTAGACATAAAATCATGCACTTTGAGTCATTATTTAGTCTTGATCTCATACTACTATTCATATGGTTCTTAAGTGAAAAGAGTAATAATTAACCCATGTCTTTGTCCATTGTTGCATTTCTTTTTGTCGTTATTTTAGATCTTACACATGTACTTTCCTAGTCTATACTACCATACTATGTTTTTCATATTTTTTACTAGGGCACCCAACTAAGACTAGGACACCCTTGTGTAGCCCTGGTCCACTCTAGGCGCCCTGATCCTCTTTGTACTTTCCTCTCACTTTTTGGGAACTTTATCCATTTTATCTTCTTGTATTTTTGGTGGTCGGCCTTTTCGAGGTTGATTACAAAATTAAAGTAAGATAACCATATAAATATAAAGTTATGTGACCATAATGAGGGACCAAACACTAAGCACTTACTATCACCACCTAAGGTTACATCCATCAAAGGCATCTATAGCTACATTTTGCATCCATCTAGCTCCATCACAAGGCATACAAGGTCGGTTCATCTGCATCACACTTCATAGGAGGGAGTCTATTGTTTCCATGCACACATTTACTACATTTCACATCTAGTTATTTATTCAAGTACTTCACAAAGTGTGACTATGACACAAGAGAAACCTAGGGAAAAAGTGCACACACACCTATAACTACATTGGGTCTGAGATGTAGTGCAATGCTTAGTGATAAGTCCATCCATTTGGAAAGTGAGGACAGTCTTAACTCTTCATATACATCTTTCTTTTTTAGGGTTTTTGATGCTTTACTTAGGGTTTTACAGGTGATTCTTCATCACAGGTCTATAGTGACAATGGTGATCATACAACGACATTCATGCGACAGGAAGAGAACACAAGACAAAACTCATTGACACCTCGAGGAGGTTTCTTGGTCATTTCCGTAGACCAAGGCACCCAGATCTCTAGACCAGGGTGCCCACGGGTACCCCTATCCCTCTCCAAGCACCCCAATCTAGCGAGAGAGTTCAAATCTACACTTTCTCTAGCTCTTGTGTGAAGGTTTCCTCCTCCTGTTCATCTGATCTCCACTGTGACATAGTCTTGTAATATCATCGGATCAGCTAATGCCTTCTTAAACCCTCTTTGCACATTAGGGTTTTATATTCTCTAGCTTAGTTTTCTTGGGTATCATTTCAATATTTTATTACTTCATTTATTTAGTTATTCTACTGCTCCTATAGCATTAGATTACACTAGAATATTTACATTTTATTTAATCACTAGAAATATATATATCTTGAAGTGTAGAGCATGAAATGTACAAAGTGTGTGAAGTTCATGGATGTAGTATTCCCTCAAAATTCAAGTGTGAACCATATCACAAAAGTGTTTCATAGGGTAATAACGATACAAAGAATGTATTAAAGGGATTGAAAGGGATTAGAAATATGAAACATGAAGCACATAGCGTTAAGTGTGATAGTAGATGTTAGAGACAAGTGATAGTGCTAGAATGGGGAAGTGCAATGCCCCCAAGTATGTCAATGATGGAGAGTTAAGTGATGATGTAAGAGAGATATTGTTGTGGTGACATAGTTTGAAATGTATCTTAAGAAATCACATTGTTATCAAAATGGTATATGGAAGCAAGAGTAGGATCAAGGCTAGATTTTGAGTTGTAAGGAGGAAGTCGAAAGAGGCCATCTAGAGTTGGTTGGTCTTACTTAGAGATTGGTTGCTGATTTGGAATTTGTAACACCATATAAGACTTGAGAGGAGGATGGGTTTGAATGATTTTGAGAGTAATTTTCTTAGTTAGAATTGGTAATGTTTTATATGACTTAGTAGGAGGTGGTGGTGGAGGATGGACCTTGAGAGGTGATTTCTTAGTTGGAGTGGGTTGTATAAGAGGAGTTTGAGTGACCAAAGAAGGAACATTAAATGTTATGGCACAATGCTCATTAAACATAGATGAATCATATTTAGAAACCCAATGGGATGTATTAATTGGAGATGAACATGTAGTTCTGTTATTTGTAGAAAATGAGATGAGACCATAATGCTTAAGGTGTCTAATTTGTCATTTTAGAGCATAGAAATCATTTTCATTATGTCCATTAATTTAATGACATTGCAAAATGGATTATCTTGATATTTTTCAATCGATAAGGAGGATAGTAATGATTGATGGAAAGTTGATCAATTGATGAGTGAGGAGTTGTGGAAGAATATCTTATTGCTTAGTATTGAAATCAAACTTGAGAGGTGCGGGGAGTGGTAAGACTTGGGGTTCACTGATATGAGAACATGTAGAAGACATAAAAGGAGAATGAGATGTGGAAGAAGAACAAACATGGGCTTGAGAAGCATCCTTGAGATGTTGAATTTCATATTTAAGAGATGTAATCATTGTTTCCATATCTTGAATTTTGTCTTGAAACAAAGAATGCAAAGCTTAAATTGACTTAAAGATGGGTTGATTGGATAGAGGAATAGGATGAATAGAGTCATCAGATAGATGATCAAAGATGGCACTTACTTAAGTGAGTGGCATGTTGTGAGGAAGATACATAGTGTCTAGGGTTTTTTAGAGAACAACCTTGCAATTGGGATGCATTTGAAGTAGATCATGCAAAGAAATTTTAGTAATTTTAGGATCCATGAGAGAAGAAAAGTAAAGATACAAGAGTATCTGAAGTCGGGTTCACAAAATGATTTAACAAAAATAGAATTTTATAAAACCCTAATTGTAGAGTCACGTATGATAAATAAACATTAAATTATAGATTTGACACAAGCAATAAGCTAATAAAATATAAAACCACAGGGTGCGAAAAAATGGATTGAAAAATGTGAAGGCTATGAATAATGGAGAGGCATTTGGGAGGAAACTAGAGAATCTATAGATGCTGAAAGGGGATTTGATTGGGCTCATCCTAGGGTCGGATGGTTTTTAGGCAGTAAGGAGGAGAAGTGCCATGGAGACCGGGATAAATCCGCTACAAATATGTGCCCTAATCCTAGGGTTTCAAATAAAAATCCACCTTCATCCGGGATAAATGGGTTGGGAAATGACTGTAGCAGGAAGATTGGGGTTGGGGCTTTTGGTAATGGCAGCTCAGCTCAGCCCCATAAATCTTCCTCTTTCAAAGAAGCATTAGCTAACAGAGGAGGACAATTCCCGGAAGACAAGCATCATGCACTTAGACTTACCTAGTCGATTTGGCTGAGGATGTTCCTTCGTTAACCATCAAAACCCAAAAGTTGAGGAATATTTCAAAAACTTATCTCAGGATGCAGTGATTGGTAGGTTTAATGGCTTTTGGCCTTCCTCCTCTACATTATATCAGTGGGTCTTCAAAAATTGGACCAATAAATGTGAAATCTCTCTCTGTTCCAAGGTATTTTTGTTGTCCATTTTAGGGAATCTGAATATTATCAACGTTGTTTGACAGGTGGTCCTTGGTTCTGGGGACATGTGGGTCTATTTTTAACTCCATGGTTTCCAGATTTCGATCTAAATACTTATTCGGTGGCCAAAACGCCAGTTTGGGTCAGGCTGCCTAATCTCCCCTTACATCTGTGGTATGCCCTGGAAGATATTGGAAATGCTCTGGGTAAGTTTATTAAAGAGGATTTAGATAGAACACATTCAGGTATGTGTTCGTATGCCCGAATGTGCATGGAAATTGATTTGAGAAAAGGAATACCTGACCGAATTAATCTTAAATTTGGTAATTTTTAGCATTCACAGGTCTTAGACTATGAGAATATTGCATTTCGATGTAGAATATGCAGAAAAATGGGTCATTTACAAGATTCTTTCCCTTTCAATAAGAATCAAAAATCTGTAAAAAAGAATGGATCGTCTTCATCTAGTGGCTAGGGTTTTGTAAATCCAGATTTGGTATCCACCTCGAATTTTAAAGATAATATGAGCACTCCTAACACAGGTGGTAAAATGGCTTCAAAGCAGGATGACTCAGAGAAGGGAATGCAGGGAAACCACTTGGTAGTAGGTGGAATAAAAAGGGGGCATACATCCAAAAATTCAGAATCAGACCGAGATTGATGTCAGAAAAATGTGATGGTTGTGGAGAATTCAGTGAACTGGCACTGGTTATTGCGTCTGACCTTGGAAAGTGGCAAGAAGTAAAGAAAAGGAAAAATAAAAAGGGATGAATGGGCAACATTATCAAGATTATTTTCCATCACATGGTGGGAAGTAATTTTGGGATAATCTTTCTGTATGGTTAGCTTTTCTAGATGCATTTGTAAGTTGGAAAGCAACTATAGTCGTTGTTTGTTTCTGGCTAATAAAGTTTTTTTTCCTGAGGTTTTGGCCTCAGTTTTTGAATAGGGAACGGGTCCCTTCAACCCGCTTTATCAATAAAAAAATATAAAACCCTAAGTGTAAGAGAGAGAGAGAGGAATGGACTTAGCTGATTTTTGCTTCTCTTGGGACTAATTTGGACTAGAAAACTGATGAACATGAAGGGTAGACCATTGCAACTATGAGCTGTAAATTTTAGAGTTATTGGATCAGTTAGACTAGGCCGTGTGTGGATTGGGTCAAGGGTGCATGGGCATCAAAGTCGATTTTGGGCACCCATGACTACGAAAGTGGTTAGAATCGATTTTTGGGTGCCGCACAAATTTTGATGATATTCGTTGTTGGTCCCCGTATGTTGCAATATATGATTGTTGAGTGCGTATGAAACCTATAAAACAAAGTTTCACCTATAAATCCCACAATACCACATCAAATCCAAAAAATAACGATGTAATATAGGATTGATTAGCCTGGCGGTCAACCGAATGAGTGAACTTATGACCAAGCATTACACTACATCTCAAACTCCATGTAGCTCTTGTGAGTGTGTGTAAGGATTGTGCCCTATGATGCCCTTGTGTAAGTTTCACTTGATAGTGGGATAGCTCTAGAATGTATCAATTTATAACATGTATGGATGGAATAGAATAAAATTCCCCTTCCTATGTAGTGTATACAAAAAATGTAGTACCTTGTCCCTTGAGTGAATGCCAAATGGATGCTTTGAAGTTATTTAGGTGCCTTTTGGATGCAAGCTTAGGTGATAGTAGTAATGTTTAGCTTGGTCCTTTATTTTGAACACATAGCTTTGTATTTACATTATTCTCTTGGCTGAATTTTTTTAATTGACAACTGGAAGGCCGACCCATAAGAAAATAAGATTCCCAAATGATAAAAGAGACCAAAAACAAGCGAGTAAGAAATAAAATGGTTAGGGGTGCCAGAGGGGACGAGGGTGCTAGGCGTTGGTATCATGGTTAGGCGTTGGTGTCTGAAGTCATAAAATATAAGAAATTAAAGTATCAACTGGCTGTAGGGTGTGAAATACTAGAAAGAAGACAATAAACAAAAAAAGAGGCCAATTATAGTTTTCAATTACTAGTTTTCTTTCTTAGGAATCATATGAATGCAAGTATACTTTTAGGACCTATAAATGTACCCAAGTGTGTGATTTTGTGCCTACAATTTTGGAAAACAAAAACTTTGAATATGTTTAGATTTGAGAATCTCTCAGCTCTTCCTTGTCAATTTTGGCAGCTCGTGTCTTTGAAATTTCTCAACATAGGTAATTACAAAGGCCTCCACACTCTTCAGATTGTGATTTCGTAGGCTTGAATTCACTTGGTGCACTCAACACATTAGGTTTCTCTAGTTTGTTAGAAGGAAACTCAATGGACATGTTGGTTCAAATGAAGAGTTTAATATTTTTATTTATTGATGGAAGCCCAATGTTGATAGAGTGGTGACAACAGTGAGGGAACAACACCCTTTGCTCATGTTAGAGGTGTTGGTATTACCCCTCATTACATTTAGTTGTCCATTATATTCATGCAAGAGCTCCACATTTTACTAATTTTGTTCCATCGCTTGATGCAGAGTTTTATTTTTGGAGTTATTGGTGATTGGGATGAAGCAATCTCCATTGCATTATTCCATGACAAGAGTATTTTTCATATCTCAATGTTGATGGATAATTGGTAGTTCAATCGACACCTAGCTTCAAAGTGCACCAAGAAAAGCTCACTTTTTTTGGTGACAATGTGTGATCTTTCTTCTCTTGCAAACACCATGGCTTTGGAAATGGTAGAGAAAAATTAGAGCTTGCTTCTCAATATTTCCACATTATCTATGTGGAGATGGAAAACTTATTACAAAAAGTGAAGAATGTGTGCCCTGGAATATCCTTCATTTACCGAGAGGGAACTCATGCTTTGATGGCTAGGCGCAATAAAATAGACCAAATATTTTATTATTTTGTGTACAACAACCTCTACGAGAAATGTCCTTGGCTTATCTCATGGATTGTGTGTCATACATTTATTGCAAGTGCAAGTATATCAGTAGACAAAGACAACAAAAAACATGTCAAAGTTTTGGAGAAAATACTCCTCTATGATAATGAAGATCTTTCTGAAGCACTAGTATAGATCTTCAAGGAGGCTTAAAACCTCAATTCAACTCCCTAGATGACCTATATGGTAGATAAAAGGAAATCCATACTCTTTATGAGCACTGATCGATAAGTGTAAGTTTTGGCACATTCTTGGCCCTTGCTAACTCATCACTTTGACCTTCCATTAGTCATTTCTGATGTTAATGGTCAAATGACTATTTTCTATTTGGCACCATATGTTACGCACTTCCCACAACACTGCCCATAGTGTTGACGGATTCTATTCTCCGATAAAATTCACCTATGGGCATAGATTCCCCCATCCTTCACCGCACTCATACATGGCAGATGTTTTGACAGGTTAGTTTTTTTTTTTACAAATTTTGTTGTTGAAAAACACACTTTCATCTTTGGATTGCCATTTGGAGCCAAGTAGGTTTTTCTCTTGTTGGTTAAATTTCCGAAGATAGGAGATTGGTGGCATCCCCTGTTTATCTTTATTGTTGGTACAAGGAAGATTATGTATGTAGATCTCTTTAAAGCTTGTTGTATAAAACAATATTTATGTAAGACCAATTTTTTTCCCATCTCGCATCTTTTCTTAATGTTGGAGATTCATTTTTTACAAATATTGCTCTCAAATATTTTGTTTATTTGTTCATAACATATAATTTATTAAAATAATATTTAAGGTTGTCAAATTTGTTGCATCTCCAACAATATGTGTCAAACTTTATTCATTGTATACCTTGTTTTTGTTGTGAAATTATATTTATTTCCATTGTGTTTCTTCATTCTAATTTTGCAATTAGCCAACAAAAAAAAATTAAGCAATGGACTGTTGTTACACCTATTGGATTGCATTTAGTGAAAGTTTCAATGAATCAATAGGATAATGATGTCTTCTGAAAATTGCAATATGGTTTTGTCCAAGAGAGCACCCACTAGATGAAGCATTTTACTTTGAAAAGCCTTGAAGTTTTATCATAACACAATTTACCCTGTAATAATTGTAATTGATGAGCTCACATCACGTTGAGATGATTTTCTATCATGTACCTCAAATAAGATAGAAATATTTTTATTTATTAGCATTGCTTAACCCAACATTCAAAAATGGACAATATTTGAATTAAGAAAAAATCAGAAAATAAATAAACGAAGTTGACAAAAGCTATAAGGGAAAAAAAATACAATATTGTCAACAATTTTAAAACAAATCTCCATATTATCTTCAATGTAAAAGAAAAGAGAGATAAAAAGATAAATAAATGACAAACTTTTTTTTGAACACTATACTTGGTATATTTTTGTCTCTTATTGGATTTAGCTTACTATGTAAACCTTAAGTATTTATGTGTGCAAATTTTGCAACCAAAATAAAAACCGGAAGAATATATTTGATGGTTCGGAATCATTATCTTAGCAAGGATAAATGGAAGAAAATAAAAAGAAAAGTATTTTTCTTATTTAAGAAAGTTTCACTTAGAAATAATCATGTAAAGTCCTTTTAACCCATTTGATAATCAGGGTTTTCTTGAAACACAATGAATTTTTAAACTTTATGATTCTATGCTTTTTTCCAATGAAACTATTTTTTTGTGTGGATTTTTTTTGTCATTGAAGTATAACATGGATACGAACATTCGAATCTTGATAACAAAATTGTTTATTAGTGTTTACCCTTCATATTAATTTGTGCTCATAGTGGATGGCTAGACTAATGTTTGTTGTGCCAAGTTGATATGATAATTGGTAATTTGATATGCTATACATTGTAATTGGACAAAGAAAATATATCCTATAATGATATAATATATATATCATTATATAATATTTTACATATATATATTTTATCATTTTAAAAAGTTATACACATATGGTATATACAAATTATATTTTTAGAAAATTATGTAAAATCCTATAATGAAATATATATATTGTTGTTCTTTTTAAAATAAAATTAATGTCAACATATTCTTAATTAGTTGTCATTCAAAGGTGCACTTTCTCCCATTTTGTTATTGTAAACAACTCCCCACTTCTTTTTCTTTCTCCCGAAGCATGTTATATGTATCGACAAGACAAATTGATTTGAAAAACCATGGAAAATTTAAAACACCCAAATAATCTTAATCTTGAGTATCTAGATGAATGTTAATTCACTTTTGAAAATGGTTGTTACATAAATTATACAAACCCTAAACTTCCTCAACTTCTCCCTAGCCCACTTTTCCCTTCCCTCTTTCTTGTTTAGCTCTCTATTTTTGGCATTTACTCATTAATTGCTCTTTCAAATTAATTAATTTATTATCCCATTACTTAAAAAATTATTATTATTAATTATTAAATAAATTAATGAACTAATTAGTTAGTTAATTAAATATTAGGTTTCTATTAATAACAATAATAAGTAATTATTTAACCCTTATATAATCCAAAAAAAATAATTTTGTCCATTTCCTTTTTACATTTTATATGGTGTCGACATCTTGCATCTTCCCCCTATTTAGTGTTTTTAAATTTAGATGTGCATATTTATATGAATATTACTAATTTGCACTTACTCTTTGGAATATTATTTTGTTTATATTTTATTTTAGTTTTTTTAATTGAAGGATAAACATCCTAATTCTTTGAATAAATATAGTATTGATAGTATCAAGTGTATGGAATAATCAATTTTATTAGGATAAGTGTTGAGGCTTAAGGGGTATTTGTGCCAAGGATGTGATGAGATCTTTAAATGTTTAGATCGTGTCATAATCTCTACTCAATTATATTTCGTTTTCCATATTTTTTAGTTATTGATTGAGGATCACTCAAATATTGTCTTAACTGACCACCTTCCAATTTGTTTATGGTTAGTATGGATTTTTGATGACACAAAGTTTTAAAATATTTTTTTCTACATAATACTCTTCTACATCATGGACCTACTTTTCATCACATCATATGAGGGTCGTGCTTAGTTTCAATTCTATCTATAAATTGTGGTTGGATTTCATGGGGTCAAATGCTATCACTCACCTTATCTGATTCCTTAACACTTTAAAGTAGTAAGTTGTAAGAATATTTTGCACTCTTACTCTACCACATCTTTCAAGTTGAGCCACTCCTTGCGGATGGTTGGATAGACCCTATTTCATTAGCCTTTGTAATGACAAGTGTTGGAACCTAGACAATGCCTTCAAATTACATATAACCATCCTATTGAATAATTTAATAGAATGAGGGAGAAGTAGATTCTGCTATGAGAAGTGGTGATTGTTATCAATGGAACTCATATTAACGAGGGGTATCGATGTGGGGATATACATGATTAGATTATGGATTGAATATGTATTTTTATTGTGATGGGATGAGTTGAGATGTAATAAGAGGGGTTGTATTAAGAGGAATAGTAACCAAGCTTACATGAGGTGGAGGAGAAGTGTTGGTGACTACATATGGAAGGGGACATCATAGTGTGTTGGTTTGTGAAGTCGATTTGAGCTCACGCAGATCTAATGATGGGGATGGATTTTTTTTTTTACGTGTATTGTGAAGAGATAGAGTTAAGATCAAAAGTAGCGATAAAAGATGACAAAACCGCGACCAATGTCCTTGATTCACCAATAGTGGAGTAGGGATATATTTGTTGGATAACATGCTCATGATTGGGATCAATAAGTCAAGAATGGTTGAAGGTGATAGTAGTAATGGGAGGGATTTTTTATAGTTCTGATTTTTGGATGAGGACACCACGGAGACGAGGAAAGCATTAAGAGCCACCGGGTTAGAATCTAGAATCTTTATAAAGGTAGGATTATCATTGCTCAAAAATTTTGGGCTATGTGGATCTGGAATCTCTGATGTGGTTGATTGGTTACTAGGAGAATGTGGAGGTTCTTGGTTAGTCTCTAAAGGTTGTATTAATTGATTCATCATGTTTGGGATATTTTGAATGTGAGACTTGATAATGTCTAGGGTTTGTTGAAAGGGGCTTGACATATCATTGGTGTTTTGAAGATGAGATTGTTGTCTGGTTAAAACCATGAACTAATCAAGGATCGCCATCAATTTTGGTCAAAAATGGTTGAAACAAATTTACATCTTAAGGTTTTTTTTTTTTATGAACAGTTAGAGGTTATGAATCCTAGGTAGGAAGATTTTATGGGGTTAGAATGGATAAGATAAATTAGGCTAGGTTGGTTTTAGGTGGTTAAGGGAGGGTAAATAAGATCTACATGGGTAAACTAAGATTTACGATGGTAAATTATAATGTAATTAGGATAGGAATAATAATGTGAATAATGATGGTGCATTAATGTGTGTTGGGTCACCTAAGGGTGAAAAAGCGATGTCTACAAAGGCCTTGGTAAGAATGACCAAGGTATTTCTAACCCAATACAGGTAGATGATCATCCTCATTTTGCAGGTTCGAGTTATTCTAGTATGGGAATGTAATTTGAGAGTGCTCTAAAACCGCTAAAGGGAGACAATATTTTGATAGCCAAGTGATTATCCCACTAGTCCTATAGGAATACTCTCTACATGAAATAGTTGATTTTTCATCACAGATTGATAAAGGATTGGGTAAGAAATTTTAGAGAAGGGGTAATGAGATTCCACCTCCTCATTCTTACACAAATCATAAGCATAAAAAAGGGAAATGGTAAAACTCATAATGATGTACTCTTACGGTTTAAACATGTTGGTCCAAAAATCATGCCGCTAGAAGCAGATCTATGGATAAACGAGCCAACAGCTTTTGGTGAATCTACCGGGGATCGAACAGATCTATCATATCTATGATGGTTTTTGCGAGAAAAGCCGGAAAAATCAAAAAAATCATGCCTGTTTGCAAAACTTGAACTTTTTGTTAAAAATCCAAAATTTTGCAAAAGTAACCCAAATTGAAAATTTTCTTCTGAGATCCATAGATCTGGCCTAGTTGGAGACCTTTAGTTCGCTGAGTTTTTATAAAAATCAGTATTTTGCCATAGATCTGAGTTTTTGATACTTTCTGAAAGTTTGAAATTCTTTGAAAAAGTCAAAATTAGATCCGAAAATCAGCTTACTAATCTTCTCTGCCATTTTATCCTCACTGTTATTTGTCATTAACCACAATCGGTTTTCTGAAGAAGATAGTTTTTAAATATTTAGAAAAGTACATGCTGCTGGTTTTTGCCAGAAAAGCCAGAAAATCAGCAAGTACAGCCAAAAAGAAAGTTTGAATCAGCGCTATAAAACCACGGATCGAAAAGACACGCTAAGAAATGAACCCTTTACGCGTAAGCAGAGAGCTCGTGGAGAAACTGATCCTACTTTCGATTTGCTTCAAAGGCACAATTTCGCAGTGTAACACCAAAGACGCTTTTTCAATGCTAAGCTCGGCCGACCGGTCATCCAGGAGTGTCTCACCTCCACGAAGGAAGAATCTTTCGCAAGGGGCATCCACATCCCTTTGTAGTGCCTTGCTACTCAGCGGAACCACACTTCCAGCTCGTGTTCTTTTTCCGGCTTTTCAAATGGCGGTACCATGGGGAAATGCTATGGGTCCCTTGGCTTTACCACATCCAGTTCACGTGCTCCCTCACGGAAACCGAAAGAATTTTCCCAAATTCGACGGGAGCGGAAATCAAAGCACGGATTCCCACATATCTACATTCATTATGTCATGTAGTATCCTGGATGTAACTCACGAGGACGTGTCGGTTCACCTTTTTCTAGAAACTCTACAAGGGCCGCTTGGTGAATGGTTTCAAGCATTTTCCAACGGATCTATTACGAGTTGGGCCACCTTGCGGGATGCTTTTGAAGACAGGTACAAACCTTCAGAAGATGCATTTGCATTATTATCACGGATCACTCACCTAAAGAAGGAGGCAAATGAGACCATGCGTGATTTTATCGCTAGGTTCAATGCATTAATCAATCGTGTCCCTGTTGCCATGCTTCCAACACCGGAAAATCAAAAGTGTTTCTTCGTAAACGCTATGAGCTCAAAAGTTAGTTTCTTGCTCCTTCAAGAGTGAGTGGCTACCTTAATTCTTGCCCAAGCCGCTGCCATTCAAATAGAAGATAATTTGATAATATCTGGCGAATTGAAAAAGGAATCATCCAAGCCTAAATCTTGGGCCCTTCACCCACTACTTCATCTGATCCGGCCTTTCAAAAGATGGCGAATGACTTGCTTGCATTAAAGAAGCAGTTGGCTCAGGCTTCCCCCAGTTCCTCATACCGGGATATTCCGCAGAGGAATTTCGTTCCTAACAATATTTCACAAAGGTCGTGCTTACTCGCAATCGCCAAATGGGTTAGCGCTTGAGGCTCCTCCGGTCAACGCTCTGGCCGAAATTGAAGAAGAAGAGTAGTATTATGAAGAACCTTCATCTCAAGGCGAAGATGATCAAGATGTCGGTGAACCGACTGGTGACTCTACTATCGGGTATATGGAATTTGATGAGGAAGAATCTGATGAAGAAGAGGGTACCCAGGGATATGCAAGTGGACAGTCATACGTTGTTTTTACCCGCTCGCAAGGAAAAGAAGCGGAAGTTGCTGCCCATGTACAGCAGGAGAAGGCTGTGTCAAACGTGCCTCCAATCATTGCTAAAAGAGGTAATCCTCTTCCTACTCAACTCCCTGGCAAGTCTTTTACAAGGAAATCTTTTCCCCCCATCTCTCCTCCAAATCAGTCCTCTCATGTTCCTACCAAGACCAGTAATCCTATTCCACCATCGCGAAGTGAGGGACTCATTCCTTCACCAACGCAACCCTTGGCCGCATTTGATATCATAGATCATGCAAAAAAGACCAAGATCCAAATGTCTGAAGCTGAGTACCTTCAGTCAAATCCCGAACAGCTTGTAAGATTGACCAAGTATATTCAAAGTCAAGCTGTTGTATCTAATCAGGTTTCCCCAAAAGGAATCCTTTCCACTCCCCCTGAATCCCACATAAATGTTGCTTCAACATCTGGCATCAGGTAAGATAGAGCCTTTCTATCTCTCCCTCCTAATCAATGGTCACAAGTTGAGTAACTGCATAATTGATTCTGGGGCTTCTGATAACGTCATGCCGAGCAAAATTCACCCATGCTTTGGGCCTCACCCTTACCAAGCCTTTTGGCAGATGTTATTCCTTGGAAACCAAGCAGGTTCCATTGATTGGCCAAATCAAAGACGCGCAATTTGCATTTGTGGCATTCCCAGAGAAGAGAGTAAAGATGACCGTCCTCGTTGCTGACATTCCATCAGCCTACGGAATTTTGCTGGGAAGAAGTTTTTGTAGCGAAGTTGGTGGGAAAATTCATATGGACTGGTCTAAGGCTAGAATCCCCGTCAAAGGTGTAATGCAGACTTTGGAGCCGTAATCACAAAAGAAGTACTTAGTTACTAGCTCGAGAACCCCAAAGCTCAAATCCTTTTTGAATCGTCGGGGATGGGGAAATATTTCTTGTCTACCGAGTCCATGGAATGGTTGTTCTCGTTCAAGAAGGAGATCTTAATAAGATCTGGACCTTGCAGTTTGATGGCAGCTGTGCAACCAGTGGATGTGGCGCCGGAGCCGTGCTAATATCTCCCGAGGAAGAAGTCATTCCTCTCTCTTTCAAGTTGCAGTTTTTTAACACAAATAATACTGCTGAGTATGAATCTTTGTTACTTGGCATGCAAGCCGCAAAGGAAAGAGGGATCAAAAATCTGAAAGTGCAAGGTGATGCAGAGCTAGTTGTAAATCAAGTCAAAAGGATTTACCAAGTGAAGAATGAAAGGCTCAGGCATTACCGTAATGCAGTATGGGATAGCATTGAAGAGTTTGATGCTTTTTCAATTGAATCCATTCCAAGAGCCCAGAATGACATGGCTGATTCATTGGCCATTTCAGCGTCCCTCATGCTCCCTCACCCAGGATTGAAAACAAACAAATACACCATTGAGGTGGTTTTCCGCCCGAGCGTGCCAGACAATTCTCAGCATTGGCAAGTATTCAACGACGATAATCAACTCATTGCCTTTCTAGAGAAGGTGGAAAATTTCAAAGAATTGCACTTTGAAGGATCTACTTCCACTTAACATGAATCAGTCATCGATCAGACGATGAATCCAAGGAACGATGGCATATGTCAGCTCAAAGGAAATAAAATTCCAAAGGGTTCGGTTTCTCCGAGCGCTGCATTCAATGAGCATGACCATTTTGTGAAAAAGAAAAGGCTAGGTGATCTGACTCATCCCCTTAAACCGAACCGGTCAATATAGGTTTGGTAGAGCACCGCAGTTTGTGAACATTGGAAAATGTTGCACGCTTGAAGAAAAGTGAAAGTTTTTCAAGCTGCTAAAGAAATACATGGATGTATTGGCATGGTCCTATGCCGATCTAAAGTCTTTTAAGCCAAAGGACGTTCAGCATGACATCCCGTTGAAAGAAGATGTCAAAGCCTTTCGCCAGAAGCAGAGGCATTATAATCCTAAGATCTCAGGCACCATCCAGGCTGAAATTCAGAAAATGCTGGATGCGAGAATCATCTTTCCTATCCATCACAGTACTTGGGTAGCAAATATTGTGCCAGTGTGCAAGAAAAATGGCGAGATACGCATATGCGTAGACTTTCGCAATTTGAATCAGGCTTCCTTGAAAGACAACTACCCACTTCCTATAATGGATCAAGTTCTGCAAGCATAAGAATCGGATCAGAGATGTTGTCCATGCTTGACAGTTTTTCAGGCTACAATCAGATTGAAGTTTCACCTGAAGATCAATTTAAAACAGCATTCACTACTCCACGGGTACATTTGCCTACAGAAGATGCCTTTGGCCTAACTAATGCCGACGCCACTTTTCGGTGGGCCATGGACTTTGCATTCATTGGTATGATGGGAAGGTCATTATGGTTTATCTAGATGACTTAACTGTGTTCTCTAAATGACGAAATGATCATTGTGATCATTTGGAGCAAGTATTGGCAAAGTGCCGAGAACATGGGATTTCCCTAAACCCAAAAAGTCTGCTTTTGGAGTCACGGAAGGAAAGTTCTTTGGGACATGTTGTTAGCAAAAAGAAGGAACAAAGATAGATACCGAAAGAGTTAAGGCTATTGAGCCTTACTCGCCTACAAGAAAGATGGCGTTCACTCTTTCTTCGTAAAGGTGAACTTCCTCGGGTGTTTTGTTCTGACTTTTTGAGAAGACTCATCACATATTGAACATGATGAAGGGGTCACCAACTTTCGGATGGAGCGAAGGAGGAAAGAGGTTGTTCGAAGAGATAAAAGCTTCCGTCGCTCATGCTCCAGACCTGGTATGTCCCGATTTCTCCAAGGACTTCATCATGTATAGTTACGCATCTAAGCATCTGTGTCCATGCAATCTTGATGCAAAAGAATTTGGAGGATGTTGAATCTCTGATTGCATTCATGAGCTCTCCCCTCAAGCCCCACAAACTAAAAATGTCTCAACTGGAAAAGCATGCCTTCGCCGTTGTCAAAGCAGTAAAAAATTTCAGGTATTACATTCTAAACTCTCATATGGTGGTGTTGGTCCCTGACACGGCGGTCAAATCAATTCTAACTCAACAGGAGTTAGGAAGCTTGCGAGGAAATTGGATCGCAAAGGTCCAGGAGTATGACCTGGATATTAAACCAACCAAACTGGTAAGAGGCAAGGGCCTATGTCAGCTTATGGCTGAAAACAAAGATTCAGAAAACCCTGATGAAAAGGGTGACTACACCGATGAAGCACAGGACCGGCTAGAAAAACCGATTCACTGCCTCTGGTCCTATTTGTTGCGACTAGTGATGAATGGTATTCCGATATCACTTTCTTCCTCACCTACGGTGAATGCCCAGTGCACCTAACTGCAAAGGAGAAGTGCACTATAAAGCTCAGAGTAGCTAAATATGTCATCTGGGATGACGGTTTATATAAACGTGGGATAGATGGCATCTTTTTGCGATGTGTTGACAAACCACAACAGGTAAAGTTACTCGAAAGTTTTCATAATTCAGCCTGTGGAGGTCATTTCTCTTCCTCCGTGACAGCACATAAGATCATCCGAGCCAGGTACTATTGGCCGACGCTCTTCCAAGATACAGCCACCTGGGTGGCAAAGTGTGAACCTTGCCAGCAATTCGTCGGCAAGCCCAAGTTGGCTGCTTTTCCCCTTAGGCCTGTCATTGTCAACGAACCATTCAGGCAATGGGGAATTGATTTTATTGGTGCACTCAATCCCCAATCAAGTGCCGGACATAGTTATGTCCTTACAGCAACGGATTACTTCACCAAGTGGGTGGAAGCCATACCTGTCAAGCATGCCACTTCTGAGGTTGTTTGCAATTTCATTAAAGAAAATATCATTGTCAGGTTTGGCGTTCCAAACAAAATTGTTGCTGATAATGCTTCTAACTTCTCCTCATGGGAAGTTATTAGTTTTTGCTATGAATATGGGATAACTTTGGCTCACGCCTCAGATTATTACCCTCAGGGAAATGGTCAGGCGGAATCCAGTAACAAGAACTTGGTGACCATCATACGAAAGTTAGTGGATGAGAATCAACGAATGTGGCACAAGTCTTTGTACGACGCTTTGTGGGCTGATCGTATTACTCCCAAGAGGTCTCTCGGCATGTCACCTTTTCAAGTGTTATATGGCACTGATGCCGAGCTTCCCATTTCTGCTGAACTTCCTACTCTGCGCTTGGCACGAGCTATCGAAGATGAAACTTTCCAAAATTCTCTTGAAAAGAGGATCATGTATCTGACAGAGCTCGAAGAAAAGAGAGTAAGAGTGGTCGACAGGATCACCGAACATCAGAATCAAGTCAAGAGATTATTCGATAAAAAAGCTAAGCAAAGGGATTTCCAAGTGGGAGACCTCGTCCTTCTGTGGGACAAGCGAAGAGAGCCAAAGGGCATGCACGGAAAGTTTGATTCCCTGTGGAGAGGGCCCTTCAAGATCAAGTAGCTCAATGGAGAGAATAGTTTCTATCTCTCATATCTGGATGGAACCGAGCTCCCGCTTCCTTATAGCGGGCAACATCTGAAAATTTTCAAGAAGTAGAGCTTGCTCTCTTCTTTGTACAGTTTGCTTTAGTTGTGTGTTTGTTTTCGTCGTGTGTTTGCTTTCGGTTTTTTGTGTGTCTCCTTTTTCTCCCTCTGGTCACCCTTATTTTTGAATCATGTTACCCAATGGATAGGCACATGAGATCCGGGATTCTCTACCCCCAATTTTCTCGGGGATAGTCCCCAGAAAGAGCCAGCTGTTATCCCGTAAAATTGACAAGGGAAATTTTACCGATAACCATACCGAAAATTTTGTTCTGATCCCTCGTCAGGGATCCCTTGCATTCGGAACGTTGCAAAATCCCTTTTCCGGGAAATCTGGTTTTCCGAACTTAGTCATTTTTGGTCTTTTGGCTGGGTGCATGGAATTACTATGTAACATCAACTTTTGGTGCGCCCCCTTTAAATCCTTTGGCGCATGGTTCTTTGTGTCAACAGACCTTTTGGTGCACCTTGATATGTTGAGTCTTTCCTGCGTGTGCCGTGGCGCATGCGCCTTCGTGTTAGCAACCCTTTTGTTGCACCACTTTTGGTGCGCCAAGGGCACACATATTCTTGTGTCGACATCACTTTCGGTGTGCCAAAGGCGCACATAACTTCGTGTTGTCAGGTGCTTTGGTGCGCCAAAGGGTGCATGCTTTCCTATGTCGACAATGATTTCCATGCGCCACTTGAAAAAGTTGGTGGCACATTTATTACTGACTCACCTATATATATAGGCGCACTGCAATGTCATTATCACCAGAGCAATCACGTTTTTCTTATTATATTCTCTGAGCCTGTCAGCGCACCTGCCCTGTCGTTTTCAAACACGTAGTGGACCCGTTTGCACGTTCTTCACTATTTATCCGGGTAAGAGGTTCTTATCTCTTTCGTGTGTTTTACGTTTTTGGTTCTTTGTTTGCTTGTTGGTCTGGTTTTGGATTGGAAAGAATGAAATATTGAACTAGCTCCCCCTGCTGTCTTTCCACATATTCCTCCCCCTCTTTCCAGATCTGCTGGTAGAGGAAGCTGTTCTGAATTCATGGTTTGAACCGCTTTTGTTTAAGCCGTTTCATTACAAAAATGACCCTGCAAAAAAGAAAAGAGAAGCTAAACCATATGAAAAACCCCTCTGAGAATAATTAAAGCTCTAAGAGAGACTGTATGTTTCCTTTTCCCCTTGGCGCATCTGTCACCCCTGCAACATGATCAAAACCTACGCCAATGGCGCACCCATTATGCCTGTTACATCAAGAACATTTGCGCCCTCAAGGTGCGCCTCCTTCGCATGCTGCAAGCGCTAGCCTTGCGCCCTCTTTGGCGCACCAACCTTATTTGTTGCATTACTTAAACATGCACCTCTTGGGCGCACCCTGCACCTGTGCAACATCAGCTTAAATCTGTGCCAAGTGCAAAACTATCAAAGGCGCGGGCGCATTCCCCATTACAGCAACATCATGTTGTGCAGACCCTCTATGCGCCGCGCCATAAACCTTTGGCGCACAAAAGGTACATGCTACACCAACCATATATGCGCCATTGGCGCATCCTGTCTCTATGTAACATGGTGTTTCCATGCGCCCTTTACAAAAATGCACCCTGCAGTCTCTATGCGCCATGCGCCCTTGGCGACTGATTTAACCCTTGCAACACCTTTTTTCTGTGCGCCTTACCTATTTAGCCCTGTAAGCTGCAGCTTTCATGCGCCCTGCGCCCTGAGCCTCAAAATCGCTAACTCTTTCTTCTGTTAACACTTCAATGGAAGATCAAATGACTAATACAACCTTTTTGCGTTGGGTCTCGCTTCTTCTTCGTGTAGATCAGCAACTAAGCTCAGAAGAACATATGTCAACATCAAGCAAGAGACCTACCAAATCCAAAGGCAAGGCCAAACTTACAGAAGAAGAGATGAAATATAAGTATCAGAGGGTCAGGATGCCTGACTCCCAGGCCGAATGCGACCTGGACATCAGAGACTCAGAGTTGGGTCACATTGATATGGAGGAATTCTGGGTCAGAACTCAGAAGGTAACAAGAAGTCCATGGATGGAAAAACTGATGGGCAGTGCCTTACACTTCGTTGGAGGAATCCCAGTCAGCACCGTCAATAATGAATTCATGATGGTGGTTGCCGGTGCTACAACAAGGACACAAGGTGTGTCGTAAATGACAAGGGTGAGGTCGTCATTAACCTCACTACCCGCCACTTCGAAATAATACTCGGCATTCCTCATCATCGGCACTTTGTGGCCGTCAGCCGAGAGGATTGTATTAAGGCCTGGGACGACAACGAAGATCAGTGCATGTAGCTGATGAACGAGGTCTATTTGAAAAACAAAAAGGTAGTGACCCGATGGCCACAAATCATTCACCGCAGTGATTTTTCGGAGGAGCTCAGTGACACCATCACATTCCTGAGCAGGGTCTTTGGGCTTCCTGACGCCCACTTTTTCCATAAATGGATGTTGCGGTACTTAGAGACCATGAACAAGAATGTGCCCGATCAGCGCTTTTGCTGGGGAGAGATAATAAGCAGCACAATCTCTGAGCAGCTTCAACAATTTAATACAACAGGGAGATTCTACATGAATTCCTATGTTGTTTACTGCTGCAAAGACATCAAAAAGAGACTACCGGGCGATGCGAGTGGGGTTTGGCCTCAGGTCAAAATATATGAATACTACCCAGAGTTGAGGCTGGAAAATAGCATCCCTCAATTCATGAAGATCAATGATGTGTTTTTCTACCACATCATCTGCCTGTTGAGGCCAAATATGACTTACTGATCGCATGACCAAGAGCATAGTGGCAGCCACTGAGAAATGGGGGGCCCTGTTCACCCAATTTCCCACGTTCACCTATCTGAGGGCAGCTAACTTCTTAGGAGAGCCAACTAGACTGCCGAGGTATGCTAGACCCAAGTTGATTTTGCTAGAGCTATCAAGGCAGCTGATCACCTATCATGAGAAGTGCCTCAAAAGAAAGAAGGGTGGAACTCCTTTCCCCCTCACAGTGGGCAGATATACATGCCTTACCCATCACAAGGCAAAGGACATGTTCGCAGAGCTGGAGTTGCTTAATTTGAAACATGATTTCCCGGCCAGGCCTACCTTCGACCCCAGAAGTTGTTTGCCAAGGGCTAAGCTAGATCCAATCCACATCCCTCAGATCGAAGACATCTACATCGACATCATTCATGAGGTTGAGCTCAGGAGAAAGGACCATTCTCGCTTAGCCTTGGCAGAAATCATCCAATACGGGGTAGCAATTGTCCCCAGAGGCTTCCAAACTACGGAGGATGAAGTAGACCAAGTATATACTAACACAGATGGGGACAATTGGCCTTTTCTAGCCATTGATAGAACTAAGGCACCTCAGACGATTGAGGAGAGGTTCGAGAAACTCTACGAGCGAGCATTGGTGCCGGATGAACGGATTAATCTACCTCGGGGTTGATTTCACAACCTCCCCATTGGGTAACGCACCTCCTCGATCTAAACAACAGCCTAAAGGCAAGGGCAAAGGCATAGAGGGTGAATCAACACCACTCAAGAAGAAGCTCCTGAGAGTCCTCTTTCCGCGGCACCCGAGCAGTAATAACTGCGGTTACGCCAGAGAAAGAAGTAGAAGAGGATGTTCCAATAGGCCCATCCACTCAGGATGTCGGCATTGCTACAACAACTGAGGTCCCTTTGGTTGTCCTCTCCCCCTTCTTCTACTATTCCCCCGCTTCTTCGTCTATCTTCTCTTCCCTCACGGATCTTTCCCCCTCCATTTCTTCCCTCATCTCGAGCTCCCTTCCCTTCCTATGTCTTCCTCAATACTGCATATCCCTTCCTCAGTGAGGCACTTCTTGGTTTTTCTCTCCATACCGCCGCCACGTGTCTCCACATTTTCCCTTCTTCTATTGCAGCTCCCCTTCTCTGTTTCTGTCCCTTCTCCCATAAGTCGCACTGGATCTCCCGAGTAGTTAAGTCAACAAAGAGGAAAGTTCCCATCGCTCCGATGGACTTTTACGTAATCCCGTCTAAGGGGGTAAAGAAGCGAAGCCCGTCACACGCTTCTCTCAAAGTGTTCGGGAGAGAGGGTTATGGAGATCGCGTACCCCAATCCTCTCAAGGAGAAAAAGGATTTGTCTCCAAGCCAGTTATCTTGTGACCCAAGTCACAATGGGGATGTCTTTGAAAGCCTTCGGGGAGGCCCTTTCTGCGGTTAACGCCTCTGCAAGAAGCTTCAAGAAAAAAAGAGGAGAAAAGGCAAGGCGAAAGAGCAAAATAAATATCTGCTCCAAGCCTTACAGAAAATGGGCAGTGCACCTCCCACAACTACGCCGAGACTTCTGAGCTTCTGAGCCAGGAGAAAATTAATGAATATGCAAAGATCGGTGAGCAGGGTATGGCCGTTTCCGCTTGGAGGAGCCAGATCCTCAAAGACAGTGAAAAGTAATCGCCAAGTTCTCTGACTTGTATTTGAACATCAACAAGGTGAATAAAGAGCTCCAAGTGTTAGCGGGACCCATATCGGAAGAGCTGGAACATGCTAGACTGCAACATGAGACCTTTCAACAAATGTTCGACTGTTCAGTCGAAGATCTGGTCAAGTTTGGCGTCTTCGGCCATCCCAGGGCCCTCAACAAAGTCACGTCCACTCTGGATTACCGGGTGGATCAGTTGGAATTTGTCCTTGAAAAGATCGACAAAGTGAAAGAAGAAGCCTGGCGCGATGCACCAAATGGAACGGATCGTTCTCAACATGACGCCAGGGTTGCTTACTCCTTCCTTCACTTTAAGAAAAGCTGATGAAACCATCCAGATCTTCAAGGAGATCGTTTCTCAAGGGATGGGGCCAGAGGTCACTTTTGACGTAGAGTCTATCAACAACCTGCTGGCCTGTCGGGACTTCATTGGGTTACTCATTGAAGCGGAAAAGGACTATTCCAAACTCCCAAGAAACTCATAGATGAGCGGGAGACTTGTGAGGCGATCAGTGAGCGGCACAAGGATCCTTCCCAGGATCAACTTGGGCCCATGATCAGCAAGTTCATGGAATACCGCTCTCAATTCCACATCTCGTCACCTGAGCAGCAGCAAAAGCAGGCTACTCCCTTTCGGCCGCAGGATGACGATGATGAATAGTGTTTCTTCTTCTTCTTCTTCTTCTTCTTCTCTCTCTTCTTCGACTTTCTTTTAAATATCTAAAGTACGTTGGCACAAATGATGACATCATCCATGTTGCACCATGGGATGATGTCATCCATCAAGTTGTCAAAAGTCAACATGACTTTTAGATATTTTGTAAATATCTTTGTAAATAAGTGGTTGGCTCCTTTTTGCCTTCTTTTCTCTCCTTCTTCTATAAATACCCCAATACTTGTTGTATTGGGCATGGGTGAATATCTTTCAGATGAAAAATAGGAGTAAGGAGAAAAGACTTTGAGCTTTTTGTAACAGAAGGATTATTAATACAATATTTAGACTTTGTCTTTGAATACGTTTGTTATTTGCATCGAGATCTTTCTTATGTCTGATCTATGTGTTTATTCTGTTAAATCTGCTTCTATTCTATTGTCATTTATTCATCATCAGTATTGCTTTGCTCGTTTATGCAAGTAGGTTTGGCTCTGTTTACTACCAATCCCAAAACATAAACCTTCTGATCTTTTGCTTTGGAATTCATTTCTTTTCTCCCTTCGGACTTGCTCTTTCTTCATCCCCTCTTCCTTTCCTTTCTTTTCGCAGTCGGAAACACCCCTACTGGGATGAGATCCCAAACCCCCGAAGGCAGAATTTGTGAGACTTGCATGATTCTGCTTTGGTAGAATAGCAATAAACAGTTTAGCTGCTTGCTAACTCAAAGAGGGCTATGCCTGCACACTATTGGCTCGTTTATCCATAGATCTGCGCCTAGCGACATATTTTTGGACCAACAGCCGCTTCTTTGACTCAAAAGGGCTATGCCCCGCAGATGTTGGCTCGTTTATCCATAGATCTGCGCCAAGCGTGATTTTCGGACCAACAAGCATTTATGGTTTTGATAATCAAAAAATGATGTATGCTTTTTCATGAGCGTTTTATGGGTTAAGTAATCGAGAGTTTCTTGCCTTTTATTGGAGAGAAAGTATTTTTATAGAAGTGGTTTCTGATGAGCTTAGTGCTAAAGACCAATCTCATCATGTTAAGGTGAGAAATGGAAAACAAGTTTCCTCTCCTAGGAAGAGGAACCATTGCACTCATTTTCGTATGAGTGGACACAAGGTTGAAAGATGTTGGAAACTTCATCCAACACACCATCTAAGAAATGGTAAGAATAAGTTGGTTTATAAGGTAAAACAAAAATAAGTTAATCCACCAACAAAAAATAAAACAACCTTGGATCTATCCACAAATTTCCCACAAATGAGTCCATTTTATTTTGATATGGACAATGAAAAATCATTTGTTTTAATGGATAGATTTATATAGCATTGTTGATATTGATGAATAACATGCTTTCAATTCATTTTGTTACCTTTGCTTTTGGGATTCGGTTGATTTTGGTAAAGGAATTAAAACCAAAAAAATTAAAAGCATTTAAAAGGGAAAATGAATTTTGGAGTTATCAAATTCATTAGAGAAGGCGAGAGACAAGTTACATTAAAGGTCAACTTGAAGAGCGGTTAAGGGCAATATAAAAGTGAATTTTTATAAAAATTTAGGATTACCATTTACCAATAAGGTGAAAGGAAAATTTTAAATCTATTTCTGAGTCAAGCTTTCCGAGACATTTTAAATTTTATTTTTTATGTATTAGATTATATTAATTTATAACAAACTACTTTGGATTTAATATACAAAGCAAGTTATCTACTACTTTAGCATATTAATCTAACAAATTTCTTTCGCATTTATACTTTCCCTTATACGGTATATTATTTAACTTTAATTGTATGTGTTTAAAATTACACTATAATTTTATTTTAAATATTACGATTGGACGGGTGGCTAGATGAAAGAGGGAGGGCATAGGCTCAAGTACCACCCGAGTCTTGCTAGAGTGCTCCAAAACCTTAACTCAGCCTTCTTGCAAACATGGAGTACAACTTAGACAAAATCATAGCAATGGAAAAAATCAGTCATCAATAGCAAACACCGAAAACAATAGTATCCTACCGACGACATGTAAGTACTAATAATAATATAATAATGATCGGAGAAAACCATAATTCCTATATCATATATGCACTTGCTCTATGGACCGCCGCGGAGTCCTCCTCGTCCGCCACCACGTGTCCATAACTAGCCATCTTTAATTCACAATTATCTCTCAACTCTTTCTTTTTCTTTCTCTGTCTTATGTCTTATGAGTTGTAGTGATATTGTTCGAGAGAATAGAGATTATTTACTAGCAAACGCATGTGTACAATGCAATGTGAACGCCGAATGGTAAATGTTATTTGATTTAGAGGGATAATTTTTTCTTTTGTAGTTGATGTTGTTTGTAATGATTTCAGGGATATTGTATTAGTTTTGCTCATCAACTTGGCCATGGCATTGCACTGGAATACAGACCAAGTAGCTTTGGCCTTATTTCAACTCATATATTTACAATCCTAACATTTTTTGAAAGAGTTGTTGAATTCACCTTACACAATAATTTCAAAGTATAGAATAATTGATTTATTTTCTATGAATTTTCAGTCCAACAAGAGGCTTATCTTATTCATAATAACTATTGCGGATATTGAAGGCGTACACTAAGAATACATACTTTGTTCTTAAGTTCCTTGCAAATCATGTCCACAACCACGTTCCATGTTCCATGCGCGGCTATGTTAAAAAAACATTTGAATTAAACCATTGAATTAACAAGTAAAAGCTTGAATTAAATTGTCATACTTGTGATCTCTCAATTAATCAATATATGTGAGTTCAAAATTCAAATTTATAATGGCCCATGGGACTACCCTAAAGCAATATAATCGGAACAAATTCCCTCCCTAGAACCCTGCTTTACCAAGTTTGAGAGTTTTTTTAGTGAGATTATGGGCTTCGTTAATGTGTGGTGGTGTAGTGTAATGGGAGGCATTATACTCCTAGGTAAGCTGTGGACCAAATCTTAAAATTTCCAACATTGTTTAGGCTCAAATGTGCCCCATTAAATGTAAATATGTGTCAGAGAGGATTGTATACTTCCTTTATTCTGTGCAAAGTAAATTTTGTGAGATTTTCTTTTCTTTTTTGAACGCATGTAGTACTTTCATAAGATAATTGCAGGGAACAAATGGTTATTACAATTTTTGAATCATTGATTGTTATAGTTATTAAAGAAATTCATTACGTATTTACATTGTTAAAGTTTTTTTCTTACTTGTTTGAAAGTGATTTGATCAATGTGAGTAAATTTAGAAGTCTTAACATGTTATATTGTCATATTTTCTTAGTTTGAAAGAAAGCTTAGTACTTAACTGCAATTTGTATGCAGTCTGTGACCAGTTTTTTTTCCCATCACTACTGGTTGCGATGGATGTTGTGGTTTGTTGCTTCAATGCACGTGTAAAACAGTTATTAGAGCTGCACCTTGACTCTGGATTTTAGAAATATATAAAATGGATAGACACCTAACAACTCAAAAATTTAGAAAAATATATCAAAATTGAAAATTTCATCATAAAATATTGATTTCGCCCTTAGATAATATACAATATCTCATCATGAGAGCATTGATTTCGCCTATAATACCAGGTGAGATTATTATTACACATCAAAATTATATTTTGTTTAGAAATTTATATCATATCTAGATTCCATATTTGTTATTAACTTTTTCTGAATTCCACTCATTGATATTACTTGATATTATGGTATATTTGTTGGTATTAGTTGGTATTACTGATGAAATTGATATCTCGTAAGTATGATGTGAAGAACAGTCTATCTTGATTGCAGTCGTTTACGCTCATCTTCAACCTGAAGAAGCGGGTGGATTACCGAGTTTATGAGATTTTAGCTATGGCAGTTTTTAAAGGTGGGTAATTTATTGTAAGTGCTAGAATGAAAGAAAATTGTGAAGATTTCATGTTAATCCCTTTGATCAAGACAATCTGAAATGATTTAGTATTCAAGGGCAGGGAGTTGACCGAAGGGTAAGAGAGACATATCCCAGTGTGGCAACAAGTTTGATTCTTATCATGTTAATAAAGCACAATATGTTGCAACAGTGGGAACACTTATGCCCTTGCCAGATCTAGGCAACAAATAGGAAAGTATCCCAATGCCATTTAGTCTAAATACCTTGATTCAAACAAACTTGATTCTGTTCATACAATTTCGTACAGTGATGGAGACATGGGCATTCAGGAATTTGTGTATACTTTCTAGTTTAGCCACACCTAAATTCATGATTCAGATGTTACCTTGTATAAATAATGCAATGGACACGCTGATAGTGGTGCACAAAATGAATTTCAAGTTGTGGTGGAATGGAATAAAGGAAAAAGGACATAAAATAGAAATGGCAGAGGAGTCATTTATTGTAATTTGCAAAAGAAATGGAAACTGTTTGAAGTTTGGAAGCAGAGTGAAAACATGAGTGAGGGATCACATTGGTCATTGCGAGAAACATTTGGAAGAGTAATCAATAATTGAAGATAATAAAATACAAAGGAAATACTAATTATAACCATAAGTAACATTAAAAACGATGATTATTTTTCTACATTTGAGCCATACAATCCAAATACCATAACGAGACAAAATCCAAAAACTCAAATTTCCAACCCAATTTTTTCCAACTTGTGAGAACAAAAAGAATGAGGATGACAATGTCCAACTCCTCATATCTGTGACATCATAATCACACCAAATTACACATTACCAACTTCAGGAATAAACCTAAAATGTAAATGGAATTCAATTATAAAGGAGTAAAAGAACTAAAACTTTGACATACTAAAAGATGTTGAAATAATTATTTTGACAAAATTGTTTGCACGTTGTTTTCACTTTTGCATGCAATTTTTAGCATCCTATTTTTAACTGTTGTTTTTTCGATTGGTTTTTTTGAACATGCTGAATTTTCTTTAAATACACTAACATCGCCTTCTTATGTTTACTTCTGGCTCTTTTTAATAGCTTTATCTCTCATGGTCTGAGTATTGTATATCTTGACTGGTTTTTACATGGATGAACTAAACAAATGAGTCGATATTAGTTGTGTTGTACAGTTATTTTGTTTGGAATGTCTTGAATGCTTTCGGAGTGTTAGAATATGGTTTCCACCCTGAATTTAATAGCTTCGGTTGTATTTGCTTATCCTTATTCAAGGAAAACAAAAGGGAAACAATAGGATATATTTAGAGACATTTTGAATTCTGTTTTATTTTTGTAAATTGCGGCCAGGTTAATTACAATAAGATATCTAACTGCATATAAGCTTCTAGATAATCTTGTGTGAAATCTGTTCTCTGCCTCTATTGCATATAATAATGTATTGTTTGTGTTCCCTGAGACCAACTTGATGTATCAGAGTTATAAAACCAAAAAATTGCCAAAACTATGCAAAATATAGATTTGGCATATTTGAAACCATCATATCATAACATGATGGATTTTCACTGTCCCAAACACCATCTTGGTCTATCAAGCCACCTGTATAACTGTAACAAATATTGGAATTAACAACCTGTAGCAAATTCAGTGTTGAGAATTTATATAACAATACCAATATAGATAGTCATCTAAGTACAGATATGGATACACTTTGATAAGTCTTGCATGCCAAGATGTTAGAAATCTCCATCTCAATTATGATTTATAACATTGCTTTTATATATGCATATTAGAATTAAACCACTTCTTTTGATTTGGGTGAAAGCCAATTCTGAAATGTATAGAGTTGTTGGTGATATTAGTAGTTGACCATACCGTGCATATTTTGTAACCATAATATTCCATGTTGCTACATTGCTTTTCGGCATTTGTTCAAATAAATCATGCACTTCCTCCAACCTTCCATTTTCAGCATATGTCGATATCATTGCATTCCATGAGATCAAATTTTGTTTAGGCATTTTTCCAAACAAATCTCGAGCTTCATCTACCTTGCCATCATTGATGTAACCTGCAATCATAGCAGGCCAGGACACATGGTTTCGTTCAGGCATTTTTCAAACAGATGGCGAGCATCCTCTACTCTGTCGTTGCAACCATATCCAAAAATCATGGAATTCCACGAAGCCACATCCCGGCTTGGCATTTGGTCAAACAGATTTTGTGCATCCTCTATCCTCCCATGTCGCAAACACCCATCAATCATAGCATTCCATGAAACAACATCTCGTTCAGGCATTTTATCAAACAGTTCGAATGCCGCATCCAATATGCCATTGTGAGCATATCCTGAAATCATGGTAGTCCAGGAGACAACATTTCTTTTAGGCATTTCGTCAAATAGTTTCCTTGCATCTTCCATTCTCTCGTTTTGTACATAGGCAACAAGCATTGCATAATTAACAACATGTAGCAAATTCAGTGTTGAAACAGAGTGAAAATATGAGTGAGGGATCGCACTGGTCATTGCGAGAAACATTTGGAAGAGTAATAAATAATTGAAGATAATAAAATACAAACGAAATACTAATTATAACCATAAGTAACATTAAAAATGATGATTATTTTTCTACATTTGAGCCATACAATCCAAATAACCATAACCGAGACAAAATCCAAAAACTCAAATTTCCAACCCAATTTTTTGCCAACACTGTGAGAACAAAAAAAGAATGAGGATGACAATGTCCAGCTCCTCATATCTGTGACATCATAATCACACCAAATTACACATTACCAACTTCAGGAATAAACCTGAAATGTAAATGGAATTCAATTATAAAGGAGTAAAAGAACTAAAACTTTGACATACTAAAAGATGTTGAAATAATTTCCAAAAAGAAAAGGGAAAACCTTAATAGAAAACAATAAAAAAAAGTGGAATCTTAATCTATTTTATATTTTAACATACCATTATTTATATCTATTTTAAGTGGTCTCCATTCTCAATGTGGAAAAATTCAAATGGGAGCTCTCCAAATTTCATGCCCAAAAACATGAAAAGTAAATATAATTATTGACATTTTCCGATTAAAAAAATTAAGCATCGAAATCCCTTATTTTCATTCAAATTTACTTTTGGATTTTCATCAGGTCACTCCATTATCATTTGTGCATCATTCGCTCATTTACCGGATTGCTCCCAACATAATAATCACTTTCATATAGTGAGCAGTGCGCAGCTCCAGAGTAAGTGCCCACTTCTGTGTTCTACTTTCTATCATAATCCTACGGCTCTAGTCAGATAATTTATTTATTAATTTCTCTTTAGAATGTTATGCCATCTATGTCACACGGAATGAGGTGCTGGTTTCAATTAAAGACCAAATGTCGCTTCTGAGCACCCCGACAAGCTACAGATGCAACCTATTAAGCTCTTCTGATAGTGATCAATGTGATGCAACAAATAGTGTTTCAATCCAATGCAATGCAACCGATCCACATCCAAATTGGGTGAAATGGATCTTGAATTATTTGTTCTGTAGTGCACGATACCGCTGGTGCAAAGATCGAGTATGATGCGATGAATTCAAATAACGCACAACCATGAAAACACATGTAAAGATGCAAGCTGTAGACAAACAGAGTGAGAGGAACGGATCAAATCAATGATGTGGGTCTGTTTTGGAGATTAGTTGTGACTCGTATCAGGTTTGTGATGAATGGATCTGCAGGATGTTACAGATGCAATTGGATGTTGACAAAGACAGAAACTTTTAAATGAATTCTTTCACAAACTCACTTAAATGTCGGTCCAAGCATTGTGCTCAGGATGGATCAGGAACTCTGCACACCCAGTTCCTTCTTGGGATCTTCAAAGGTCCTTTGTTGCATGGAATTCCACAATCTAAGATATGAGAAGAAAAAATATGGCGATTTAGTTAGAAAAATGTATACATCAAAACGCCTTTAAAATAGTGGTGATAAACATTGCGTTTATTAAAATACATAATTAATAATGGTGCTTGAAATGGTGGGCCCTAGCACACAAAATTGTTAGATTAGTTATATGAGGGAAATCGAAGGGCTTGGTATATAGAGTAGGAATGTGTGCTTCTAGCATGCTCAATCCTAGCCTAGGCGCGTTTGTATGCACTATTTAGCAATAATTATTGTTGCGAAGGTGTCCTCAACATAACCCAAAACTTTGTATGTACTGTTTATTAAAAATAGAGAAAAAATAGGAGTCTTCTAACAATTTTGTTAGTTTAGCCTCTTTGTCTCCATGTCTACACCCCGTTAGTCTACATTATAAATCTACCTTCTATGTCTCCAATTTTGTTAGTGTGCCCTCTTTGTCTCCATGTCTACAAGCTAAGTGTCCATTGTAAGAGTGCATGTGCTACTGGCATGTTCAACTTTTTTCATATTTCATCTAAAATAACTTTACTACATTTTTAATGAGAATTTTTTTCTCTCAATTACACTATTTTCAAGTTCTACTTTTTTCAAAAAAAAATAGAGCATCTCCAATGTATAAATTCTGCATTGCTTTAAAAAAATTGACTACTTAATAACATAATTAATATTTTAGATAGTGTTTTTCTATATTCTATCATTTTTTATAAGGTGTACATATGTATCTAAGGCTTTAGATATGTATAAAAATATGGATTATACTTTATCTAGTTCCTTTTTTTCAAAATTTATTAAATTTAAATGTGTCACTATTGGCTTGAGATCTTTTTTTCCTTTTTTTTTTACTTGTATGTTTGATAAGGGTGGTAATACAAAATGACCCTTTCCATATATATTATATGAGATGTTTCTTTCACTCGTTAAGGAATCCATCAATGTGTGGTTAGGTAAGGTGGACTTGTCTTGAAGAGGCATAGTACAATCAATATACACCTTCTATTAGTAAACTTCAATTATATTTTTGGGGATTTAATATGCGTCAATATTTGTTTGAGACACAACTAAAGGGGTGTCAATCTTTGAATTCCACTTTGTTAATAAAGGTACTTGAAATGGTGATCCCTAGCATGCTTTCAATTGTTAAGCTCTGTAAGAGAGGGACACAATACATTGTGAGGGTGTCTAAGGGTGTGTGTGTTGATGTCTTTCATTATTTTTTCATTAGCCGTTCAAAATACTCTTGTTATATTTTTAAGTGAGAAAACTATTTTTCTTAATTGTATTATTTCAAGTTCTGATTTTTTTAAATGGAGCATCTCTACCCATAAAATATGTGTTTGAGAGTTATACATTTGTATGTATCTAAGGCTTTGCATATAATGCTTTAAAATATGGATTATATTTTGACTAGCTCCTATTTTTGACAAAATTTATTAAATTGAAGTGTCGATTGAACCTACCTATGACACCTATGTGAGAAAGACTTTTCTTGAAGAGGTATGGTACAATCAATATAAAACTTGCTTAAATGATCATATTTCTATTAGTAAACTTTAATCATATTTTTTGGTCTTTTAAACAAATGATCGTATAGGGACACCCATTCATCTCACGAGGGATTCACTATATAAATTTATGTCTTATCACATGTGTTCAAGTAGGATATAAATTGTATATTTTACCATATATCTCTAAACTATGATATAATTTTACCATAACAATAAAACAATAAACTTAGATTTTATTCATTTTGGTCACATTACATTATGAGAGATACAAGCTTATATAGGAATTTCATCCCCCATTACAAAGGAGTTGAAATCCTTATCAAAGACAACTAAGCCATCTCATCATATATCTATCTCTATCCCATATATCTCTCACAATATCTCATATGACCAATCCACCTCTCTATTCTATCTCACACTCAATCTATATGATTTGTTCTCACAAATCACTCACATAATAAACTAACTATTACAACTCTCATAATATGAGTGGTTATTATAATTCATCAAACCAACCCACATTACATTATATTTTCTCACATACATTATATGCTAATGTTCATACTAAGATTTTCTAACAATATCCAAACGATCCATTTTCTTTCGACATTTGTAATACCCCCTTTATATTTTCATTACACTATAACTCGGGGACAATAAAACTTAAATGTGGTCCGTCTACATGGTCACTTCTTTCTTAAGGTGGCATTAGTGAGCAATGAATATCCAAACAAAGTGAATCCATAACAAGCAAAGGGAGGTAGTTTTGAAAAGTGATAAGAAGTAAAAGTGTATGTCTCCATACTTTTTCAACTATTTTTACGGGTGAATTGAGAAGGATTATAGTATTTTTCAATATTTGCTAGTTTTTTTGGAATACGTCACCTTCTAGTTATAGTCACAAAGTGTACCACAAATTTAAAAAAATGTATGCCAAGTTTGTTGCTCAATTATAGTATAATTAAAGTATACCACCTTTGAATACATATAGGTCAAAAATTTGAAAGGGCTCAAAGGTAGCACAACATAATATACTCGGGATCACTTCAATTCTTGCAAATTTCAGAAGACATAAAACTCTATGATTTTATTATAAAATAAATGTAACATGCAAAATCTAAATCAAAGGCGTCATTGTTGTCACATAAGGATGTTTTGTATCGTCCATTTTATTTAGAATTTATATTTATAAATTGGAAGATTGGAAAAACAACCGTCAATGTAGCTATAGTCAATTATCATTGCACTAGCATTGTCCATAGGAAAACAACGATCATGAGACCGAAGCATGCTTTTGCAACTAGGTAGTGAAAGATGAGACGTAAAGTTTCTTCCTCGCACACAAGAGGAACTTATTTGTTGAGGTATCCTCGACCTCTCATTTCCACCAAGCGTTGATATTGACATCCTTTTTATGTTAATATTGACATCCTTCTTACATTGTTGAACTTGTAATGATTTTGGATAAAACTTGTAATTCTTTGATTAAAACATGGAATCTACTAAGCATTATATGCTCTTGTGACTGTCATTTTGTAAGTGATTCTTTCCATATTCAAATCTATTTTGGACTAGTGGGTAACTAGGAAGCTCTTCATTGTTATGTTCATTCACAAGTTAAATGAGCCCATCTGTTGTGTAGGCCATTCTTTACGATCGACGCAACAACAATGACAAAATGGTCACATTCATCAAAGGCATAGCCTTTGAAGGAATGCATCCTTGGATGAGGCGAGCCATTTAGTTGGGAATGTTTTTGGGTGGTGCATATCAAGCGACATTTGCAACCCCAATAACCAATATGGAAATTCAAACATGGTGTATATTTGTGGGCCTCGTTGCTTGGGTAATCCAAGGGCACTATAAAGGAAGACTTCAATTGACGTGTTGGCGATGATGATGTACACACATCACATGATGTTCATGCCCACAAGCTTTATATTGAGAACTCCTCCTCCTCTCTAGAAGATGGCCACCACCACCACTAGTGCTCTTTTGCTCTCTTTAGAAAACAACCAACACGGCTGACCGTAAAGAGCACGCACAAAATGTGGCTCTATATGGCCCCACCCCGACGCAAGGACCAAAGCGAGTCAACAAACTAACATTTCTACTAGCTCCCATTCCACGTTGGCGCAAGAACGCTGAGGCATCATGAACGGGTGTGTTGGATGTTCAAACATGGCAAGGGATGGTCACGTCATCATTTTTTAAATTTATAAATATCCATGGGAATCATGCGCAAAGTGTTGGGTGAAACATTTTTGCCCTCCTCCTGGAGAAAATAATAAACATTCTAGTCAAAGACGAAGCCATTGCAACTTGAACTTGCTAGACGGTATCCACCACCTCAGGATCTCATTGCTTGCACCATTATTGTGGTTAACCACACACCTGCTGATTCCATGACTCTGCTCCATTAGTAAGTACAACATATTGTGAATCGATTCCATGTTTATTGGTATTTTACTTGGCTCAAATGGGGTTTACATACGGGGGTTCTATAATGGACTTGATTGGTTTTGTAAGATGTCATTGTAATTTGTTTTTATTGACATCACTTACTTGCATAATTACAATGAATAATAAGTTATAAAACAAGACTTAAAATGTTTGGACTGAAAATCAACCCAAATGGAAAACTGGTCTATCTTGGTATCAGAAAACATAACATCAAATGTGACAATACCCATTTACTATTGCCTCTGCACATGTACTAGTTGTATTTCTAGGTGCCCAAAAAATAATAATATTTCAAGCGAAGAAAAAATATAACTTAAATGTGTACCGAGAGTAGCATGAAACTTATTCAAAACTTGTCCAGGGTGTCTAGGAATAGAGACCCATTGCTAATCACTTCTTCATGATTAACAACTAAAAGGGGATAAAGTTTGTTACTTGGTGGTGTTGTTTCTTATGGTGGTGAAGAATCAGGAACCAAAGTAGCCTCATTTTGAGGAAGTGGGAATTGTAAAGCACCATCATTTGGTGGAGGCAGAGAATGTGTGGATTGACTCAACAATTGATTTCCATTCAGAGCCTTCTCCTCTTCAAATAGAATTAATATCAAAGGGATGGTCTGACATTAATGGAAAGAAAACAATGGTGGAGCAAGAGGCTCTACCAAAAACCCAAATAATAACAAAGTATATTGTATATTTCCCTAAGAATAAAAGTTATGTTACTAGAGGAAAATTGCATGTGAATGTTTGACACATACACAAGTCACATAGATGTGCTTGTAGCTTCAAAATTTGTACCTCTCTACACATACCAACTTATAAAACATCAGTAAAATTTTCATTGTAATCATATAAAAGTTTTCATTATACATATGTTTTCATGACAAATATTTGACAAAATGTGTAGAAGGAGATTGGGGATTTGGTTTGCAAACTAATGGTGTAACTGTAATATTGAATAATTTTGGTGATTGTAGCTTTGTAATGTTTGTGTGTAGTTGTGAATCTAGTTGATAAAGGTCTATAATGGTGGTAAGAAGACTATAATATTGTTATAACTCCTTGCATGCATGTATTGGTAGGTTCTGATATTTTTGTATGAAGCATTTCTTTGGAAAAATTGTGATTGTGTGTTTGTAATCAGAGTGTAGCACAACAAGTGAGAGAACGTGCTTGTAGATAGAGGTTTGGTTAAAGAAGTTTGATTGTCGATAATATGTTCAAGCTTTGAACAACCTTGATAGATGCAGTGATATAGGTTAGAAGAGATCACACTTAGACTCAGAGACTCTTAATACTGAGTAAAGGAAGTATATCTCTTAGATAAGCAAGGTTTGATGCTAAGTGGGAAACCTGAGAAATTTGTGGATGGTATAACCGCGGTGAGTAAGGGCCCATATGAGTATTTTTTTTTGATAGTTGAGATTTCTTGATCATTGATCATTTGAAGCAAGGTGAAGATCTTTGGGAAAAGGTTTATACTAGTATACAGTTCAATTGATTCCACTCTTCTATGACTCGTGATCAAGGATAATTTTGAGGTTGAAGAAAGTTCAAAGTTGTTTAAGAAGTGAGTAAACTCATCAAAGGTTACAAGTAAAGGAAGATAAAAATGTTAGTGGAAGTACCTTTGGGGTTTAGAGATCCCCTATTCTCTTATGATACTGTGTAGTTAGTATTAGAATGAAGGCTCACCAAAAAGAAGATGAGTAGAAATTCGGTAAGTTTATAAGACCTAGCATGTGTTAACAAACCTATCAAGGTAATTAGAGCTTTTAGTAGTTAAGTAAAACATTTTTATGAATAATTTCACCTACTTGGGCACTCTATCAAACCCTAAGGGTTTAAGAATGAAAGGAATTTGAAGGATTATAGCTATCAATAAAACACATTTTATATACATAATCTAAAGATTCTCACAGTGTAAATTTGCATGTTTTCAAGATGTGATTATATGCATAGTGTTCATAGTTGTTGGCAGGTGGTATACTCATTTCTGTAGTAGGAGTTTAGGTCTTAGGGTTTAACGAGGAGTTGACATTTGGAAGTGCTAATGAAGGAACTAGGTGCTAAAAATTGGGAACAGTGATCCTTACACCTTAAATTATTTGTTTTTGTGGGTTTGAGGCTTAATCAATCCCAAATCTTGCACATTATATGACAGTTTGTAGTTACATGGTTAACACGGTTCATGGTGACCTAATTGGATATTACAGCAGGTGAATTTGAGAGAAATTTTTGTTAAGGAAGTAGTTCTGAAAATTTGTGCACATGTAGCCAACCCAAATCTGTACTAAAAATGTCATTAGGTGATTGAATGAGTGAGGGAAGCAAAATATATAAGGGAAAAGCCACTGGACATGGCTAGTAAAAAGCTAAACCAGTCAAAAAGAAAGGATAGTTACGCAAGGAGTGACACCACCAAATTGAACCTACACCATCTAGTTGGAAAAGGGTACTTGCAAGTGTGTGTATTTTCCAAGGAGGATTTATAGGGTGTTCCAACCATGAAATGACTATGAATCATTGTTCTTGTGCACAAAAGAAGCAAATTTAGTAAAAGGAGGGTGAAATTGAACTTTTGATTGATCTTAGTCAACTAGATGGATAAGATAGTTTAATTCAAGCCTCAAGGGCATGAGGAACTATTTAGTTAAGCACAAGGAGGTCATAAGTCCAAAGTTAGACCTGATTTGAAGGATCACATGTTGAGTGCATAGAGCTAGTAAAACCATATATGATTGTTTAAGCTAAAAACAGAGTCGTGGGCTTGATTATAAGCAATAAGTAGATGGATGAGGCATTGGAAGAAGTAGAATGTGGGGTGAGTGAAGGTTATAGACAGCTATGGGCATAAAAGACCAAGTTTTGTATGGGAAAGCCAAGAGATTGAGTCCATTTGAATAATTTAGAGGCGAGTTAGAGTTATTTCTAGTAAAATATTTATTGAGTGTATGGAATTGGTATAGGCTCTGCATCAGTGCACCAACCCTGTTATCACCCTTAGTCATTGCATATAATTAGTAGTATATGTTCACACACTTAACTCTCCCTACGTTTTTCACTCTCTAACATCCAATACTTGAGTTCTCACTTGGTTATTTGAGGTTCTTTGTAACTAAACCTATTCTCCCGCCATCTCAACGAGTCAAACATCAATAATGTAAGGTTTTTCAAAACAATAATAATCCTTTCTCAATGTGTACCATCGGTATTAGGACTTTGTTTGTAACCTTTCAACTACTAAATAATCTTGAAACTCGTCTATTACTTTTTTGGTCATTGATATTCACCCCAACCTTCTTGTTATCTAACTAGTCACATGTTATAGAAAACTTTCCTTAACCTTTAGACCAATGTTAAAACCTCAAACCCACGGAATGGGGTACCATGGTTAGAGAGAGTGTTTTATGTTTGTTTTCTTTATTTATTCTTTGTTCTCACTTCTGTAAGGATCCTATCCACACAAAAACACTTATATTGTTCACACTTTTGTATTAAGTTTGCACTGTTGGTTATTGCTTGAATCATCTAATTATACATGTAACCTATAGATCATAAAATATATCTAAAGAATATTTACATGTTCTCTTGGTTATTACACCTATTGATATTTAGTATATGTGTATGTCCAATTTCAAAAATTTTATATAATGGTTCATGATTATTTAATTGACCTCTTCATAATTAATTTATAATTTTATAATGTGGTTAACGGGCATATTGTTTTATTCATATGACACAATGATTAACTCTTTCTTGTGTGATGTGTCACTTTCTTACTCTCTTAAACACATGTAATCATATAAAAGATAATTTCGTACATGTGGTTCTTAATTCATTTGCACTATTTTGTGTTGTTGTATTTTATCTTTCTCATATTTCTCATGTTATCCTTGCTTTGTCATAGTAGAATAAAATTCCTCAACTAAAATAGGGAATATTATCTCTTTGTGAACAAGACATTTCAACTATAGTATCAACAATAGTATCAACAAGTCATTTTTATTTACCTTCTCTTCCTTAGTTAGACTTTCCAACTTACTTTCTCCATCTATCTCATTTCCTCTCTCTCTAGGACTGTGTCTAGTTCCCAACTATCCTTTTCTTACGTTGACAATATCCCTTACTTGTAATGACCCCAACAGTAACCTCAACCTTCTCAATGAGCATGGGCTTCTAGTTCATCAAAATTCACATATTCCTTGGCTCTTCTTAATACTTTCTTAGTATATGGTTCTTGGACTGTGTGTGTAGACATTACCTATGACTGCCCCTGACCGAGTTTTGAAGATTGCATGTAATTATACTTCCACTCAATGATTACACTTCTTTTTCATAACCTCAAATAGTACTTATACACCCTCCTTCAGACTTGAATCCTTCTTTAACAATGATTATCACCTCAACCTCATCTTAGACCAGTCTAAGAATGTTAGTATAGTTCACAAAAAGTTACATAGTCTTCTTCAAGAAAAAGAGAGTACAGTTTGATAAGAACAACGTGTAATTTTGAAGGTTTGGACACACCTTATCCTTCCTTTTATGCTCCTATAATTTCACAAGTGTCACAAGGATAGGAATTGGAATATTACACAAAGATGTTTATTTTTTATAGGATTAGGATTGCATGAAGATTGATCTTGTTATTGTAGATTTGTCTAATGACATGGGAAATGACAATGATAGTTCATCCACACCAATGTCTAACAGAAATTGTTTTTCTCAATCCACACAAGCCTATAATTTTCATGTCGGTGACAATTTTGGTTGTATGTTGATAGTTATATGGCTGCCAAAGGACGCATTGTCTCTACTGAGTGGGGATACATTTCATAGGGTGTGTCAACCCCAAAGAATTGTTGTGTCATGAACATTCAGAGGGCTATGTATCTAGAATTTCAGAGAGGCTTCCCTTTGGTAAGAATAAGAAAGATACATGCAAAAAAAATTAAATAAAGATACATTTTGGTTCATGGAGTATATGAGCATAGATTCCTCGCAACCAATATACATGACACAACAAAGGTGTGCATATAATTTTAGTTAGCTTTGTATTTCAGTAAATGCTTTCTATTTTTATCTAAATATGTTACTAATTAACTAATGTTTCCCTCTATTTTGGTTAATTAACGACACTTTGTTGATTAACTAACCTCTATCACATTCTAGATGCCAATTGATGACACATCATTAGTTATAATCCTCTTCGAGAAAACAATTAGTGATTATTAGCTAATTAAGCCTATTTACCCTTGTTTTGATCAATAAACCCTATTATTGGTTAAAACCCCTCTTCCAACCATTCAAAATCACCCCATTTCCCTCCAAGACATCTCAAAAGGCTTCAAAATCTTATCCTAGCCTCTTAATTGATCCTAATTGGTCAATTAAGGCTCCTCACATGCTAATCACTTGTTAATTTCACTAATCATGATTAACAAGCCTTAATCTACTTTATCCTTTTTAGTCCCACATGCACCAAGATGCAAGTTTTCTCAAATAGAAAACTATAAAAAGGACTAAGCACCTACCTTCATACTTTACACCATGTTTTGAATAACATTAATCATATAAGACATATGATCAAGAGCCTTACTTCCATTGATGGATTAGCTTGCTCAATCTTTGCATCCAATCTTCATGCTTGGTTAGTAAAGGAATATCTAATATGGCCTTGTAGCCATTGTTAGAGAGATCCTTTCACCATTGTGAAGTAGCAACAACCCAATTTGATTTCTAGTGGTCTTCATAGGTCCATTTTAATTAGCAATTCACACTAAGTAGGCATGCTTTAACTTAGATTGATTGATATCATGTTAGTTTTCTTAAGCATTCCAATAAGCTAAGATCTTGATGTTACTATTGTTAATTCATAGCTTTGTTAATAGACTATGTGGTGTTAGTCTAGTTATTTAGCCTTGCTAGAGTTTTGGTAGTGCACATTTGGCACGTGAGATATGATGGGACCCCTTTACCCCATTCATTTTAAAGCTTTTGATTCATTTTCAATATTTTTAGATTAGTTTCAAAGTTTTATTTACTAACCCTCTTTTGCATTATTTTTGATAAATATGAAGTTTCTTAACTATTTTTTTAGATTGCTTTGTTTTTATGCTCTTTTCAGGATCAAAGGAGGTGAGGTGCTGTCAAATTTGATCAAATTACAAAGTTTGAGCTTTTTGAGAATTTTTCAAAATTCTCGTGTTTTTGATCATAGAATTACTTCAATAAGTGCACACGTATATGCAACACTTACTATTTTCCACAGATTTTTGCATATGCTATTATAGGTGTGCACATACACAACATTTACATTTTGGGCGTGCATATGCTATTTACAGGAGCAAAGTGCAAATATGTGGTTTTTTACATAGAGTGCACACACAACACTTTTAGGAGGCATTTTGCATATGCTATTTGGGGCGCACATGTTAACATTTTGTAGTTTTACATACAGCAGTGCATACTGCTTTTTTTTTACTAGGTACGAGTCACAATAGGCTATTCTAGGTTACGCTACAACACACTTTTTTTTTACATCTATGAGGCATGCATATCTTGGGGTGTGTATATGTTATTATGGGCATACATATTTTGCAACACTTAGTAGTATTTTTACAAAGGGGTGTGCATATAATTTATTGGACGTGCATATGCTATTTGGGCATGCACAACACTGCATCTTCCAGAGGCCATAACTTTTGCTCTCGACCTCGAAACAACTCCATTTTTTTTGTGTTGGAAAGGTATTGAAGTGAAATACACAATGGAAACATAAATTTGGGGTTTAGAGTTATAAAAAAATTTAAGGTTTTCCTTTTTTAGAAAACTAGTCATTTTCTAACATGTCTAATGCTTTGATGAATGTTGTTTTTCCATGCTTTACTTGATGTAGACCAAAGCTTGTGTATGCTCTTCTCTTGCACCTTTTGGTGATCTTGAGAATAAAAAAAACTTTGATCTCTATCTTTTTGACATTTGCTTAATTTTTATGAATGCTTTTATTTCCATGCTTTGTATGAGTTTGGGATAAAGTTTGTGTATGCTCTTCTCTTGCACCATTGTGTGATCTTGAGAATCAAAAAACAAATTTAAAACCTTTTTTGCTAACATTAGAGTAAGTGGGAAATTTCATTATTCATTTTTATGCTTAAGGGAATGAACTTTTCATTTGGCATTTGTATGATCCTTTGATTTAAAATATTTTCATTTGATAAACAATTAAGCTAAAGCTTGTGTATGCTCTTCTCTTGCACCATTGTGTGATCTTGAGAATCAAAAACAACTTTAGTTTTTCACTAAAAAGCACTTGGATTAATTGGGAATGAACCTTGATTTACAAAGCATTATGGTGGTTATTTGATTTACAAGTTTTTCATTGTTATCTAGTTGGGTTGTTTGTTGTGTATGCTCTTCTCTTGCATCCTTGGATGATCTTGAGAACCAAAAACAACATTTAATCCTATTTTTATGATATTGTAGATATTTTTGGATAACTACTAACTATTTGTGTGTAGGACCTAATGATTTCCAAAGAAAGGAGAATCTAAACAAAACTCTAATTACATGTGTGTTGTAGGTTGCCAATGGTGGTCTAAACCAAATTTCTTAATCCAAAAGATAAAAAACACACCACCTCTATTCATCACACTGTATATGTAGGTTTGGTTAAGAGCTATGGCTCATCCACTTTGAACTAGGAGAAGTTCCCTTGGCATAAGCCTTAAAATCACAAAGGGATGCTCCTAGGAACCCCAAAGTAGTTCACACAAGAGGGAACCTTGTGAATGAAATGGGAAAGTGCTCCACTACCCAATTGATTAGTACACCTTGGAGAGATTAGAGTCAAAATTATCTTTCATGTGACCCTAATGAGATACAACTGAATGCAATTTATTTCTCATTATATTGAAGGGGGTAAAGTAAATCTAGATACTCCAAGATTTAGTCAGTGTGACTTTCTTGGAAACCATGCTCACAGAGATAGTTTGTGACACCTAGAGAGAGTGAACCAATAGGAAGCTTGTGGCTTGGAGCCAATTTGACTTATCCATCATGTTCTAAAGATCTCTCACAACGTGAAAAATTTTTTGGAGTCAAAACCTTGTTATTCAAACAAGGGAGAGTCCATTAAAGTTGAAACCATGTGTTATTTCATCACGAAATTTATAAAGTGTTACTTTTTCTCCTAGTTTTTTTTCACTTGTCCTAAGACAAGGTGAAACTCTACCAAAGTTACACCAAGTATTTTTCATCACCACTTGGTCTACTCCTTTTTTTCTTGTTTCCCATTTGGAAAAAAATAAAACATATCTACGTAGTGCTATTATTGATTGTGTCCACCACTTTTGCACCCGTTTACATTTGTCCTTTCTTGAGACTAGATGGTAAATGTTGAAAGTGTGTGTTGGTATATTTATATCTTGGTAGCCATCATCTCGATACCCATAATCGAGATTTCATATTGTAGCTAGGTTATCTCATCATTGAATTCCTTTGAGTTTTTACGCTTCCCGCATTATAGCCATACAATTGTGATACTTACGTCTTGTTTCCATTGTGAAACTTGATCTAAGTCTCTAAATTGTATTTATTGTTGCTTGCACACATAACAACTTCTTGATATACTTAGGCTTAGTTTTTATCCTAACATTGCCTTGATTTTTTGAGAGTGTTGATGTTACGTTGTTTGCATCATGATAACATCATTTTGATACTAAAAATCTTTTTTTTCTTACAAATCTTGATTAACGTGTCCAAATAGTGTTGTTACGTTGCTCACATTTGTAACTTCCATTTTCAAAGACTTGGATTTTTTTGTGTCTAAAACTGGTTTTAGTATACCTTGTTGGGAGATCACATCAACACTTTCTTAGTATTTAGGTCTTGTTTATTTTAAACTTGACCTAAGTGGTGATATTGTGTTGTCACTATTTTACACTAAACCTATCTTGGAAAATGTAGGGAGTAAACTATTTTTGTGATGATTGGATTATAGTCTTGTACTTAATTATTTTTTGTCCTAGATACTTCTTTATATATATATTTTGATTAGTGTGTCATTCTTTATTCTTTGGTGTCCTTGGGTTCATATTGATCCTTTGGATTTGTTACCATTTTTATTGACATTCTTTGTGATGATTTGATGTCGTTATGTTGTTTGGTTTTTCCTAGGGTCCATATTTGTAAAATGTCTAGTTGGTTACCATTATTGCTCAAATTGACATAGAACTTTCTTCACCATGAAGGAGTTCAATCACCATATAGGTCTAGGAATTTGTACTCAACAATGCCAACCATGACTGATTATCACATGGTTCCTCATACTTATGACAATAGGGAACCTAGGTCTTGACATTCCCATCAAAAAGATGCCCATCATGACTAAACCTCATTTGGTTCTTCACGCATTAGAGAACCTGTTCAGTTACCCCTTTCCCCACCTTCATCTCATATTCGGTGGTATTGATTCTTGATAATTATTATTGAGGTTCTTCTCTTCTAAGGATTCAAATAAACTATTCTTTAATTCCCTCAGTCTTTGAAGATTCTAATCAAACTATTCATTAATTGAACTCTTAAATCTCGAGATTCATTCAATCCCTTTCTTCAGGACTCCCCTTATAAGTCACCTAAAAATCTATCTTTCCTTTGAATATTGTGACTCCAAGTTCCCCCCATCTAATCAAACATCTAAGTTCTTGAGTGGTCCTCCCTTTCTTTTCAGGACCCCCTCTTAGTCACCTCAACGACCTCTTCCTTCTTTAAAGATCCATGTGTGACATCAAGTTCTCCTAATCATCAAATCTAATTCACTGAATCAAATCATTAAGTCCACCCTTTCATAATCATCTAAGTTGAACTCAATCATCTAATTCCAATCCAAACTATTATGATCATAAAGATCTAATCTATGGATATTCCAATCATCATGATCAATCTATGTCTGATCATCCAAATCCCATCTTCTAATCAATCATCAATCTTTGATCGTGTAATCCTAGTCAGTTAATCATCTTACTTTTCTGAAGATCCTATTTCGATCCTTCCTATGCAATATGTCATCTTCTAGGAAAACCAATGCCAAATATTCTAAATCCATGTCTTCCACTCATGAGACATCTCAATCTAAATCTACTTCATCTCTTGAGTCATCTTCTTCTATCAATGGAATCAATCCCTCTTTGGCCCCTGGGTCATTTTGATCATACCTTATTCCATATTCATCAATCTTCTAAAGATCGATGTTTGCATCCATGTCAGAACCATTCACAAGAAATGATGTGCTAAGATATATTTTTGACACACTATCCAATTCCTTTATGGACACAATAAGGTCAAACCTTCCCCTCATCAAACATCTTCTAAATCTTCCACACTTGTTGGACCTATTTCTTCCAATCAACCTCTTATGGTCAAACAAACAACACATACCGATCGATTCATTTCAGAATGAAGAAGTGATTGGAGAATTTATGGGGGTACATGAAGATATTCCTCTAGAAGGTTGTGAGAAAGAATTCTCTTTAGACCTCGATACATTCATGCATATTGTGGGGAAGAGGTTGATTCCTTTTATCATGAAAACAGAGGAAGACCCTAGGATCATCACACTTGATCCTCCTCTTATTCTTCCATCTTCACATTCTTCATTGTGTGATGAAATTCCTAGGTCTGGCATTGATCCATGACCTATCTTCTCATTACCCAATCATTCTTTATCTATCATGATTCCTCAATCACAATCTCACCTTGGGTCACCACCTAGTAGCCCATCATCTTCTTCTATATGTGGGCCACCTCCAAGAATCCCTTCATCATCTATTTGGGGTCACTCTCTGGTAGCCCATTACCTTCTATTCTTGGGCCACATCCTAGTAGCCCTTTATCTTCTATTTGTGGATCACCTCTAGGGTAGCCCATCCTCTTCTATACTTGGGCCACATCCTAGTAGCCCTTCATCTTTAGTCTATGGGACACCTGGTAGATCCCATCCTCTTCTATACTTGGGCCACATCCTAGTATCCCTTCATCTTTCAATCTATGGACACCTCTTGGTAGCCCATCCTCTTCTATACTTGGGCCACATCCTATCCCTTCATCTTAGTCTATGGGACACCTCCTGAGTAGCCCATCCTCTTCAATTCTTGGACCATATCCTTTTCATCCATCACATTATCCTTCTATCAATGATTGTGGAAATCCCACCATCATTTCTCACATCAATTCTAAACATCCACTTTCTTCTCCCACTTCTCGAGGATCAAACAAGTCACGTATTAGCTTATAGAAACCCAAACAATTTCTTTATCAAGCTAAGATCAAAAATTCCAAGAGCTCAAAGCTCCCAACAATTTAAACAATCATAAAGTTCATAATCAAATGTGATTCAAGAATGCACACCAATGCAACCATCAAGTATGGTGCAAAGTGCATAAACCTCTGGATAGGGAACTCAAGCTCCCACATGAAATCCATGTTTCAAGATAAATCATAGTCATTTGTTGAGTATGAGCTCACCACGATCATCGAGATGGAGATAATATGACTCTTGATAAGAAAACATGCTTAATCTCCCTTATCAAGGAAATCACAAACATTTTGTTGGATCTTATCACATAGATTGACATTGATTGGTCCCAATTTCCCAAAATCTAAAAAAAAAAAAAAAAAAATACAAAAAAATGAAAAAACATTAAAAAAAAAAAAAAATCAAAGGTACAAAGATCAAACATTGCAATAAAGTATTGTATACACATGGATGTTCTTTCTTCCCTTTCTTTCCATCCCTCTACAAGTCATCCACCATTTTCATCCCTTCGATGATATTTTGGTTAGTCTATTCACATGCATTTTGTGACATTTATCTCTATGGTATCCATGTTTGACCTTGGTCTTTCATCACCTTGGTAAATTAAAGAATGACTGACCTCTTAGAGATCTTATCACAATCAACATCTAATAAACTTGTTGTGAAGAAATTTTGGACATATTTGTTGACACTAGCCAATGTCATCATCACAATCACTTCCACATCCTTCCATCAAGCCATAAGTGATTCTTAACCCCTTGTCAAAACAATCAAGAGAGCTGAAATAAATTTTAGAAAAAAACAAAATCAATCAAAAAAAAAAGCTAAAAAAAAGCAAATTGATATATAACTCTCTCTTGGGGTATTTCCAATAATCTCTACTGGGGCTATGGATGCCTGATGGAAGTAGAGAAAAATGTTATTAGAATCAAATACATCTTCATGTCGGGGCTATGGACGCCTGGCTGGCAGTGGAGAAATGTATGGCTCTCCTTCCACCATCCATTCACAAATCAACTTTGAAAATAAATCATTCCTACACATTGGCTAAGGTGTCTTCACTTGTTGTCTATCAAATCTTCCCTCCAAGAGGTAATAAATTTCCATGTGCACACATTGGATCTCGATGAGAAAACAAGATTAGTATGTTACCAAGTGTTTTTTTTGGACCTTGTTTAGACTCTTACTTTAGTCCATATCTTGTCTCATGATTTGTGCCTTTGGCTAATCACTTTTCATCGTAAGGCTTCTAGCTACATTTTCCATATCCTTTCATAACATTCATGTTGTTCTTCTACTTTTTTCAGAACATCCATGTGTATAAGATTTCCTTTTTACCATGTTTGAGGGAAACTTTGTCCCTTCTTTCATAAAACAATCTTCTACTTCTTTTCTATCATGTGTTTCTTGGCCAGCTTACGATTGGGGGCATGCTTTCTCCTTCCTAGCACTTCATTGGTTTAAGTTCATCATCATGTTGAACCTATCATATCTTGGCCTTGATCCAACTTTTGTGTGTGAAGAGTTTTCCTTTGTATATTCCCATCTAATGTTGGGGAAATTTTGCATCTTCACCTTCTTACACATGCGTGTGGCATTATTCTACCCTTGTACATCCCATCTGATCTTTGGGGCATCCATGTTTCTTTTTTTTCGTATATAGCTTCAGAAAACTTCTAGAAAATCATAAAAACATTCAAATATTTTAAAATCCCAAAAAATTCAAAATGTTGTTGGAAAAATCAAAACAAATACAAAAAATCCAAAAACATTTTGGTAAGCGTCACAATCAAGTTTTTTCCACATGTGCATCCTTTTTTGTGCTAAGCACTTACACATGTGCTTCTTATTCAAAGTTTGCCTAACACCCACTTTGCACTTGTAACCACTTGCACTTTGTGCATGCTCCCTTTTGCTGCATTCGCTCCTTTCTCTATTCTCGCTCTTTTGCGCTTGCAAATGCCCAACATTCACACCTACGTACCCCAGCTAATAAGTGCATTAAATGCACTAGAAAATCAAATTTTCTTCCAAGTTTCTTCTAGCACTCGTCAATGGTTATTTTTAAACAAATAATCATTTTTCGCCATTTTTTGCTATGTTGGGGCATGTTTTTGCTTCTCAATGACCCTTTCGCTACTGGGGCATATTTTTCTTTCTAGCATTTTTGGTGATGTCCATATGAATATTTCATTTTCTAGATCATTTTCTTTCTAAAAAAAAACCAAAAAATTAAAAAAATTCAAAATCAAAAAAATTGGTAAAAATTTAAAAATCAAAAAAAATTGGTAAAATCATTAAAAATTAAAAAATGTAAAAATTCAAAATTTTTTTTCAAAATTGGTAAATGGCATGCACACAGTTGAAGCATGTATCAAATGCATTGTCCTCGAACATCAAAAATTTTCCTACAAAACATATTTCTTAGGTTCTTGCTTTGTTCTTGTCTCAAATGACTCATGGATCATTTTGATCTACCTCCATTAACAAAGTTGGTTTGCTTACTATGTCGGTACTCCCATGCAACAATGAGTTTCTAGAGACTATGTGTCATAGTGCATGAATGCTTTTTCATGGGACTACTTGTGTCCTCCGTTATTCCCCTTGCATGTATCCTTGCTTGGGGCACCATTTTTAACCCTTGTCGTTAAAACACGAACATTTGGGAACTAAAGCTTGATAACAAAAACATTGGTGCAATTGTCTTGAACATTGTTTGTTTGAGTATATGTGATTGTACTTGTTTTCTCTATTAGGTTAGTTGGTTTACTTTCTCATATTGCATTGCATTATGTATGTTGCATGGAGTTACACATTTTTAGCAATGAACAAATGTTAGTAATATAGTTTTTCATGTTATTTTACACTTTTGTTGTATGTGTTTATTTTAATAAGGTCGATGATGTAGATCATGAGAAACATGATGAAACAAAGTTGTTTATTGAATGATTGGATGCAAAATCTATTCCTATATTCTTCACTATCATGTCTTATCACTATTCATTTTTCTTCCAAAACACACTGGGGCAATAAAAATCATTTTTATCCCTACCCTATTTCTTCTATTCATTTCCATCAAATTTTGATATCATCGATTGACTTCTTCTATCACCCCATCGACACTCGAGGGGGCATCCTTCATTCTACTAATTTTTCTTCAAAAATTTACTTGTTTATGCTTTTCTACTATGTTTGAAGTGACATCACTTACTTCACCTCAAACAAGGGGAAAATGTAGACACCTAAAATCCACTTATGCAATTTTATTGCTAAAAGCACACTAATTACCCTCATTCTTACCATTTCCATTATAATTAGTGATTTCCACTAATTAACTAATGTTTCCTCTATTTTGGTTAATTAATGATACTTTTTGATTAACTAACCTCTATCACATTCTGGATGCCAATTGATGACACATCGTTAGTTATAATCCTCTTCCGAGAAAACAATTAGTGATTATTAGCTAATTAAGCCTATTTACCCTTGTATTTGATCAATAAACCCTATTATTGGCTAAAACCCCTCTTCCAACCATTCAAAATCACCCCATTTCCCTCAAGACATCTCAAAAGGCTTCAAAAGCTTATCCTAGCCTCTTAATTGATCCTAATTGGTTAATTAAGGCTCCTCACATGCTAATCACTTGTTAATTCACTAATCATGATTAAAAGCCTTAATCTACTTTATCTTTTAGTCCCACATGCACCAAGATGCAAGTTTTCCCAAATAGAAAGCTATAAAAAGGACTAAGCTCCTACCTTCATACTTTACACCATGTTTTGAATAACATTAATCATATAAGACATATGATCAAGAGCCTTACTTCCATTGATGGATTAGCTTGCTCAATCTTTGCATCCAATCTTCATGCTTGGTTAGTAGAGGAATATCTAATATGGCCTTGTAGCCATTGTTAGAGAGATCCTTTCACCATTGTGAAGTAGCAACAACCCAATTTGATTTGCTAGTGGTCTTCATAGGTCCATTTTAATTAGCAATTCACACTAAGTAGGCATGTTTTAACTTAGATTGATTGATATCATGTTAGTTTTTCTTAAACATTCCAATAAGCTAAGATCTTGATGTTATTATTGTTAATTCATAGCTTTGTTAATAGACTATGTACACAAAGTTGCACATATTCTACTTTGGACGTCTGTTGCGCAACACTTACTTTTTTTTGACACAAAGTCACACATATGCTATTTTGGGCACGCATACACTATTATGGGTTAGCAAGTGCAAAACTTACTATTTTTTTGATCAATAGTCACACATACGCTATACCCCTCTTCCAACCATTCATCACGCTATTCATGGGTTGCGTCAAACACTTACTATGTTTTTGACACGAGTTGTGCATACGTTATTAAGGCTCCTCACATGTTGATCACTTTTAATTCCTAATCATGATTAACAAACCTTAATCTAATTTATCATTTTTAGTCCCACATGCACCAAGATGCAAACTTTCTCCAAGTAGAAATTTTTAAAATGAATAAGCTCCTATTCATACTTTACACGATGTTTTAAATAGCATTAATCATATAAGACATATGATCAAGAGCTTTAATTCCATTGATGGATTAACTTGCTCAATCTTTGCATCCAATCTTCATGTTTGGTTAGTAAAGGAATATCTAATATGGCCTTGTAGCCATTTTTAGAGAGATCCTTTCACCATTGTGAAGTAAAGCAACAACCCAATTTGATTTTCTAGTGGTCTTCATAGGTCCATTTTAAGTAGTTCATACTAAGTAGGCATGCTTTAACTTAGATTGATTGATATCATGTTAGTTTTCTTAAGCATTCGATAAGATAATATCTTGATGTTACTATTGTTAATTCATATCTTTTTTAATAGACTATGTGGTGTTAGTCTAGTTATTTAGCCTTGTTAGAGTTTTGGTAGTGCACTAGTTGTAAATGATGGTTTAATATATACTTGCGTAATGATAACTTGTACATGATGTTTCCATGTTTGTGCTTCATTTACACAATGTATTCCTAACAATTATTTTATTTCTACACATTGTAAGTAATGTTGTGGAGTTCCTTCCCTTGAAATTAATGAGGTTGTCTTACGCTTTTGATGATTACATGATGCATAGATGTTAACACGTATTTATTTTCATGATGAAATCTATGAGACGTTATGTTGTTGCCATGTAATGGTTTCCACATGCAATCACTCATGTTGACATATTTAAGTTTTTATTTATTACATATTACAGATTTGCAATGATCGTGTTCACATGTTCCCTATTTTTTTGTGACAATATTTCGTGGGGAATGGTGCATCATGTGACTGTTTTGTTTTCCCTCCACTTCTCTCACTTTTTTGTCTCTATGTATTCAAGAAGCTCACTCTTCACTTCAAACAATCAACGATGATTACTGACCATGCATCGAGAAATAAGAAGAGGGTGGCCAAGGAGGGCTACAAAATTCCACAAATGGGAAAGTGCACAAAGATGGGGGACTAAAAAATAGTCAAAAATCTGCTCTTTGGTCAATTTTTCCGTAACGCACTCGCATATTATTGCTCGATCACATTATAACGTGACATGGAAAAATTAATTCATGTTATAATGTGAGCACGTTATGGTTTGGATTTATCGAGCCATAACACAAGTGCCTTATAATGCGCTCATGTTTTGACTGTCATAAAACACAATTATAACATTTTGTCTCTCGTTTTGTGTTTAACTTTCAATTTTAAGTGCGTTATAACATGAGTGAGTTTCATCTTCTTAGGGTTTGACCCAATCCATAGGCTTGGATTTTCCTTGGATATCTAAACCTAAGGTTTGGATTGTGTAATTTGTGAATAAATCTGTGTTTGAAAAAAACATCAAAATCTCACATGTACACCCCAATATCTCATGCATTATAACATAATATTCAAAAAATTATACTACAATGTCAAGCTCGATTTTACCTTGGTGACGATATAATTCTTTCTAAAATATGATTAGTTTAAGGCTTTCATCCATAATTTCTTTTACTAGTGCCTTATTTTCTTGCCAAAACCTATGCATATGTTTTGGTGCACAATTTATGATTTTTACATACAATTTTTTTAAAAAGTGTTTTTTTGTAAACTCCATTCTACACGCAACTAAAAAAACCAAAACTTACTTTTTCTCAAAGGTATGGGGGTGTACACAAAAATATTTCATTTTTGGAATGTGTTCACTTTGAAAATGAAAAAAATTATATATTCATCCAAAAATTATGAAAAATTAGTGGGACCTCATACATGGTCTTAGCTAACTTTCTATTGAATGGATTTGAAAAATAATGTATAGAACTCAAAAAATTGGGGGAACACACACAAGTAAGTTCTTATTGTTTTTACACAAAAATAGACATTTGACCCTCTTAATCTCCACCATTTAAAAAAAAATACTAGTTTAGAAACTAGTTTTAAAGATCTACATTACTTATTCTTATCACTTTGTCAAATTTTGAGCATATTCATGCCAAATTATTAGATGAATTTTAGATTTTTTTATTTTAGGAAAAATTTGTTCACTTTTGACCCTCTTTTGGTCCCCATTTCCATTCACTTAGCCAAACCCAATGGAGAATGATGGAGGTAGGGAGTCATACTTTTGTGTATATTCTTTTACATGATGTACATATAGTATTTTCATTTGAATGCATGGATTATGCAATTGTTCTTCATTTCCTAATTCATGTTTCTTTGTATATTTTTAGGGATGGTTGTGGATGTTGATGAGAAGGTAATTGGTGAAAGCATGTGTGAAATGGAAGAGCTTCTTACAAATATGATATTTGATTAAAATGTGCTATAGGAGGAACATCTGGCTTTGAAACTCTCTTTAACACATGTACAAATTGGATCACTCATTAGGGAGAAGGAATTTTTTTCCAACATTATTAAAATTGCAAGGAAAACAAGTCATACATTGGAAAATGTCATAGTTAAGAAGAACAATGTCTTGTAGACCCTCACTGTGGAGAATAATGAGTTACATAATACAATTTGTGCACTTAGGGGTGAGAAGTTGAAACTTGAAAAGAAGTGTGTTTCCCTAAAAACTTCCAATGCATACACAAAAGCACTCGAGACAACAAGGTAGACATAGTAAAGGCCATAAAATCAAGATGATGGCATGAGTGGTGTTTATGAAGAAAGGAAAATTTTAGTGGTGATTCTTTGCTAATTCACGAATATTTACATTTTTAAAATTTGGATTTGGTGATTTTTAAGAGTCGTATGGACCAAAATTTCACCTAAAATTTCTAGGTGCAAGTTAGTTTGGTGGGTCGGCTCACCTAGTGTTTATAATAAAATTCATATATACACTTATAATTACCCCAATGCATCAAAACATAAATCGGTTACATTCGCCATCATATACATCTTAAGCATAGAGGTATGCTCTTTCTACAATACCATAGGCTAGACACATGACCCAACAACATATTCTAGATGCCTGGTTGCTTGCTCCAGATGCGTGGTTGCTTACTCTAGATGCCTAAACACTCAGACACCCAGACTCCCAGTTGAATTTTGTAAACGCCCGATTGAATTTTACATATACTGAGTGAACTTTTTAAATGCTTGCTTGAATTTTTACAAATGCCTTCTTGCTTCTTCCTAACTCTTGGTTTCTTTCTTTAGATGCCCAGTTAGTAGCATACCAGCAAGTGTATGACTACACTCAATCATTCGGCAAGATATTCTAGGCGTCCACCCTGTTTGCTTGAGTTGATTATGTGCTTCAAACATGCAACAATGCCTCACCACGAGGATCCTCCGGTGCTCACAATGTGGAAGGATAATAAAAAAGGGAATATTTTATCATATTTTAGCCAACCACAAAAAGGGATCAGGTAGAATCAGATACAAGTGCAACCCCCATACACACTAAATGTAGGTATTGTATGAACTAAATAATTAAGCCTTATTTATTTTCAAATTACAAATTCTAATAATATACTTAATAATACAAATTTCAAAATCCCTTTTTACAGATGCAACATATCCCACTGATGATGACATGCCTCCACTTGAGGAAAATCCTCATTATGTGCCTACATTAGACATCTACAATCAAAATATATGCAACAAGCTGAAGATATGCCTCCACTTGAGGACAATCCTAATTATGAAATGGAACAAAGAGAAGACATTTCCAGTCATCAAACACCAAATTCAGCTGGAAACTCTACTATTAATTCTTTGAAAAGGAAGAGAATAGAAAACAATCCCATTGATGTTGATGAGATCCAAAAACTGAATATATTTCTACACAGTGTGATCAAAAACCTATTACAGGTGATAATACAACCCAAAAATTTGTGCAAAGAAAGAGAAGCACATGGACCATTGGAAGGACTTTTAAGTTTGACTGGGTAGCTAAGTTTCCATTCATTGAACTAGTACAGCCAAAAAAAAGGTAATGATATTCCAACCAAATGTAAATGTACTATTTGTAGCTAGAAACTTGGAAAGGATCACAAAATGCAACTCAAACTGGACACAATTGAGAAACATTGTGGTAAAATATATGTGGCAGTTAAACAAGCAGATGGTCAAATAAAATGAACACACAGATGGAAAATGCAAAAGAATGCATGCATGTCAGATATGCAGAAGAGTATGAAAATGAAAATAAACACCTAGAAAATCTTGTTGAGAAAGGAGGAACAATTACAACTCAGCTAGGAAAATTTGTTCAGACTAATTTACGAGCCAAAAATATACAGTTCTCAACTATCTACCATATTCTGAAAAAGGGTAGACCTATTTCTAATTTTCAGGATTATAAATTTTTATTTCAACTTAATGGATTTCCTAATCTTCCACAATCACATTGGTCAGAAAATAGTGCTTGGGAAATTGTCAAATGTCTAGCAATGATTGAGGAGGATTTGAAAGAAAAGTAAAAATGTAAGCTTTTTGTCACTTTCTATTGATGAGGTCATAGTAGTTGACAACACATCATGAATTTTCATTCATATCTATACTTTTGAGAACTGTATAATGATACCTCATTTATTAACAGTACATAAAATGACAGAAAATTGTAATGCAAAGAACATTTACAAGTTGGTTATTTCAAGTTTGAGGAATATAGCGGGAATGGATGTTTATAGTATCGCCACTAAACTATCAGACATTGGTATAGATGGTGCATTAGGAATGCAAGGGAACATAAATGGTCTTTGCATTCAACTACAAACCTCCTTTTCCCCATACATGATTCTAATTCATTGTATGGTGCATAGAATGAATCTTTCATACATAATAGTTAACACATTTGACAATGTTACAAAAGGTGAAGAGCTAATCTACGACCTACATGTATAAATGTCCAATAATCCCAAAATATTCCAAGAGTTTTGGAAATTTAGTGTGACTGATGGTAAAAAGTTGCTTAAAGATAAGATCAAGGTAGATTTCTATGTATGAACTCTGCATGTAGAATTTTTGAATAATATCCATCGTTGGAAACATTAATGTATAAATATTGTAGAGAAGTTGATAAGGAAAAATATTTGTTGTACCATTTAATAGATTTGGAAATGTTACTAACATTAAGTGGAATTCTCCCCATGTTAAGGGAAATCAACTGTTTGAGTAAACATGCTCAAGAGAGGTCAATATATATTGTTGATTTCATACAGTTGAGGAAACATGTATGTCAAACTCTAGATATTTTATACATGTCCCAAGACAGATTTTAAAGGGCATGTATTTGAGAATTGGAAAATGTTAACAGACATCAAGGATCCTAACTACTATTTGAAATTCAATATTAAGGATTATCTTTGTATAGTTGTAAATGGGAAGGAAATACCAATGCATACGTTTCAACAAAGAGTTGATTTGGTTAGAGCAGAAATTGAATGTTGATAGGAGTCTTCATCAATTTTTGGTATAAGTCGTAGCGTTAAAGGAATAGCCACCAAAATAAATATGGAACCGCGAAGGAAATAGGGAAGCCACAATCCATAGATAAAGTCACGAGAGACTAATAAAATTTGTGATACATAAAGAAAGTCGTGAGAGACTAAGAAAAGTTGTGATACATGAAGAAATCCACTAAACACTGGAAGAAACTGCATAACACCTGGGGATAACCACGGAAGTAAACAAAGAGTCGTGGATTGAAGACAAATTAAACCAATATGAGATAGAAGCCGACAGAGGCACAAGTCAAAGGAAGTGACTTTTGGAATGTATTGAGTTTTGTATATTTATTGTAATTAACATTTTGTATAGGGGCGCATCACGAGAAATATATATGTGAGTGCCATTTTGAGATTTTGTATGGGAATAGAGATAGATAGAATGAGGACATACATGTACTGAAGATTGATGTAATCATTATTCATAAATAAATAAAGAATGGATTTTGGAGTAAAATATGTTATCTATTTTACCTATTTCAAGTAGCTTAAGTGCATACGTGAAAGAATGGATGGAGCTCCTTGCCAAATTGAACCACATTGTGACCCTGCGTGGAAGGAGAATGCTGATCTTTGGAATTTTTGCAGCTTGGAGGGATTTCCAATTTCATTGAGAAGATTCAAGGGTACGATCAGAACATTACCCAACATTTTTCCACATAATAGAAGCAAATAAATTTGAAGTATGGAGGCGAGAAATCCATATAACAGAGGAGTTAATAGCTAAAATCACGGGCCTTAGTTTAAAAGGCATCATATTCTTCAGTAAGAGACTAGAAAAGAACACAAAAGCTATAAAATTCATCGACACGGGGAGGAGATTCATTTTTCACACGGTCATCAAGGTAAATTCCATCCCTGTGTCATTTGATGAACTTGCTAGGATGATGGTTTGTTTCATTACCCTTGAAGGTAGGTATATCATGGTTCCAATTAAGCATTTGGTATTTTTAAACCATTTTCATAGGAGTCTACTTGTTTACTTCCCACATTATGTTCTAAATTCCATGGAACATGCCATCCTAGAGTACCAAAACTATACCAGTACCACTCCCCTCCACCAGGATTAATTTTCCTCCTTCACTTACACTGTGTTGCCCATCACCCTACCATACATGTTACTCCTATCATTTTTCCACTTTTGAACCCCATGCAACCCTATTCATTTTTCATCCTCACTTTTATCCACGGGCAAAGGAAAATTAGAACCAAAAACCCATCTTTTTCTAAAATGTAACCTTCTCCCTCCAGGAAGAGTCCTTTGCAGTAATAAGGACATGGAAACTGCACATAATCTCTTACACATCAGCACCATAAAACACAAATACTAGTCGGGAGGAGAAGGAGGAACTTATAAAGAGAATTGAAAACGTGGAAAAGAGCTGGAAAATATCAAAAATAAAGTGCATCAACTAACCAAACAAAAGGGCAAAAGGAAATTGAATGATGATGTTGGAATTGGTGAAGAAAACATCAATGAAATCTACAAGAAGCTGAATTCCTTGATAACATATTAGGGAATTCTAAATACATCCATGACCATAACATTGTAGTTTTTAAATTTATTTTTGAATTTTTGGAACAACATGTCAGAAGTATTAGCATGCTCAGTGGTATCTCTAAAGCAATTTGGGGCATAGATGTTGAAAGGGGTCATGTCCTTTCTCAACTAGATGCCAATGATCCTACACATGTCACTACCCTGGCTCTCTTTACCTCATTGTAGACTGTTAAGTCAAGAATTGACAAGGCTTCTAAGAAATAATCTACTTTGCAGAGTTGTCTTGATGTTGTTTTGATATTGTTCAATTGTTTCTTACTCGCTGTTTTTTTACAGTTATATCCCTATCTTGTCTCCTTTTTGTAGTTCCCTTTTTACTACAACTGGGATTATTTTAACATCTAGATTTTGATCCACTTTTTCTTTTCCCTCCTATTTATCTGGTTATTGAGCCTTTTTGTAATAGGGTATAGTCCCTTCAAAACTATTTTCCAATAAAAAAATGTTATCTGTTTTCTTTTATATTTTTGTTCTTAGATTAGATGTGGTGTATTTCTCGAGTACATCCTTAACTAAGGTCAAATATTCCTAAGCCTCACAATTCTTTCAGGGTTTTAGGTCAACATTTGGTGTCTGAGCCCAGGTTCCTTGTGTTAAGTGGATGTTAGGAAATATTTCACCACTAGGGTATTGGAAGCCCACATTATTAGAAATTGAAAAGTGGTGGGAGAAACAGATCGATATATTTGTAAAAGGAGAATAAAAAAAGAGAAGATAACTTATAAAGCAGTAGAAGAAAAAGTGTTTGGGGAGTACGGAGAAGAATTTTGGGCCCAGTTTCCTCATCTATTGTGGCCCTGTTTATTAGCACATGCAAAGAGGATAGAATGGTCGTGGATGTACTTGAGACAACCTTTTGAGTGGAATGTAGAAAAATTAACCATAGTAAAATATCTTGACGAACCATGGACCAAAGCAATCGATTATTGGTATGAAACTACTCTAGATTCTTACATAATCATGTGGGAAATTCAAGGTTGGACTAGTTTTGATAACAAGAAACAAGAAGTTCTAAGTGGAGCCGCATGATTGATTTCTTCAATCAGTTCCATTCTTAATTAAAGTGTTAATGATCGAAAAGGGATTAATTAGAGAAGAAGAAAAGTTCCTTTAGGGGACATGCACCGTGGAATGCAGATGTGAAGGGGGTGATCCAAGAGTCATGACTTATCATAATTAATGGGGTGTTAGTTGGGGTGGAAGAAATAGGACGACATGGGGGGAAAAAAATTAGATAGTTAGTAAGGAGAGATTAAGAGAATTAAGGAGAATTAGTGATTTTTGAGGGGATAATTAAAAATAAGTGAAGAAGAAAGAATGAGAAGGATGGAAGAAAGAGCTAGGATAGCCACGTGGAAAAGAAGGAAGTAGAGAAAAAGTTGGAAAAACAAAGGATAGCCACGAGAAGAAAGAGCTAAGAAAATGAATGAAAGGAAGGAAAAATTGAATAAGGTTAAGAAAGTAGAGAATAAAGTAGAGAAAGAAGAATCACCCACGTAAAGTGGAGGCCAAAAATTGGCTCACCCGAAACAGAGGCAAACATATCTATTCTAGCTATAATGCTCACGTCTTGCGAGAGACCAATGAGGTTTTGTTTCTCCACGAGAATCTTGTAGTTTAGTATACTTTGTAGAAAGTCCAGTTCAACAGGCTCTAATGAGACAAAAATCTTAATGAGGGATCTACAACATTTAGTAGGAGGGTTAGAACTAGCATTTAAGAGAGTATTAGAAGTAGAAGGGTGGAATGAAGAGGAATTAAGAACCCCATTAATGATCAAGGAAAGAGGTGAAGAAGAAGAAGAATTCATTGGAATGAAGGAGTTAGTTGAGGAATTTGGAGAGAAAATAAAAATAGTAGATGAGGAGAAGAAAGAAGAAGAAAACATAGATAAACAAGAATAAGAAAAGATAGAGGTAATAGAAGAGAAAAATGAGGAAAGAGATAGAGAGGGAAGTCAAGGAAAAGAAAAATAAAAGCAAAATAAAAAGAGAGGAAGTGATGAGGGATTAGAAGAAAGATATAGATTAAGAAACAATAAAGATAGAAAGGTAGTTATGGAAAATATTAGTTATGAAAAGTCACCAAATAAAGACGTGCCCCCAACCAACACACGAGCCCAAAGGAGATGACCCACAGAGATCAAATGTCATTCCATGTGCCACTTAATACATTGTTTGAGAATCTAGAAAAAGGAAAGAGTTTGGAGGAAAGATATCAAATATTGTGAGAAGAGAGTCAGAGAAGACAAGAAACAGTAAGATAATTTCAAGAACTATTGGGCAAACTATACTTTGATATTGAATTGAGTAGAGATAAGGGAAGAAAGAATAATTCAAAACTAGTTCATAACCAAAAAAAGAAAGTAAAAAAAATTAAACAACAGCCCATTATTCAAAGCTAAGAACAAATACTCGATCAACAATGGCTCAGAAGATTAAAATGCCAATTTTTGACAAGGAATCTAGCGATGCATTGGAACACTTGTTCCTATTGGAAGCCTACTAGAAGAACAATAATACCATAGATGAAGCTACTAAGATACAATATTTTCACATACTCATTAAGAGATGATGCACTACATTGGTACATGAAGATAATTTCTCAAGGAGTGAAACCCTGGGCTGACATTGAAAGAGAATTTAAAATAGACTTCCATTTCCCTAGAGGCACTAGCAGAAGGAGTAAGAAAGATGAGAGACCTTATACAAAAAGAAGGAGAATCAAGTGAAGGAATTTAGTCAGATATTTAAGAATGTTACTAGAAAGTTGGAAGAGCCATTGATAGATAAAGAGAATTGAGTGGTTTACTTCAGGGCTACTTCCTTATCTAAGAGTAGTATTAGATTCATAGCAATTTAAAGCATTAGCAAAAGCAATTGAGATGGAAATCAAGCTAGAAGCCCAGCCATGGAGAAGAGAGGGTGAAAATTCAATAAAGACTGAACTAGAAAGGGTGCAGTTAGAACTAGCAAAGCTAAAATTACAAAGCAAGAGATTTAGAGGACTGAAGGATTAAGAAGTAGTTCACCTCCAAAGAGTAATATGAGGCCAAAGATATGGTGTACATTTTGTTGCAAAAAAATTCATAGTATACTTGAATGCCCATACTTTGAAAATGATAAAAAGATTACCATAGCCGCAGAAGAGTACATTCATCTCAAAAAGCATCATCTAGTAATATAACTCCATTAGAAAGGACATGGTGTGGTATTTTACAGACTTTGGGACCAACATACATAGGACACTTGTCCCTTACTTGAAGTAGCACCACCTATAAATCAATTGATGTATTGTACTGCATGCGGGTCGTATAATCATTATCATCATACTTGCCCCTCGGTTGATGCATTGGACGACTTGAAATATTATGCTACCAGGAGAGCAATGACCGCTAGATAGAATGCAACACCTAACCCTCCCCTACTCAACCACAAATGCTACCAGCAAATACACCACCTTCACAAAAAATGATAATTGTACCACAATATGTAAATCCACAAGGTGACCAACCTTACTTTGAAACCAGATATCAAGGAAATAGCTATAGCCCAAACTATCGAGGTTATAATGATGGAGGATACCATGGAGGGTATCGAGGTAGATATAGAGGAAATTACAAAGGTGGATATCGAGGTGGATATAGAGGTAGATATGACAACTACCATGGCGGTAGGGGATATCAAGTGTTATAATGATGGTGGCTACCGTGGGGGTTATAGGGATAACCAAAGAGGAGGATATTAGAACATAAGACTCATGACTTGCTATAAATATGGACAAGATGGACATCTTGCAAAAAATTGTACATAACCTGATCCCTGCATATTTTTCCATTAGAAATTTCATGACGTGTTTAATTATCGTAAGGACGCCTAGATCTACAAGAGTGGAACAACGAAATTAGATGCTTTAGGAGCATATGCTCAAAGAAATGTGTAGCACATCACTAGAATCCCTTGGGATGAAGAAACTATAGTAAAAGATAAATCCGTAAGGGCCACCTTTGCTTAAGGAACTATTGTTTTAGGAAGTAGACTTGCAGAAGAAGATAGAAAAGAGGAGGAAAAATAAAGTTACATGAGAAAAAAAAGCAAAAAATCTGGAAAAAGTATTGAAGAACCGCGGTATAGGGTGGTAGTTACAACTAGAAGTGCCACTAGGAATGAGGTGGCCCCTAAAAAGAAGAAAATAATAAGGTTACCACAAGAACAACATTCTTCTAATGAAGAGGAGTGGAATGATAAAGAAATCAGGTCAGGGTTGCACATGAAAGAAGTTGAAAAGATTAGGGCACTTGTAAGAGAAGCATAATCCATTGAAGAAAGATATTATTTCCTTAAAGGAACTAGCTAAATTAACTATCAATCATGGGTTAGTAGATAAACTGAAACAATTCACTAAGTATTGGAACAAAGAAGAGAGGACTTGTCACGTCCACAAAATTGAAGGAGGACACAATAAGAAGAAAAGAAACATATTTCATACTCAGTGAACATGGCGTAAGTCTGCCATCTACCTAGACGTGGACATATTTGATACCACCATTACCAAAGTACTATTGGATCTGGCACGGATGTCAATATGATGTCTAAAACTACATGGGAGATGCTTAGAAGACCTACTTTGGAACCATGAGATACTTTATCATATTAGTGGATGGATCATCAAGAAAACCACTAGGAGTGCTAAAGAATGTAGTGGTGAATTTCATGGGAATTAAGAAGATGGTGAATTTTGAAGTGGTAGATAATGTGGTTGAGAATCCTTCATACAATGTTATTCTAGCTTTAGAATGGTTTGTGGATTGTAATGGAACATTAAGTTCTGAAGAAGAAGAGGTAACATTGAATTTAGATGGGATATGTGTTCATGTACCCTTGCATGTAGGAATGAGTGCCACATGGGTAGAAGAAGTATGGCACGATACAAAAGAGGAAATTTTGATGAAATACAAGGGGTATACGCATTAAATAGATTTTCCAATATTGACAAAGAATTTGAACCAAACTTGGATGGTGAGATTTTAGTTAAATCATAAGATATTGTTGAAGGTTCAGATAATGTAGTAGAATCCTGGATACATGGGTTTCTAGAGAAGAAAGTACTCAAAAATTACATTTTGTAAGAATAATACCACCTAGGATTATCACACTAGGAGACAACTATAACACTGTGGGTGACATTTTCACACCCGCCAAAGACAAATTTTAAGAAGAATTCTGAATACTACTCTTTGCATAAGAAGAAGAAGAAGATGACATTTTTATGCCTGCACAAGATATTTTCCAAATGTGGAAGAAGAAGAGGTGAAAAAACTTCCAATAAAAAGAGTATACAGGCTAAGCCATAGAGCATCTCACCAAACATTACCCAAATACTCAGGATTTGGAGACCTAGAAGGGTACATCAAAATTATGGAAAGAATATTTCCTAATGAGAAGGCAAGGATGGAGGTGTTAGATGATACCTTGACTATAAATGTCGCATAATTTGGTGGGCAACACATAAACATAATGTGACTCATTGGAACTCGGTAACAACATTACTCAAAAATCCATATTTATGGAAAGTGAAGGATATTATGTCGCGATAGGATTAGGACGAATACTCTTTAGGAGAAACTAATCTGCATAAGCTGGAGAGAGGTTTCCATGTTGTCAAAATCACCTTTGGATGCAGTGATCTCACCTAAACTCGATTCTGCATCCGTGGGTGCTTTATGAACATTCAAGTTTGTGAACAACAATGGCGATTATGTGGGGAGACATCTCCTTACTATGGATTCAATTGTTCGTATGGACCCTCGGGCCCATACCTGAGATCGTGGTATTCACACTAAGAAATTAGAAGGGAGACTGGAGATTGGGATAAAATGGTCATGGATATTTTGCCATACCTTTAATTTTTGGGACGCGAATTTAAATGTATTGAGAGAATTACAAAATATTTATACTTTCCTATTTTTGACACCAGATGAAGCCATAAAACAACATTTTGAAGAAGAGAAGAGAACATAACTTGAGATCCTAAAACCTCAAGAAATTTGTATGAAGATTCAGAAATGGCTCAATGTTATAATGTAGAAAAACAAGAAAGAGAAGAGAAACCAGAAAATTTAAGATACAAGGTCATAGAAGATGAATGAATAGTAGTGGAGAAGAAAGATGAAGGAGAAAAGTACTACTACCAGCCCTTGAAAATTAGGAATGAAAACATTGGGACAAATGGAGAGGAGAAGTTTGCCAAAATTGGAGACTATTGGTCGAGAAGAAGAAGTGGCTAAAGTGGTAGAATTACTATGGGAGTTTCAAGATATATTTCCAAAGGAATTAAAATAATTAAAGGGAATCAAAGAGGAGCTAGGGACAATGAAAATTCAGATAAAAGATGGATTCAAGCCAATCAAAAAGAGACCATATAGATTAAATCCCAATTTGAAGGTGAAAGTAAAGTCAGAAATTGATAAGATGTTAAATGTTGGGATCATTAAACCTATGGATGACTCAGAATGGATCAGTCCCATGGTGATCCAAAATAAGAAGACTGGAGAGATCCACGTGTGCATAGATTACAGGGAGCTAAATAAGGCATGTGTGCATGATCCGTTTCCAAACCCTTACAAGCCCTGAGAATAAGTATTGGAAAATGTGGCTGGTAGAGAAGTATACTCATTCACAGATGGTTTCTCTAGTTATTACCAAGTCAAAATTTCCCCAGAGGACCAGCCCAAAACTACTTTTTCCATAGAATGGGGGTCTTTTATGTATACAGTTATGCCATTTGGGCTTAAGAACGCCCCAACAATATTTAGTAGGATCATGATTAACACATTCAAATATTTCATTCATGATTTTCTAGAAGTCTATCTTGATGATTGGACTATTTATGGCCTATTGAAGAACCACATACAAGTATTAAGGCTGATGTTTCAAAGATGTAGAGCCTTGCAAATATCACTGAATTTGAAGAAATGTATTTTCTTGACTCCCTTTGGCACACTACTAGGATCATGATTAATACATTCAAATATTTCATTCATGATTTTCTAGAAGTCTATCTTGATGACTGGACTATTTATGGCCTACTGAAGAACCACATGCAAGTATTAAGGCTGATGTTTCAAAGGTGTAGAGCCTTGAAATATCATTAAATTTGAAGAAATGTATTTTCTTGACTCCCTTTGGCACACTACTAGGGCACATAATCTATAAAGAAGGTCTATTGATTGATCCATTAAAGACTTATATGATTGTTAATTTACCACCACAAAAACACAAAATAGGTGAGGATGATCCTTGGATACATAGGCTATCATAGAAAATTTATCAGAAACTATGCAAAGATAAGTGCCCCATTAGAGGAATTATTGAAGAAGAGAACAAACAAATAGATTTCTTGGTCAAAGAATGCGCGGATGCATTTGAGATCTGAAAGATAAAATTTTACATGCACCCATTTTGATTTTTCTTGATTAGAAGGTACCCTTCCATGTTCATGTGGATGCATCAGGTATTGCAATTGAAGCCATATTAACTCATCCGTGAGATAATATGGATCATCCTATAGCATTTTCTAGTAGGAAATTGGAAAAGGTGGAGAGGAATTACACGATAACAAAAAAAGAGAAGCAATCAGCATGGTCTATGCCTTGATGAAATATAGACAATATTTATTAGCCACCTCATTTGTATTTTATATTGACCATGATCCCTTAAAATATATATTGAATAGACCAGTTTTACAGGGAAGGATATGTAGATGGCTCATGTTGTTTCAAGAATTTGATTTTACTGTGGCGGTGAAACCTAGAAAATTAAACAATGGCCTAGATTATTTATCAAGAATTGAAAATGGAGAAGATGAGGGGCCTATAGATGATGATTTTCCTACGACTCATTTATTCCAGATAGAAGCCATACCTAAGGAATTTGATGAAATAGCACAATTGTTGCATATAGGATAATTTCCCAATAATTAACCCATCAACTAGAAAAATAATTTGCTAAGTAGATAATTTTCATTTACTGGTGATTCAAGGTCAATTTTATAGAAAGGGACAAGATAATGCCCTTATAAGAGTATCTTTGCAGCATGAAATGAAGAATATCTTGATTGAAGCACATGAAGGCATAGCGAGATAGTCATAATGGAGGAGAGTAGACAACAAGAAAAGTTATGATGGTTGGCCTATGGTGGCCTACACTTTTAAAGATGCTCACAAACATGCTAGGACCTATGACATATGCCAAAGAGTTGGGAAACCCAACATAAGAGATGAGATGCCATTGAGACCTATTTTGTCTTTAGCTCCATTTGAAAAATAGGCCATTGATTTTATTGGACCTATAAAACCAGCCTCCAAACATTCTCAAGAAAGGTTTATTATAATTGGGATATAGTATTTGACAAGATGGGCAGAAGTAGTTCCCATAAAAGAATGTACTGCAAAAGTAACTACCAAATTCATATATGAAAATATTATTACAAGGTTGGGTGCCCTTTGAGCATTACTAGTGATCAAGGTAAACACTTTGTAAATACAAATTTTAAGAATTATTGAGTGGGTTTATCACAATAGAAGTACTCAAAACCAACCATAAGAAAAGAAAAATAGAAGCATTCAACAAGGTATTGGAGAAGGTATTAACAAAAATTTGTTCTTTACAAACTACAGATTGGGATTTGAAGATACCCGTCGCTCTATAGGTGTACCGCACAACTTATAAAAGGATCACAAAGTATTCACCATTCATATTAGTTTATGGATTAGAAGCCGTGGTCCCCATAGATTTTTTTCTTCCAATTTTGAGGATTGTAGTAGCTTTTAGAATGACTAAAGATGATTCACTCCATGAGAGGTTGATAGAATTAGAAAACTGGATGAGAAGAGGTTCATAACCGCATATAACCAGACCTAGGAGAAGAGAAGATAGAAGGCATGGCATGACCACCACATTAAGAGGAAACAATTTGATATTAGAGATCAAGTACTCTTATATGATAGTAAGTATAAGCACATGTTAACGTGAAAGCACGGCACCCCCAAATGAGTTCTACGGGTTTACTTTTCTAAGGAAAATTCTTTTGGTGTGATTGCATAACATTGAACTTTCCCCAAGGTGTGGGACCTTGCAAAATGGGAAATCTCTCCAGATTGAAGGTTGGTTCCTTATTCCTCTATTCAATTACATACGTAGAAACTTGAAGAATTTGTTCTTAATCCTAATCTAAACTTTACCAAGGAGACAAGGATAGAAGGAATACAAAAATTAAAACAAAGCTAAACTACGAGGTGATGCACCAAAGAAATGATGAACACTTATTTTCTAATAGGCACAAACCAAAAAAATGCATACAATAAACAAGCACAGATAGCCAAATATGTAATGAGAGACTAGATGAAAATCAAAAGAGACAAGAGAGGATCTAAAATCGATCACAGACGTGTTTTATTGCTCTGTAGATTGATACAGTCCATTACAAAGTAGCCAAGAGGTAGAAACATATTGCAAATTTTTGATGGAAGGCCTGAACCCCAAAAATAATTTTGCTAAGAGGAGAAGGGAGCCTGAAAAAAAAATAATGTCCAACCCTTTACAATGAACCCCCCCGTATTTATAGATTCACCTAAAAGAAGAAAGAGAGAGAGAAGTGGGAAAATCAGGTTGAAACTCAACCACCATTATTAATGCCTCTGATGAAATCTCTCCCCAAATCTATCTTTTTGCATCAATCCTTGGTTCAGTGCCTTGAAGGAAGAGGAAATAGTGAAACAAATCAAATCTGATCTGGTTGTTGAGGCAAGAAGATCCTGCATTAAAAGCTTGAAGATGTTTCCTCCATTTTCTTCACCTAACCTCCTCAAAATTAAAGTTTTAGACCCCATGGCATGGGTGAGGCTGAGATCTTTCCAACGGCATTAGATTTGTAATATTTTAAGCCCTGAGTAAAAATATATTACCCTTCAAAGTTTGTATCGGGTCTATATAAGAGGGTGGGAAAATAGCTTGAAAAATGGGTCCCTTTTGATATGGGACACGTGGCAGTCTGGCACTCATTTAGAAACCTTTTCTCTATTCACCCCTTGAAACAGTGCCATACTGACACTTGGCATTCTCCACTTACACCTTTATACTTAGCCAATTTTGAGACCCTTTTATGTCCGCCTTTTGACTCTATTTTTTGTTATGTGGGATCGTGGTCGATCCAATATTTGGCATGGGGGTGAAATATGGATAACAATTTGGTGACTCACAGGGGTATCTTCTGCTAGATGAAAAGACCAATTGCCTTGTCATATCCATTGGGCATGGAGTCATGAGTGATAGCCTGCTACTGATCTGAACTTTGAAAACTGACCCCTGGGCCACTTGGAAACCCATTAGAACCAAAATTGATCGTGACCAAATGTCGAGTCCAAACACTACATAAGAGCAACAAAATAGTTCCACACTATATACAAAATTTGAAATCATACATGCTCCAAATAGAACATGCAGAGTGTGTAAATCACTTAGGAGAAAAAAATCTACACTACACAGAAGACAATTTGCATAAGCCCTTAGAGGAAAGAGAAAACTAAACTAATATGTATATGGTGAGAACTCCCCTTTTAGTAGCAGTGCTTAAGATAGATCCCATTTACTGGAATCTGCAACTCTTCAACCTCCAATGTAGACAATTGGAAAGCATTGCTACTTTTACATCTTGTGATCATATAGGGTCCACTCCAGATGGCATCAAATATGGAATGCCTTCTGGTTTTCTCGATCTGCATCCCATTTCAAAACTAGGTCTCCTTCCTAGAAGGTTCTTGCTTTTCCCTTCTTGTCAAATCATTTCTTAATTGAAGCCTGATTCTTCTCTATTGTTTAGAGAGCATGCTCTCTGTTTCTTCTAATTCTATCAGCTCTACATACCTGGCCTTCATTGGTCCAAATTCAGACATCTCTAGTTCCTTCATGAGCTCCAATGCTAGTAACTCAAGTGATATAGGCAACACTGCCTCTTTCCCATAGACGAGCTTGAATGGAGAGTTGCCTGTATATATCTTAGGCATTATTCTATCAGCCCATAAGGCCATTTTGAGCTTTATGTGTCAGGTCCTCTAATTCTCATCAAGAGTTCTTATGATGATCTTTAGTAGGTTCTTGTTTGTGGACTCAACCTGGCCATTACCTTAAGGGTAATAGTTTGATGAAGTACTCAAATAAGTCCCATTCTTAACAGCCCATCTTGTGATCTTGGAACCTATGAATGCTAATGCATTATCTAATATGATGGTGGCTAGTACTCCAAATTTGGTCACTATCCCTTCATAGAAATCCAAGATACTAGACTCATTTGCTTCCTTGAGTGCCACTACCTTGGTCCATTTGGTGAAATAATCTGTCACTGTTAGGATCCATTTGTGACCTTGGCTTAAGTTTGGATTGATGACTCCAATGAAGTCCAATCCCCATTGCATGAAAGGTTGGTCGGCTGAGATTGGGTGCAATGGAAGTTTATTCTTTCTTGCCTTTGAAGAATGCACAATTCTTGCACCTTTTGATCCATGTGTAGCAGTCACTAAACACTTTCGGCCAATAATATCCTTCTTTCATGATTTTGAGTGTTGTCACTCTTAGAGAAAAATGGCCTCCAACTGCTTCAACATGGAGTTCTTGTAGCACTCTCTCTACCTTATCTGCCCCAATGCATCTCAGCAGAATGTCATTGATGTCCCTCTTGAACAAGAAACCATCAAAAAGAACATATGGGATGGCCTATAGCCTAAAATGCCTTCTTTTTATTTACTCATCCCATGAGGACACAGGCATGTTTGAAGGAAGTGCACCATATCTTGGGTCCAACAAGGAGAAGGTACATCATCTCTCCCTTCTTCTTGATCATTTTGTAGAACAAAAATAGCCTCCTTTTCACTGTCTACTTCATCTTGTTGACCTGAGGCTAGTTATTCACATAACCCTTTCCCATGGACCAGCTTGGTGACCTTGATCTCAATGTCATATTCCATGACATGGGTGATCCATCCTGCACGCTTCTCATTTAGGTCCTTGCTGAGAAGGAATTCTTTAACTCCCGCATGGGAGACCAATAGTTGGATTTTTTTGTTTGAAACCAAATGCTTAAACTTCTTCAATCCTTTGATTACCACCAGGACCTGCTTCTCAATGAAGGATTACCTCACCTCATAATCTTCCAGACTCTAGCTGAAGAAAGCAATTGGTCTGTTATGTACTTTCTTTGTTCTGCTACACCAAGATTGCAAAAATTGTGTCACTTGCCACCAAAGGCATACAATATGAAATCTTTGGAAAAATCTAGGTTCACAAGAGTTGGGGCTTGTGATATGGCTTCTTTGATAGCCTCAAAACTTGATTTTCCTTCATTTGTCCACCTAAATGTTAAGATCTTCTTCAACATCAACATTATTGGCTTAACAAGGGAAAAAAAGTTTGGAACAAACCTGCGAGACAAAATTGATTTTTCCCAAGAAGCTTTGAAGATCCTTCTTGTGACTTGGCAATGGTAATGCTCTTATTGCTTGAACTCTTTCCGAGTCAATTTCCAATCCTTCCTTTGATACAATATGGCCTAGAATCTTACCTTCATGGGCCAAGAATATGCATTTTTGGGGTTTAGTGACACCCCAAAACTCCTACATCATTGGAACACTTGACTTAGGTGAAAAAGGTGGTCTGTTGCATTTTGGAGAACACAGTGATGTCATCCAGATAGATCAGCACTATTTTTTTATTATCCCTTTGAATACCATATCCATGGCTATTTAGAAAGTATCCAACATTAGCGGTCCAAATGGCATTTTTTTGTATGCATAGGTGACCCATTTGGTGGTGAAAGTTGTTTTGAATTGATCATCTTCTTTCACCATGATCTGATTATACCCTAAGTAGCCATCTAGGAGGAGAACCTTTCTGACCTAGACACTACTTGCAAGATCTAATCCATTGAAGGGAGTGGGTAGTGGTATTTGAGGGAGGCTCCGTTCAAATCCTCTGAAGTCAACACACAACTTGATTTCTCCATTTTTATTCTGATTGGGACCAGATTTGTAACCCAACTTGAGTGTTTGATTGGAAATATGATGTTTTCCTCTATCAACTTGTTCATATCCTTCTTCATTAGAGGCTCTATATGTGGGTTGATTAGTCTCTACTTCCACCTGATGGGCTAAGTAGCTAGATCCAGTTGATTGTGTGTTGTGCTAGCTTTGGATTGAACCCTCTTAGGTCTTCATAACTCCAAGCAAACACATCAGGAAATTCTTGGAAAAGTTGTATGAATTCATACCTTTCTTGCTCGGTGACCACTTTTCCAATTTGAAGTGTTTTGTCTTCTCCAACTGGGATTGACTTTGAATCTTCTCCTTTGATCTACATGTTAGCCTTCTCCTTTCTAAATTGATCATCAGGATTGAAAATAGATTCCAGTGTCACTAAGCCTTTGGGAAGCTTGTTTGTATGCAGATGTACTATCTGATTCCCGTACTACTGCTCTAGTCTACTCTGGTTTATAGCTAAGAATTCAGCTTCTTCTTGTAGAAATTTAATGATCTATTGATCATTCTAAAACATCTACCAGCATGTATTATTATCTGGCACTGTTTGCCTCACAACCACATGGATATGTGGTTGTTCTCTATCCCTCTTGATGTTGTCAACCACATCAAATGTTGCTCCAATTGTTGTAAGTCTATTAGTAGCTTCATTCTCCTTCTTGGGTATGGACACAATACATTGAAGGCCTCAAAATCCTCCATGAGATCCAATACTATACTCTTGTAGTTCTTGAGTAGGTCATTTTTGACAGCATTTAGTCCTTTGACTTGATTGGAAACTAGTTCACTATCATCGAATACTTGCAAGTTCTTGATTCCCAACTTCCTTGCCCAATGAAGACCTTGGACTAAATCCTCATATTTAGCAGTGTTATTTGAGCAAGTGAACTAGAATTTGAGAGCTAAATAATATCTCATACCTTTGGGAGACACAATCATGGCTCCTCCTCCAACTCCTTGTCTACTCCTTGAGCCATCAAAGAACAATTTCCATACCTCATTTTCATCCTTGTATTATAGCTTTATTAGGTCAGGAAGAGGTTGATTCTCTTCATGTAGGTAGTAGACACCTAGTTCAGATTCCTTCCATCTCCTTATAGGGGTCAAAAGCATGTTTTTTTTGGCCCACTCATCTAGGGTCAAGTATGGGATACATCCCACCTTGGTATCTATTTCATTAGTGTTTAGGAGGTCTTCTTGATCAAAAGCTAAGCAGTTGGCATTGATTGGGCTAGGTACATAGGATTCAATATGATAATCAGCAATAGGTTAGATCTTGATTGTGGCCTTCACCCCATACCTTTTCTTAAAGAGCATATGTGACCAATCAACAAACAGGTAGCCTCTAATTTTGGCAGTGAAGTCTCTGGATAGACACAAAGAAAAATGTGGTGGCAGGTCTATGATTGACATGTTTGCAAAATAGTCACATTAGGGCAAGCATGTAGAGTGAGACTCAGATCCTTGATAATTCCCACAGTGGTTATTGTTGTCCCATCTAATTGGACTACTCCTCTAGAGATGACCTCATATTGGAGACCCAACTGATCAGCTATTTGTTTGGGCATCACAAAACTACTGGCCCCAAAATCAATCATACAATTATGCACTAATTTTTCCCAATAATCAATGAGACATAAAGGGAGGAGGTCTCAGGTTTTTACCTTGTTGTTCTCCATGGTTCCTCCCAGGATGAACTACATTGGTAAGCACTCTTTCTTGCTAGTTAGGGGGTTGATTTGAACTTGACCAATTTTGCATGGCGGTCTGCAACAGATCCCTCTACCCTGGAATGGCCAGTGACTCCCATAGTGAAATGTTCACACTTGTCCTTTTCATCTGCTCAATAATATTGAATGTGTTTTCCTTTTTCTGCCCCTTCCCAGACACATTTCTTTCTTACACATGGGTTGTTACAACCGGTGCTTGACTAGGTTTGGGAGGTGGCTTGGATTGGTTCTGTATGTTTGGAGTTGTACTTGGAACACCAGGACCTTGTGGAGTGATGGAAGATTGAGGGTCACCTGAATTCAGTGGTCGGCCCTCTCCAATACTTCTCTTTTTGGACCATGTATTGGCAGCTACACTTTGAGAAGGGAACTGATTCATCCCACATAATTCTTCGGCCTGCCAGTTGACAAGCATAGTCTCATTTGGGGGCCACCTTGTTGAGATCCTTTTTTGATCTTCCTCTTGGCCAGGTTCTTGTGGCACCATGCCGGTTTGTACCATCAAGGCCTGATTTAGAGCACCATTAAAGTGAATTGATTGGTTATGTGGTTGACTCCATGGAAAACACCAATCATATTCTGTGACATATTGTTTTGTCTTTAGGACTAATGCTCTTGACATTGAAGTGTGTTAGGATCATACATCTTGATAATTCTAGTAGCTTGGGGTTGTCCTTGGTTCTAGCTCTTGTTTACGGTGCGAGGTGGTGGCTTATTCTCATGATCTGGGTCTAGCTTGATATTGAGCCACGGGGCTAGTATGGCCTGGAACTCTCGAGCTTGTTGTCTTTTGATGGTCACTAGCTCATTCCCAAATTTTTAGATGATGAAGTGGAAGCTTCAGATAAGATTTGAGATCTGGGGTGGGTATAGGAGGTAATGTAGCCACTTGGCTAGTATATGGGCCTCCTAACTCGGGTGAGTACGAGAGGCATGGATGGCCTAGGAGTGATTTTTCCAGCTTGAATCAAATGGTTCTCAACCCCTATGGAAAGGCTATAGGTTGAGGTAATGTAGTGCCCCCATTGATCTGAATCATCGAGATAAATATTAGAATTTAAAGCTCTAAGAAAGTATAAGAAGGCACCTTCATTAGTGGGCTTTACTTACTTATTGGAAACCTATCCCGAGATCCGCTGGAATCTAAGGTTGAAGTTTATCAACTACTCATTTTGGGGCTCTCTTGATTGTTGCTAGTTGTTCCAACAAGACGAGTTATCACCTTTTTCCCCAAACTGATTGTGAAGGGCCATGCATAGCTGATTCCAATTCTAGATAGAGCATGCTTCAAGACTCCTAAACCATTGTGAAGCTTTCCCTTTGAATGAAGAGGTGAGCAGCTTGACTGTAATGTCCATCTCATGGATCTCGTGGATTGTACAAACATTTGCAATATCTTAGACATGGTCACCAGGAGAAGTTTGATTTTCCCCAGTGAAATGTGGGATGCTCTTTAATGCTGCAATTAAAACTAGGTTTTGTGCATTCAAGGTGAGTGGACTACTACCGATGAAGTTGACATATGGATTTGGTTGTGTCATTCTGATTGGCCTAAGAATCCTTACAGAATGAAAGAAAGGCCTTGTATTTGGAGGTGTTGACAAGGTTCTGCTTGGTGGAGATGGAGACCTCTGAATTCTTCTTCCTCTCCTTTCTCTTCCTGGGGATAGATGCAAGTATTCAAATATACCTTCTTTCCTTGCTCTAGACTAGGTTTTTCTCATGAATCTCCCAAGCTTGGGTTCTTTGAAACCCGATAGATTTGTTTCTTTTGGAGTCATCGGATGTACATTTTTAAGGCTTCTTAAAAGAAAAAATCACAGCAAGTGTACATCAATCCCTACTGTAATAAGATGGAGACTTCTTAGACCCATTGGGCATGCCAAAACTATTAACGCAAAATCACAGCACCCCCAAATGAGTTCTATAGGTCTACTTTTCTAAGGCATAGTCATTTGGTGTGATTGCGTAGCATTAAACTTTCCCAAGGTGTGGGACCTTGCAAAATGGGAAAGCTCTCCAGATTGAAGGTTGGTTCCTTATTCCTCTATTTAAGTGCATACGTAGAAACTTGCAGAGAATCCATTCTTAATCCTAATCTAAACTTTACCAAGGAGACAGGGATAGAAGGAATACATAAATTAAAACAAAGCTAAACTACGAGGTGATGCACCAAAGAAATGATGAACACTTATTTTGCTAATAGGCACAAACCAACAAAATGCATACAATAAACAAGCACAGATAGCTAGATATGTAATGAGAGACCAGATGAAAAGAAAAAGAGACAAGAGAGGATCTAAAATTGATCATAGACGTGTTTTATTGCTCTGTAGATTGATACAGTCCATTACAAAATAGCCAAGAGGTAGAAACGTATTGCAAATTTTTGATGGAAGGCCGAACCCCACAAATCTTTTTTTAAGAGGAGAAGGAGCCTGCAAAAATAAATAATGTCCAACCCTTTACAATGAACCCTACCCCCGTATTTATAGATTCAACCTAAAAGAAGAAAGAGAGAGAGAGAAGTGGAAAAGTAGGTTGAAACTCAACCACCGTTGTTAATGCCTCTAATGAAATATCTCCCCAAATCCATCTTTTTGCATCAATCCTTGGTTTGGCACCTTGAAGGAAGAGGAAATGGAAAAACAGATCAAATTTGATCTGGTTGTTGAGGCAAGAAGATCCTGCATTAAAATCTTGAAGACGTTTCCTCCATTTTCTTCACCTAACCTCCTCAAAATTAAATTTTCAGACCCCATGGCATGGGTGAGGCCAAGATCTTTCCAATGGGCATCAAATTTGTAATATTTCGAGCCCTGAGTTGAAAGATATGCACCTTCGAAGTTTGTATTGAGTCTGTACAAGAGGGTAGGAAAACAACTTTAAAAATGGGTCCCTTTTGATATGGGACACGTGGCAATCCAAGCGTTCGTTTAGAAACCTTTTCTCTATTCACCCCTTGAAATAGTTCCATATTGACACTTGGCATTCTCCGCTTACACCTTTATACTTAGCCAATTTTAAGACCCTTTTTATCTACCTTTTGACTCTGTTTCTATTATGTGAGATCGTGTTCAATCCAATATTTGGCATGGGGCAAAATATAGATAACAACACCAGAAATTTGAAGGTAAGATGGCTTAGGCCATATATTATTAAGGAGATATTACCTTCTAAAGCAGTCAAATTACAAACCTTATAGCTGAAATAAATTCTAGGATATGTGAATGGAGTAAGACTCAAAATATATGTTACTTAGAACAATCAATATATAGAATATATATATATATATACATACCTACTTGAAAACTGGAAATTTGGTAGGTAAGTCGAGGGGTAGGATGAAAACCCACAAGGGAATCTCTACTCTTCAAAAATAAGCATGAGGAGAAAGAAGAAACCACGAAGGAGGAATACTGCGCAATAAAAAGAACACCAGCCTATCTAAAAACTAAAAATTTGGCGAATAGGATGAGGGGTGGGATGAAAACCTACAAGGGCATCCTTACTCTTAAAAGTATAAACAAAAATGGATCAAAGGAAAGAGTCATGGAGGAATAATACGAGTGTAATAAGGAGAGGATAGAACCACGAAGGGATCATACATGTGCAATAAATAAAATAGCAAAACCATGCAATAAATGAGAAGAATAATGAAGTTGTCATACGAAGAAAGAAGGAAAATCATTAAAGGAAGTAGAAATCAAAACTACGGAAAAGAGAGATAAAAGAAGCCATGAAACAAATTGAATAGGGAAAACCACAAAAATAGGGAATGGGGAAAATTGTGGAAGAAGGAGGCAAGGAAAACTACAAAAAAAAAAAGAAAAATAAAATTGTGAAACAAAGGAAGGAAAGTTCATGGAAAAACCATGTATAAACCGCATAACAAGGAAGATGCAAAACAAAGAAAAATTTGACATGCTAAGAAAACAATAAATGTGGTAGGTGGACATAAAATCTATATAAAGGGTTGATTATGAAAAAGCTAAATCATTCCAAACATAAGTAGAGAGCGAACAAAATATAGAAAGTGAAAAAAAAAAACTAAGGAAAAAGTAGGGTAAAGAAAGAAGAAGACATGGAAACTCTAATTGAATTCACACAGACAAAGTTTCTAAAGCCGAAATATTTTAAGTACTCCATGAAAGAAAATACACATGATCCGAGGGGGAATTTTCACATATTCCCTTCAAATTTACATGTACACACGACCTCCAGAGGTATATCCATTCCCCTATTATCAAATACGATCATTCCAGACTTGAGGTAGATAGGGCATTACTAGTCATTAAAAATTCAAAGACCCAGCAAGAGGAGTATAAGCAAAATGCAAAAGTAATTGGGGAATTGAAACTCAATGCGTGGAGTAAAATTTTCTATTTTCCTAGGCAGATAGGGAAATCAAAGTTCTCCTCAGCTGTCTACATAATCAAATGCTTTATCTCGATCAACCATACCAAATTAACACGAAGTAATGGCTAGGGTTATCGGGCTATGGGACAAAGGACGGTCTTCCCTAACAAAGAAAAAGGTTCCAATGAAGGATATGGCGAGGAAATGGGCATCACAACATGCAAACATGGCATCAAAATCTCCAATATTCCAAATGCCACTTTGAGGTATGTTGTCAAATCCATTTGTTTGAAAATCTATCATACTAATAAGGAGGATGACACCCATTGCGTTAGTGTCCAAATTACATTCGATATGATTACAACCTTCTATGAATATAACCTAGCAGATTTATTAGCAATAGAATTCCACAAAAATGTAAGAAGAATAAAAGAATGGTAAAAACACATTTTGTTATGGCTCGATACTCTTATGTCTCGCAATGTATTTCATAAAGACACTCCTAGTAGAAGAAGAAGTAGTCAATTGGAAGTCGAACACCCCTATAGCAGAACAAATTTGGGAACATATGAAAATAATGGATGTTATCACCTAGATCACTTCACTTATTTGGTGGAAAAATGAAATCAGGGGTTGGTTGCCAATAGAGCGAGAATCTTAGAACAAGTTATGGCCGATATAACAAGAAGTTATGTTCATCGCATATATTGATTATACTTTTATCAAACCACTAGTTTTGTGTACTAATCAAATATTTTCATTGCCTTACAAAGCTTCAGATGACCTCATAGCCACCTCTATACAAGCATTGCAAGCATACCATTTGGATCCTTAGAAACCTACACTCCCTAGTTTTGATGACCTTATTCGGAAACTTTCAAAGAATAGTATCAAAAATACTCTGTCCAATCAATAAAACCAGAATCAAGTATGGGGCTTCCCAAGACATATAAAAGAAAGAAAATACCTAGTATCCCAAAACATGTCACTAAGTGAAAAAATCCTTATCATAAAAAGAAAAGTTGAAAGAAGTTGTGACCAACAAAGGAAAAGAGGAAGAATAATGAGGAAATAGAAGATGTTTCTGAATCGATGAAGAGGAAATTCCATATACTCCTTCACCAATACATACACAAGAGCCACAAGAACATGAGATTCCAAAAGAAGAAGAACAGTGGAGGAGACATGCCTCACTAAACAAGCATATGGCTATTACCAAAAATGTTTAATTACCAGCATAATTTCACAAGTTTCACAAGAATACGTTGTCAATATAGTAGGGGAACAAATGGTTATCACAGAATCCATATTATACTACTTAGACAAATATGTCTTCATACTTGATGATATAGCTCATTTGTTCACACCAACTCTAGCGAAGAAAGTCCAGGAGCATATATATGTGAAACATATACATCATTTTTCCTCACTTCAACAAGAAAAAAGTACCTTAAAGCAAAAGAAACTCTGCACTAAAATGGACTTACATAGATAAAATAGGAAGAGGAATTAATTGGGTTGTTGATCAAACAAATAAATGAGGGAGTAGAATAGAAGAATGAAAAATAAAAACAAAAGGTAGAAAAGGAATAGACCACGGAACTTGAAAGGAGAAAGAAAGAACAAAAATAGATGGAAGAAGATAAGAGACAAAAAGAAAACAAGAAAAAGAGGATTTAGAAAGGAAAAATAAAGAAGAGAAGGACAAGAAGCAAAAAAAAGAAAAGGAACAAGCGAGACAAAAGAAAAAAAGAAGAGGAAGATAGAAAACAAATAGTGGAGAAAGAAAATAAAGAGAAAGAATACAGAGCACATGAAGAGAAAATTAAAAAGAGAAAGAAGAAAGGGAAAAGAAAGAAAAAGAAAGGATGGTGGAAGAACAAAAAAGAAAGAAGAAAAAGAGAAGAATGACAAAGAATAAAAAGAAAATATGGAGAAAGAAGAGAACAAGAAGAAGGAGAAGGAAGAAAAAGAGAAAAGGAGAAGGAATAATAAGAAAAGAAAGAGAAGGAAAGGAAGTAGAAGGAGGACAAACAAAATAAGTAAACACGATGAGAAAGAAAAACAATAAAAAAACAAAGGAGAAAGAAGAACAAGAGTTGAAAATACAAAAAGAGAAAAAGGAACAGGAAGAAAAAGAAAAATGGGAGAAAGACATGAAAGAAAAAGAAAAGAAAGACAAAGAGGCAGAAGATAAGAAGAAGGACATAGAGCTAAAAACATCTTCAAGCATTGTACCATCCCTAACACCCAGAGACTCACTGGTGAGGATCAAACAAGCATTGCAACAAAGGAAGAAGGAACAATATATTTAGTTGCAGCAAGGGGTACTAGAAACAACTACAGAAGGATACAAAGTGGCTTTAGATAAACTTACTCCTATACAAAAAACTACATGTAGCCAAGTCTTGGAATAAAGTGCTAGACATGACTAGATGCAAATATGTGTGGAAATAGAAGAAGCAATGCAAAATATGCTTTCATCTATCCAAACTACAAAGCCTCATATCAGCATCCAATCCAACCTACAAATAGAGGTACAAACAAGAGAAAGTAGTTGAAGAAATACTTAAAGAACACATAGTGCAATCAGAAAAGAAAGAAAAGAAGATACGAGAGGATTTTGTAGAAGAATATAAGCAACAACTTCTGAAGCCACAATAGGTAGAAAATCAGCAAATAAGGCAAGACATGCAAGCCGCAGTTACCAAGTTAGAAACAGAGCTCCAAAATTTTACGGCCTACTATACATATACAATAGAGTGGCCTAGTGAAACTCAACAGGAGAAAGTAGAACTGGATAAATTAGAACAACAAATCAAAATACAATCTGCTATATATGATATCACTACAGATAAGGATGGGGTGCAAAAGAATAAGTTTTCTGAAATTACAGAGACATACCAAACCAAGAAAAGGATGTGGACAGAGAAGATAACATAGATGCAAGAGTGTAGCAATATGATGGACAAGGCCATAATCTGCATGCAACAAGAAGTTACAATTGCTCACCAAAGATGGCATCCAATACAAGCAATGTCACCACCCTCAGATATTCTTCCATTGATCAAAGAGAATTTGTAACTACAAGAATGGGTAAATTAGATCAACATTCATCTTGACTTATGGTATACTTTTGAGAAGAATATAACCCCACATATTACAAAGTATATTCCCAAGTAGCACCATAAAGGCATAGAGGTCAAGGCATCCCACAAACCCATTCGGGTGAGTCGAGCAAAGGAAATATTCCTTACGTCGACGTCTAAGTTTCTAGGGAGGTTGATTCCTCTACAAAATTAGTGTCCCATAAATCTATTTGGGCGAGTCGAGTGAGGGAATCCTTCCCTATGTCATACATCTAATTTCTAGTGGTTGATGCCCACATAAGATATTTTTGAAGATAATTTTTGAAGGAAATCACATGAGTCTTCATCATTTGTTGTCTCGAGGATGAGACAAGGTTTAAGAGGGGGATAATGTTGACAGGAGTCTTCATCAATTTTGGTATAAACTACGGAGTTAAAGGAATAGCTGCTAAAACAAATATGGAACCGTGAAGGAAATAGGGAAGCCACGATCCATAGAGACATACGTGAGAAACTAAGAAAACCCACGATACATAGAGAAATCTGCAAGAGACTAAGAAAATATGTGATACATGAAGAAATCCATCAAACACTGGAAGAAGCCACGTAACACTGGGAAGAACTGTGGAAGCTGACAAAGAGTCACGGATTAAAGACAAATCAAACCCATACAAGACAAAAGCTGATAGAGACACGGATCAAAGGAAGTGACTTTTGGAATGTATTGAGTATTGTATATTTATTGTAATTAACATTTTGTATAGGTGGGCATCACGATAATTATATATGTGAGTGCCATTTTGAGATTTTGTATGGGAATAGAGATAGATAGAATGAGAAGGACATGCATGTACTGGAGACTGATGTAATCATTATTCATGAATAAATAAAGAATGGAGTCACGGAGTAAATATGTTATCTTCTTTCTTGTATATTTATGTTCTTATATTAGATGTGGTGTATTTCCAGTACATCCCTAACTAAGGTCGAATATTCCTAAGCCTCACAATATTGTCGGGGTTCTAGGTCAACATTGAAGAATTTCATGTAACACGCATATTATATGGCGCAGATTATTTTTGATACAAGGATGAAATTGAGAAATATTTCACAAAGTTTATCTATAAAAAATTTGTGATCGTTTTAAAAGGGTGATCTTCTAGAGGCTATGGGAGTAGTGAATCCCATATTTTGGAACATCCTTGATGGTCATAGTGAACAACTTGTAGGTAATTTATTTCAAAAGCATATGTATGTTCTAGTAAAGCATTTCAGCAAGACTGTACAGATAAATGGTGTTGAGATTAAAGGTATTTTACAAAAATATTTATTGACAGCTCAATCATCACATTTTTCACTTACAATGCTTGATCAATATCGACACCTAAATGAACCAACGAGAAAATGGATCTATAAAAAGGCAATGGAAAAAACCGAATCCAAACAACGTCCTACAAGAAATATTAGTGAATATTTTTTGTTATATGATCTTTTTCAAATGATGATTTTGGGATCAGTAGAAGATGAACGTGTCTTTAGTGCATTATCTTTTGTGAAATCAAATCTTGAAATAGGTTGGATAAAAATTTGGAGACATGTTTGAGATTGTATGTTTCACATTATCTAATGGATGCATTTCCTTATGAAAGGGAAATTGCAACTTGGAATTCACTTACTGAAAGAAGAGGAGTCACTAACATAGTGAGCAACAAATATGATCTTAGTTCTTACCCAAGAGGTGGATGTTTCTGCTGACATAGGAGATGCAAATGTCTCTACGAAAAAGAGATTTCTCAAACATTGTTTTAAAGCTGCCTAATTTTTAGGCTTGTACCTTAGTAAGAGGCATGTTTTATAAATATAATCCTATCTATAAACTTCATATGAAATTGATACATTTTTTTTTTTTGAATAAATGATTTCATTATCTTTATTCCTTTTAATTTTTTTATACAATGCAATAATAAGATATGAAAACAGCAATTATGAATAGAATACATATATTATACTTTACATTACGTTTTACGTTGTTGTGAAAAAAAAAAACTCCAAAGACGTTATGAAAACATTAAAAATATAATAATAAAGTGTTAATTCATATTGTTTCAAAATAATTTACAAAAGTGCAAAACATCTCAGTTGATATTTGAGACTTATATTTCAATTTTGTGTATTACAATGTCATACAATATAACAAAATATTGTCTCATTCTATGATGTTCCCTTCGGTCTTGTATCATCTTTTAGTACTCCTGATTTAATTAGATCTTCAGTTGCAACATTGATACTAGCAATATTTTCAATATCTTGTTTCTTGCATCACCTGTTGAAAGTAAACTGGGATCCGCATATATTTCTACTTGAACAATATCTTTGGATCCATGTCATGTTCCTTAATAATTTTCTTCAACGTATTGTTTTGTTTATTAAGGAGCACAAGTTTTTCCTTCAATGAACTAGCAACAATTAAAATTTTTCGTGCACTCTTGAGATGAAGATCCAAGACCTGTACTTCATTCTTCAAATTTTCATATTTTGACTGCATTTGAAAAAAAAATATTATTAGTTAAAAAATTTAAATATGTAAAACTAAAATTTCAATGCAAAGAAATCAAAACTTACGACAACTTTATCTTTTTCCACATTTGCAATGACAACCATGTTTTTATCTCTAGCCCATTTGTTATAGTAAGCTTGGGCTTCACCATTTAAATTTTCTAACTGTTTAACATTATATCCAAAAATTTATCATTATATCCATTTTCTATTGTAATGGCTTTGAAAGAGCCTTATTCAACAATACATCAATCTTTCCTGGCTCATTTTGAACTGAAGCAAATAATGAATTTCTTTGGGAATGGTTGTGATAATGGGCATTTATTTCCTTCATTAAAATATTTTCCCACAATTCCCATGTTTTCAATGTGTCTATATAGGAATAATAACTTCATTCATGTTAGCATAATAGTTATCTACCAGCAAATTATTCAAAGGAAAAGATGTTAATTGATCATCAAAATGTGGTACTTTATGAGTTAGAGAGGGTGTGTCATCTAGCAAAATAGGTGTATGTGCCTATAAAAAAAGATCTATTTAGGTATATCCCTAAATAATATTATGGGGATTAAAGGTATCTAGATCACCAGTACCACTCTCAATACCCAAGAAATCATCATCAAGATCAATTTGTTGCAAAATGGTGGTGCCCATTACACTAGGGAGACCACTAAAGGAGAAATTTGGAAACTCAGTTCCTTTCAAATGAACTATGCCACCACTATGAGCCGAAAAAGATATTATTTTCCCCTTATGCGAACTGTATTTACAGCAGTGGAGGTGGCATTTTTTTGTTTGAGAAGTGTGAAAAGGAACTACAAAATTTAAATTTGAAAACACAAGAATTCAATATTTAGTAAATTTAGCAGAAAAGTTAAAGTTTGAAGTAACTGATAATAATAATGTACATTATACTTACCATGCAGAGTATGTCTAGGGATATTAGTTTCTTCCATTGTCAGTGGTTGAATCCTCGTGGAGCTGTTGGTTCAACTTCATGTCGGGAAGTTTCATGAATACTATCAGATGAATCAAAATGTATGTAGTAATGTTTAAAAATATGCATAGTCAATAATTGATTAATAAAAAATTAAATAATATATGTTCCATTACTTCATGAATCATAGCTTGAATGTACATACTGGTATTAATACTTGGAATAATTGATGCAGATGCTTGAAGTGCTTGTAATTGAGTGGGTGTAAGAGAATTCCTCATGTGTTTTTGTCTTGAAACTAGAGTTAGAGATACTTGTACATCCAAGTATGAATCTATAGAATCCTTAGGAGGTTGATGACCTCATCACGTAGCTTGTATTATTACATGTGATAAAATTTCTTCTTGAAATAAATTTGAAAATTAGCTAAATTTTCCAAATAAATTCATGAAAATATTTTGCACAAATTAAAACTTTAAACTTACCTCTTTCTCATCATTAGAAAGGAAATTTACTCTCATTTTTCATCAAGTGCGGTAGGAATATTAGCATTTTGTGAGTTCAAATCAAGATAGGATTCATAATATAATGCAAGTATATAATTACAACATGACAATGTTGCACCCTCATTACAAATAGTATGTGTCAAATCATGTCGTATCTATTGGATATATTTTTACACCAATCAAATTGTTGACAACTTAGGGAACATATGATGTAAACAAGATCCCAGTATGGTATGTTCGATTTTCTACCCTACAAGACTATCCTAGCCGTAAAAAATATATCATGGCATGCAAAAAGTGTGTTGGATAGCTTGCACAAATAACCCCCATCTTGATTTAGAGGTGTTAGCAATACCTACACATATGTCATTGAGAAAAGGAAAATTCATTATTCATGTTATAAGATTATTAATATTGTGATAATAAAAGATTGTAAAAGAAAGTAATGCTTTATTTTCATAGGGTTGACATTTGTGTATGGAATCCCAATTAAGCATTGGATATCTTCTAGAGATGTCCCAAAATAAAATTGTCATGATGGAAGGTTCACTTTGAAGACATATGTGGATTTTTTAAAATTGGATAAAATAAATTATAGTAAACTGGTGTCAGTGTTGTATTGCGACATGTAAATTATCCCTTGAAAGTAACATTTATCAACCCAATCACTGAATGTGTCCTTTAGGTTGAGAAATGTGCAAATTTGGGGCACATAAGGTTTTTGTACTGAATTTTGGGTTTATCTTGTGAGTGTTAGCAAGTCTGGGAGGATGTAAAATGGGAATCTAGATTGTAGGAGCATGTAGGATCTTGTAGCCTATAGCCTTAAACCTGATTCGATAGAGACTGCAGCACTGTAAGTGGATTTTAGAGATGGAGACTAGAGCGAGGAGAAGCGAGATAATGAGTGAGGTGTAGGGCATGCGGTGTTGGGCTGAGGACCTAAGACAAATACAGAGACATACATCGTATATGTAGACACCTTATATAGGAAAGTGAGGTGTAGGGCATGCGATGCGTTAAACGGTTTGGGTAATGTCTTTTTCTCCAAATTTTGATAGTGCAGGCACATGTGTGTGCAAACTACAACCAGTGGCTACATTGTACATATGTAAGCAACTGGAAGAAACAATTTGAAAAGCACAATACAACCGTGTGGTTGTGGGTTTCTAAGAGGACATATCATGTAGATGTAGGTTTTCATTCAAAATACACAGTAAAACATTTTTACATCTTAGTCATAATGTAGACACCTATTTTTAAATGCATGGACTAAATGTTTGTTGTATTTCTTTGTTATTGTCATTTTTACGGTGGAATTGGATGTATCCATTGTTTTCTGGTTAAGCAATCATGTAGTCGGAATCTTTATATGTAGCTTTCATTTGGTTGTATTCAAATTGATTGTTGCATTTGTACATTCATCTCGTTTATTGGATGCGAGAAATTCACCTAAATTTGGGTCAAAACCACCCATTTTCTATTTTTCATTCGTAACCAGGGTTTATATGGTTGCATGTCTTTTTCTCCAACTTTTGTTGTGGATCATTTTTTGGATATTCACAATTTTTGAAAGTTCATTTTGAGATTCACCACCCATTATATATTTTTTTGGGTTAGGTGAGGTCTTAAAGTGAACCTGGTAAGAAGAAGATATGTAAGGAATTTGTAAATTACTTGGAAGAATAAAATAAATGTCCTTCAATTCTTTGAAAAGTTGTGGATATGGTTTTGTGCTTGGTTTTTAGTATTGTCGGATTTCTGAAATGAATGTGGATGTTACGTTTGTGGATTAATGTTGGCATGATATATGAATGTTCGTAGTAGAGGACATATCATGTTTATGGTGAGAAAATATGAGAAATGAGAAATACATGTTTTTGGCGTTTCTTAATAAAATGTGCATGAGATGAACTCTCGGGTTAGAAACATGTTTAAGATATAAGAGAAATACCAATACATTTTTAGCATGTCATGAGCGAGGTTTTTGTCATCGGAGTTTTTGTTAAGATTTGAAGTAAAAATATAGTCTTTATCAGGTAAGCACATTTTAGATAGCCTTTTGAGGGGTTGTATGTAATTAAACATTAGTTTGTATGCAATTGAACATTGATTTTGACTCGGGAAGGAAGGTAGGGTGGTTTTAAACCAAGGATAATAAAATTTCACAAATTCTAATGCTTTTGAGGAGAGGACAGTTATTAGAACCAAAGATTTTTTGACCTCATATCTAAAATACATACATACCAAGGAATAATTCAGGTATCTATATTCCTTTGACAAGTACATTATTACCATCACTACTATTTTTTGACATAAGAAAATGAGCACCTAATCCTAGGATACTAGTACAAGTTGGGCCATAGTTAGAAGTGAGTACAAGCACTTTCTCAAAATAAATGTGTTAAGATCCTTACTTCATAAGATGCGGTCTTATTTCAGATCTCATATGAGACTAGATCTACAATAATGTGCTACTTACATGATACTAAAAGCTATGAGAAAATGAAGAGTAGTGCAATGGTCAGAACTTTATAGAAATATTCACTTAGGGAAGAACAGGGTCAGATCATCCCTCAAACAGTGGCATTTTCACTCTTCTAGAGTTACTAATGTGGTTCATTATTCCTTCTTATTGATTACAAGAGGAACCAACCAACATAATGACCTATAGTAATAGTGTGAAACTTTCTTAGGCAGGCGAGTTTGGGGATTAGGGTTCCAACTTGGCACCAAGGGTTTGAGCATTATAACTATTATGGCACGGTCATTGACATAAAAAGTTTGCAAGCATATATTGTTGTTACTTTCTAACTCAGGGTACCAATTAAAACATGGGTATGCAATCAAAATAGATGTGTGATTCTATATGTGCAACAAGTTCAAGATATTTTATCCAAACACAACCAACACCACTTCTCCACCAAGTTTATATTGCCTTAACATGTATGAGTATTGGATTTTCACGGAGCTTTAATGATGAAATATTTCTATGTGATTTGATGCCGAAATATTTATATGTGCTTTGATGATGAAACATTTCTACGAGCTTTGACAATGACATATTTCCCATGATTACTTATTAGATTATGTGTTACTATTGAGGTTTCATAGTAAATTTTTTATATGTTTGCATATCCTATGAGATTTGGATATGATTTAACACAACAAAAACAGTTATTACTCATTAACAAAGATTGCAAATGTATAGTTTATTGAGCTCTTACAAAAAAGGAATCAGAGCTTATTAAAAATAACCTTATAATTCCTAACTATCTAGATAAATATGTTTAATGAAAGTAGAGGGAACTCATGAAAACAAAAAAATAGAATAGGGACCCACATACACTAGTTCACAATCAAGTACGTGTAGGGAAACATGAAGTCTTATTACACTCGCACTTATTCAAATTCTATGATAAGTGAGATTTTCATTTATACAAGAATATTACACATATCACTCCACACAAACATAAATATATAAAATCTTGTGCAACCCCTTCACTATCTAGCCTCCTTCCTAAGTTACTTCAAACCTCCAACACATAATCACTTAAAACACATATTCTTCATCATCATTAGGATGGGAAGAATATTCATTGGTATTTGATTCTCAATCACTCTCTTTATTTTATGTTATGTTGTAACTTCCACTTAGGGTGCATGTTATAATTCATAGTACCATTGACCATTTATGAAATGTTGTAAGTTCCACACCATGTGACAAATTTTAATCCATATATTGCAATCTATCATCACAGGCTGGTATGACTGTAGGTCACAACAATGATGAGAATATTGTTGACATATGAGAAAATGAGAAAATTATTTTCACATCAAAGAGATGGATACTGATTGTTTAGAACACATTATACATTTTGTTTATTAATACTCATCTTTGGTGTTCCTAATCATTGTCCTTTCAATGGATTTGTATTTGTTTTTATTTCTGCATGTGGCATTACATGCTCAATATTTTATTTTCATAGTTGTAAATGATTATTACATTTTTCCATTGCCAAGAAAAATTAGTATATTATATGATTCTCTGCACTTTTTTTATCATCATGATATTATTTTTTATTTTTATATGCATAGATGACGGTTGAATGCATGTCTTGATACAGGGTCTCTTGTACTAGAAAGCAAGTGAAGATTTATGTACTTGGCCATATCATTCCATGTGCATTTCTACAAAATTAGTGAAATACAGTCAAAATGTGTTATAAGTTATGTTGATGGATATTTTGAAGGCCATTAGATAGTTTTTTGAGATCCAACTGGGATATAAGGAACATAAAATCTAATGTAAAATCATTTTTCAGTAATGTCAAACCTCACGGAAAGAATGTTACAATTTTGTAATGAATCAAAGTAAGTGAATGTAATTTGTTAAAAAACATATCACTTGCACATTAAAAATAATGTCCCCATTCGGGAGGTTTGAAACAGTGAATGTGTATTTAGTTTGGAATGAATTTCTTTTAGTTTCAAAAATTATGGTATTTCAAATAGCATATTCCACCATGTAAACAAGAAGTTTGGAACTTATTGTTATGGAAAGATTTACAATATCCAATTAAAGGGTGATATGTTGTATGACTTATATAAGGTTTACACTATATTAATGACCACTTAATTGCATATTAAAAATCATAAATTCTTGCCCACTTGTCAAAATCTTAGAAAGCTCTATTTAGCCAGTTTTCAACTACTATCTAACCTAGAATGACACTCAAATACATCTTATGAATCATGTTAAACTTCATTATTTTTGTATCTAACCTAGAATGACACATTTAAGATGTAGTATCTCTATCACATTTGGATACCCTATGTAGATCCTCATTCCACATTTGTCATTTGTGATTCTTAGGGGGATTTGGAAACAAGGCTATCTCTTGTGACATGGTACGTTGTCTTCTTCAATTCATCAATTCTATGAAGTCCTTTTCTCTACAAAGGGTGTTTCCATGGCCATCTTGCACTTGTTGGAAAGGTTGAGCCGTTGGGTGTTGCAACCCAAGTGTATTTGATAATTCCCTACTCTTGACCTTGTTGTAAACATCTGCCATACACTTCTCCAAGAAATATAGTGTCCTGTTGTTGTTTATCTGCTGCGAGGAAATTCTCAAATACCTCATGATCTCTCCTTCTAGACACTTCTAGTTCATCCTCTATCCCATCAAGCATGATCTATTAATACAAGACAAACATCATGTTACAAATTCCCTCACAAGTAAAATGGAAAATGATTACAAGTGGAATGATGACTTACATTCTCATTTATAGGTACATCTATCATGTCTCCAATATCTATTTGATCTTGGCTTTCATTTAAATTTTCTGGTCCATTTTCCATATTGTGTGTTATTAAAATAAAGGATGTTGTATTACATGTAACAATGATCAAAGTAGAAAATTAAACTTCTTGTAACTATCTAGTTCTTCCTTACATTATTATCATCCGGTGAGCCTCCAATATCCATATAATCATCTGTTTCATTTTCATTTTTCCTACCACTATGCACAACCTTTGTATTGAAAACAAATCAACCACTTGAGATTAGGAACTAAAAAAACACGAAGAAAATTAAAGAATGAAAAAACTATACATTCACAATCTGAATCATTTTTGTCGATGGAGTAGCTAACACCATCCCTTGTTTTGTGAATGCCACTAACTCCTCATATCTCTCACATCATCCCCACCTTAATTACATGTTTACATGTGTATGACTTGGAATGAAAATGGACAACTACACATTGACATCAATGGTGTTGTGTTATACACTTGATAATGCAATGTATCATCTTTCTAGATTTGCACCCATGCAATATGATTGTTCATCGTGAAAGGTGACATGATAGTCTAGAATTTGCAAATCCTTAACCCATGATATATTTTCAATTTTTTCAACTTTAAAGTTCCTGAAAAAAATTGTTGTCTTTTCTCATTTGTATCCACCAGTAGTATATGTAAACACTTGTGGTTAGTTGGTGTACTAACCAATCCACCCTTTGATGTGCAGCAATGTGAATTGTACGCAAGAAATGATTTTTTAGATGTGAATGATATGATTCTATGGTTGCATTGGTTTCTTTCCCAACATGTTTGAGGGTATGACAACACCTCGACCACATTGCAACCCTGTGGAGCCAACACTCCTCCCAATATTCAAAAAATTGGGCTACGTGCAATGATAATTCTCTATGAACTTTATGGCCTCCCTATTATCCATCTCTTCATCAGAACATATGTGCATAATGTATCTAAGTTTGTTGATCATCTCACCTCACATTATCTTCTCTTAGTTTGGCTATCAAATTCTTGACCATGTGCGTTGTACATATCATATGCATAAGTACACCTCACAATCAAATGTTTCCCTACATAAGATAAGCTAGTAAGACTTTGTAACATAATCATTATAATTGTGTTGTGTGTATGCAACGTAATCAACACCTACCTTATTTCTTTGATCTCCACACCTACATCGTCTACCATGAAGGTCTTTATTTTCCATTCATAGTTTTTAATTGTACTATTTTCCGAAGTAACTACATCCATTGGGTGATGTCACTAGCACATGACCTAGACATAATTACCCATGCAATGGGAATCCCTTAGTGTTTGGCATCAAACACCAATGAACATGTATAATTGAAACTACACAAAATTATGTTACAAAATTCCACTTCTATGTTAGATATGTGAAGTATCAACTAGTATTATTATTGTTATTAAAAGCATGCCTTCATTCCATTTGTTCCAAACATTGAATCCATGGCTACTAAACTATCATTTCCATATCTCAACAACCAATCCAACTGAAGTGGGAGTTGGATGCCCAATATGAATGGGATTTTCCCATCCTCATCAGTACCTTCATTATTATATCCCTAATAGAAAAACCACTTCTCAGGATTTTCTAGAGTCCACTCCTAAACACTTTATGCATCATTGGGGTTAAACACATATTGTAGCTCCTTAATTCGATGTTCTCTATTAAATATGTCATCTCTACTTAGGAAATCATCTCGTTTTGTTTCACCATTCAAAAATGTGATCTTCTCATGCACCATCTCATGGTGCTTAAGGTGGATAGCATCGGAAGACATTCCTAACAAAATCAACCTATGAATCCACTCATTAAGTTGTGGGCTAATAAAAGGGGTGAAAAAACATTTTTTCCCTTTGAAATATTCATATTCTAACCGTGGAAATTATTTCCTTCACCATCAACATGTTCTACATGATTGTAGGTGATAAATACTTGATTAGGTCTATGTACCATTCTCCAAGTGCTGAAATGACACTGACAACCACATCTAATATGATTTCAGCCTAGTCATCTACCTTTTCCCTTCTTCAGCAATAAGGACTTGTCTTGTGGCAGGCATCAATTTTCTGGAAGTCATCATGCCCATATGAACACCAATATCTGCACATTAGTATGAAACTTATTAGAACATTCACACTGAAACATGAAATACAAAAGCATCCATTTACACAATATTTAAAATGAGAGCCTATGCACATCACATATTCCAAAGTGCTATTGATTCTTGTCTTCTTTCTAGGAATAGGTGATGGAATTTTTTTGATGTGAAACACGAAATTTGGTTGGGTATAATTTTCTATTCAATTCACCTTTCACGAATTCCTCCACTCTATCAATCTCAATCCACATAACCCACATATCATCTTTGTTGATGTTGGGAAAAAAACTTTAATGTAAATTGTTGCATGTAAATAAACCCTTGGTTGGGTTCTCAATTGGGAGATGTAGAATGGTATCCCACATGCCTACGTGTACCTTCTATAAAAAAGTGTCATTACATTAGTAAATAATGCAATCAAAGCTGGTGCAATAAATCCAACCTTAGTAATCATAAATTCAATTTGGAGCAACAAAAAGATGGACATCTATGAATAGAAAAAACACTGCAACTATTCTAATAAGAAGCAACATCAGTTATAGTCATTACTCATAAATTCAATTTAGATATATAGGAATGATAATGATGAATTATTTTCTACTTTGTTGACCGTAAAGAGCACGCACAATAAAGACAACCTCATTAATCATAACTTTCAATTTAGAGAAACAAATAAATGGACATCTATGAACAAAAAAATGTTGAAACTATTTTGATAAGAAGCAACATCAGTTACAATCATTAATCATAAATTCAATTTAGATACATAGGAATGATAACGATGAATTAATAGCTACTACTAACGGCTGACCGTAAAGAGCACACACAATTAATCCAACCTTATTAATCTTAAATTAAATTTAGATCAACAAAAAATGGACATCTGATGCAGGAGCATCACTTGTCAAGTAAGAGATAGTTAGATAGGTGGTCATGTGGTCTAGGAGTGATGTAAGATTTTTTTCCCTCCATTTGTAGCTTGTTTGAATTCAAATTATATGTAAATGGTAGTGGTGAAGGTAAATGGGCTTGTAAGTGAGTTGTAAAGAGTAATTTTTCCTTGGTAAAGAAGGATTATAGGCTAAATAAGGGCCTTAGAGCCATGTCATCATGAGAGAGTTGTCATGTACGAGATCATAGGGGTGTTAGAATGATATCTATCAAAATTCCATATTTAGTTGATGGTTGAGTCTTCTAGGAGGTTGTTGAGTCTCTAAGATTTGGTTTAGGAGTCCAAGTTTAGGAAAAACTATCTGTGCATGATAATTTAAGGTAATGAATACTCTTAGAAGGATTTTATATGGAATCGAATAAGTGTGTGAAGTTTTTTCAAGTAAATTTCAATGTATTTTGCATGTTTTTGTGAAAATTTATTTGGATATTTGACATCGTGTTTTGTTGTTTTTAGCTTCAAATGTGTGTTCTCAGCCTCAAACTAGGGCATGGGGGTAAAATTATCTATCCATCTAAATTCCACAAAACTTTGGAATATTTATGGTCATAGGGAGAGTTTAGAGTGTAAAAATCTTGAGTCCATATCACACGTGCGGTATCCAAACCACCGAGCCCTCAATCTACATGTTTAAACATGGTCTTATGATTGTATTTGATCCATTTTCTTGGTGATTTTGTTATTTCATGAGCTAAGATTGCTAGGGATGAAATTTGAATGCATTTATCAGGTGTGAAGAGTGGTTTCAAAATGTATTTCATCCATTTTCTCCTAGTGTTACAAAACAGACCCAAAATTAGGCCTAATTTGACTCTAGAATCCCAAAATTTTCCTATTTTGTACAAAGCGATATTACCTCATTGTCACATATGTTAAAAATGCCTAGATCATATTCATGTCGGCGAGACACACTTATCCATTAACAATGTAATGCAATTATAAATTTATTTTCCTTCATGTCAATTGACAGTCTATGATGGTACATTGTATCCTCTTACAATCATGAATGCAACAAACAATATACCCATTGAAATCATTGTTTCTATTTGCATTACTTCTATAAAAAATATTAGTAGGTACAAGTCGAAGATACATGGGAATGATAACGATGAATTATTTGCTACTACTAACATTATAAAGATATTCAATTGTAAAAAATATATCTATCAAAAGTGGGGAATACATTTTCCAATGCATTGTCTTCCACTTGTACAAAAAATATATGGACTCATGGTAGGCGACAAAGGTTGGTGCAGGCATCCCCACTACAATCGTTGTCACACTCATTAGAGTCGCAATGAGTTGTTTTCCACTCTTTGTACCTTCACTTTTTAAGTTCTTATAGTTGGCAGTCAACATCATCCCACCATGCAAGAATTTTTTTAGACAAAAGTAAACCATACATCTCGCCATCTAGAGGTGGGTATAAAACCAAGGTAAATTCATGGTACATTCCAAGATAGTCTCTTCATGGAATTGTAGGGAGATTTTCTTCGATCCATCTTCTTGTAACCACATATGTATACGTGTGAGTTGTGAATCCATGATAAGAAGCACTACCATCCCAGACGTAATAACCATGTTTGCCACTTCCATGTTTCTTCATGACCATTTACCCCTGAAAATTCGCAATGACAATTGTTTTTCTCTATTAGGTCAAGCGAGAATGATGGTGAGAAACTCACAAATTTTGTCAGTGTAATGCACACATTGTGTAACTCATCAACTTCCATGGTTGGGATGTGACATAATAGTGACCACATTTGTTGTTTCCAAGCATCCATCTCGGAAAATATTAAAATAATATTGCATACAAAAAACATATTCATAATATATCTTGATGCAAAAGGTTTTTTTCTTTAATGAGAACCAGTGGAAAATTAAAAAGAACAGGAATTTGAAGAAGTGGACATCTATGAACAACATAGATGTTAACTACAAAATTTTTTAACAATTGTCTATACAAATTCCTAATATTGAATCCCCATTATTTAATTCCTAATACAAATTACTCATACAAATTCATAGATTTTAACATTGTAATTTAAAACAAGAGGGGTTTTGAAAATAGAGTTTACCCACAAATTACCTTTGCTTTTTTGGTGATGTGTTGGTGTTGGTTCTAGTGAGGGATTATATGAAAAATAGTATCCCTTGTTCTCGTTCCTTTCCCATCTTTCAACCTGCTCTTATATGATGCCCACACAAGGAGTTAAAAAAATTATAAGTGGACATCTATGAACAACATAGATGTAGCCTATGATTTTTTAAATAATTGTTTATTCAAATTCTTGATATTGAATCCCCATGATGTAATTACCAAACAAATTAGTGATACAAATTCATGATACAAATTAATGTTCCAAATTCATAAGTGTGCACATTGTAATATAAAACAAAATGGGTTTTTGAAACATATTTTACCCACAAATTACCTTTTCTTTTTTGGTGAAGTGTTGGTGCTGGTGATAGTGATAGTGTTGGTCTTATATGACACCCACACAAGGATTCAATGTTTTGAAAGAATGGAATAAACCATTTTGAAGTCTTGGCATTAAATCCTCCTCTATTATGCATTTTGGGTGCAATAAAAGAAAATTATTTTTAAAACATTTGAACTCCTCTTGTCTATGTGTTCGGTGTAGTAAAAGACAAGGATTTAAAAAAACATTTGAACATCTCCTTTGTTCTGTGTGTTAGGTGCGAGAAACTCAATGATTTAAAAATATTGTAACAAACTCTTCCTCGGTTATGCATGTTGGGTACAGGATTAGTTTTTATTTTATGGAGTCACACGGGTAGGAAGAGTAGTTTTAAACTTTAATATCTTTTGAATTTGAAAATTCCCCCTACAGCATGGCAAATTTGAGGCTTTCCAAATCTATGGGTCACGAGGACGTTGGGGCACAGGAATGGCGTGGTTAACCGGTTTAAACACAATGTTAAATGGAAAGGAAAAGGATCTATTAATTCAATTCAAAGGAAGCTAGAAAAAATGACGTTACATGGGTTTATGTGTGTTATATAAGGTGCTCCAACCAACACCACCACCGAGTAACTTCATTATTATAAGATAAAATTTATATTTATGTTGAAGGTGTTGCCCTATTGGATTCGAGGTTAGTTTTTCTAAAGCGGTCGGGAGAGTGCATGAATGGGATCATATTTAGAAATAAATTGACAACATGGATCCATCCTCGCCATCCACATTGACATGAGGTGATTAGTTGAGATTTAATTATTTTAATTTCATGTTTGTTTCACTATAAAAAAACTAAGGGCCCTAATGGCAAAAATTCGATACGATCGACATCCACAGAACTAGTCATTTTTTTGTATTGGTGACAATTGACAAACCCTCTCGATGATTGCTACATATGTACAAGTCCATGTTTTGTAAAGAGTCCCATTTCCATAAACACAATCCTCCACTATGAAAAAACTCAACAACCCCCACCAATGGGGCATCGCCATTGGACCAAATGAATTTGATCTCAATTTCTCTGTAGACCACACCCGATGCCGCATTTCTAGATTTGATAGACAAGTTAGATGCCCTTACTAGGCAACCCTTCTATAAGCTGAATCTATAATGTCCTATTTGTATAGCAGCATCCCTACCATTGACACCATCACCATCTTTCTGATGCACATTCATGTAATTACTTTTATCTTAAATAGATACATGTTACTCGGTACTTGCTTGATCATATCCACCCCCTGAAAGATTCCACTTATTTTCTCCTCGATATGGAATATATTTTAAGAATACCTACATATATGCCAATATATCTTCCCAAATTTTCACATCTTAAATAAATAATAATAATAATTACTCGAGCTTAAACTAAATGTTCTTTGATTAACAATGATTTTCTATGTATCGCCTATTCTCCCACAATTACTCAAGCTTAAAACTAAAAGGGTGGACTACAAAATGCTACAATAAGAAATATTTTTAGTTGGTATTGAACACAGTGCCTCTTGAATTTTTGGCCATGTTTTTAATTTTTGCCATATTTAAGCGAGAAATTTTACTCATGTGAATAATGCAAGCGAGATCAAGACTCTATAGTGGACCATAAATAGCATATACATTATTTTGGTTGGAACAATCTAAACCATGGGATAGGTGTATGACATGCATGGTTTTAATTCCCACCTTTTTGGTTCCAACTTTCCATTCATTTCTTTTCCTTATCTAACAAAACAAAACTTTGTCAATCAAAACCTTGACATCCTAAAAAAATAAAGCAAAAAAATCAAAGTTTCATTAGAAGATTAAATCTTCCTATCACTCATATGTCCATCCATTGGAGGGGCTCAATTATCAATTATTATTCCTTCATTGCTTATTTTTACAATTACTCAAGCTTATAACTGAAAAGCGGGGCTATAATGTGCTACTGAAGAAATAAGAGTGTGGTTGGGATTTGAACTAAGAACCTATTGAATTTTCACCATTATTTATTTTTTCCCCTTTAAGCTCAAACTCCACTCACGTGAATAATACATGCAAGATTGAGACGATTAAGTCGAACACGTGTATAGCATATTTTTTTGGATTCAACCAATATGATATGTAGAATAAGAGTGGGACATGTAAATATTCAATTTCCATTGTTTTATTTCCAACATTCCATTCTTGTCTACATCTTGTCTATCGAATTAAACTTCATCCAATCAACAACATTGATGCCATTAAATTAAAAAATAGCAAAGTTTATCAGTTTTGAACTTGGAACCTATTGGATTTTTGGCAATTTTTATTTCACCCATTTAAATGAAAATTATATGTTAGGAATTTCACTATGGGTAAAAACTACATTCTTACTATTGTAAATTAGTTGTTTATAACACAACTAATATTTGTTAGTTGTTATTATATTAGAAGAGTTATTTTAACAACTCTTGAGTATAGTTGTAGTTGTTATAAATATCCTTAAAAAGGAGAAGACCATGCTTATAAATATGTATATTTACATATGAATAAAATAAAGTGGAATATTATTATTGTGTTGTTTCACCATGTTTAATCTGATTCAAATACAATATTTGGTATCAAAGCAGGACTATCTTGATGTAATGGTGAAGTAGTAAAGAAATAGGGCGGTTGTTGTACCTATGTGTTTTCCCTAAATTTATGATATTTTTGTGCATTTCAAGTGTTTTATTTAGTTATTATTATAAGCACCTTCTAGCACATGGCCTTGAATAAGAGACGGATCAAAAGTATTTCTTAAGCATGCATATGTGAGCATACATAGGTGAAGATAGGATTGTTTTAAACACATGTTCAAGTCTTATGTTTATGATCTTTGTCCTTGGAAGTGTCTATTCCAAATTGTTAGTTTGTGTTGTTTTTTCATGATATTGGGTTCTTTGTGATGTTGTTTTTGGCTGTGAAGTTATTGTTATACGGCGGTTACGGGCTGCTTTTGGCGAGGCGGAGTTTTTATATGTTGCATATCTTTTGTTTGCTTTTTGATCTTTTCTGCTACTTTTTGGATCATTGTTCATTTGGATCCTTTCTTCTCATGTATTGTCATATCTGGCTGATGAGCCCTCTTAGGTTGGCCATTTTGCCCTTCTCTGGGCTGTTTCTCTCACCTATGCTATCTGGCTTTTGAGCCCTTTTGTATACAGGGTATAGTCCCTTCAAAACTATTTGCCCTTAATAAAAAAAAATAAGTACATTAAGAGTACAAGCTATTAGTAACTTATAAAGTCAAGTTTTTATGTTACATTATATTTGATTTTATTCTTGATACTATATGTCATCAAACAAAGTCTAGTGTTTTTGAAGTTTGTTATCATTGTGAAAAACAATAATTGAAAAATTAACATAGTGTTTCATTTCAATAAAATATCATATCTTCATTAAGATACATTAGATTTTTAATGTTGAGTCATTTATTTAGTTTAATGTTCAAAGTCTTTTATTAAATTCAATATTCAATTGGATGTTGTTATTAGGAGTTACAGTCATTAGTCTTCATAATTTTAATCATGTTTTTCTTAAAAAGAGTCGTGTCATCATTAGCATCATTTTTTCAAAACTATGTATGTCAAAGTTTGAAAAATAATAAAGGAATTAAGGAAGCCCGAGAGAGTTTCTATAGATAAGGTTGTTAGGGATGAAGACAAAATAACATAGTGTGTATTTAAGGATTTAATATTTTTAAATTACATTATACTTGATAGGTTTTTAGTGATTAAATTAAATCTCCATTTGATTACAATTTGAAAATTTTGTAAAGGCCACATAGACTAAAAAATAAAATTGATTCTTTTTGGGTACATAGTTACATCTAATTTTTGCAATATGAATAGCTTTTCAACATGTTCTTTGAGATAATTTTGTTAAAGACTATCTCAATAGAAAGTTTGGATCCATTTTCAGCTCGAAGGGTCAACTTTCATCCATCAGCTCCCAATATGATGTGCTTGTTGGAGCTCAAGGTTGCACCTACCACCGAGTCATAGACAACCCGGGATTTTAAGGCAACATGGGAATGTATCCAAGTTGTGGGACTTGTGCGCTTGAGATAGACCTCCCGAGAAGTTCATTTTCTCTACCTAAATCTAATGCTAAAACTACTCCTACAACAGAAAGCAAATCTAGCTAATCCTAATCTATGCATTCTAAAGGACCAAAGTTAAAATAAGATGTAGAAAGGGAAATCCTAAGCTAAAAGGCGGTGATAACACACAAAAAAGGGGTGAGAACTCTCCACAAGGGGAAGGAAAGAGAGAAAACATGGGAGAGAGGGTAGAAAAATGTGCCACAATTTGAGAACCATGCAAACTCGCTCACCCACGCATGGACAACATAACAAAGATAAAACCTAAAAGAAAGAGATACAAACAACATGTCAAAAAATGAATGGACAGGAAATACTATAAGTAAAACAAGTTAGAGCAAAGAAAATGTGACACAAAATAGATTCTACCACTTCCACTTAAAGTATGCCCAATTCTATTATATTCATAGCATAAGGTGCAAGATTACATTGCACGAATAAAATTTGAGGTCTGGAAATCATGGGAAGTTGGCCACCATTTTGGTATGGTTTCAATACAAAAAAGAGTGCTCTAAATCTTAACTAAAAGACAACCCTTCAAATGAGCGGGTTCTTACATTATATAGAAAAGGGGTTGCTACCAACTGACGACCTGCATTAAAATCTCTAAAAAGGTATGAGTCTCCATACAGATGTGTTTCCCAATAGTACTTCACCTGTAAGAGAGACATGGGTGTCATTCCTCATTAATATAGTTTTTGAGCTACCTTGTACCATGTTGTGTCAAATGTCCGATCGGTTTCATTATGCTCTATTGTGGACCGATAGCATTTTGTTTTGGTTCCTATTATTGGTCGATAGAATTATTTCAAGCTACCGATCGGTAGCATCCATACCTCCTTCATCATTCACTGAATCATTGACTTTTCCACTACCGAATCGATATGTCTCTGTTGTCAATCTGTAGCATCAAATTTGTTACCGACCCGATGGCATCCATGCGGTGTAGTAGGCACCTTTCCTTGGTTGCATCGCTCATTGGCTATTGTGTCCACTCCTATTATCAGTCGGTATAATCCATAATTTCTATCGATGATTCGAATACTCCCGATTTATCACAACTTTTCGAGCTCGTTGTTCTCTCCGTTACTGCTTTGCAAACTAACTTTGGGTGTTAATTTTGATGGTCATCTATAAGTCTCATGCTCATATAAAATGTCTAAGTCCATATTTTGAATGAGTTCTAAATTTGCAGGGGAATGAAAAAAATTATAATAGTTTTGGAGACCTCTAGGGGACATCTACCTGCTAGATGAATAAGACTATTTTCCTTGAAGAGTCCATTGGGCATGGATTAAAGCCTAAACTTTAAGAAACAGATCTTTTCCTTTGAAAATTTGTCTCCTGGACTCGTATGAACTTAACATTGAACTAAAAATTATTATTGACCACTAACCTAAAATGATATGTGGAGCTCTGAATAATGCTTAAAAGCATCTCCAATTATCCGATTTAGCAAAGGAAGAGCAGCTAAGGGTTACAATCTGCTGATTTCTTGGGGCCAAAGATGTACTTTTGGCGCCCAAAATTTGATTTTTCCATGATCCAAAAAAATTATGTGCAAAAGGGAAGTCATACATGCCTAATTTGGAACATGAAAAGTGTGCACAAGCACTTCTTCTGCTGAAAAAAAAACTACACTACCCTATTCTAACCAGAGGAAAAATAATCTAAACAAAACATGTAACATGTTATGAGAAATAACATCCTTTCCTCATAAAATGTTGAGGCTATGTGATTTGTTTGGCAACAATATCACATGGTGAGAATGAAAGCATGTCTTACACTCCTAGTTTCTTCAAATTATCAACTACAAAGATGATGAATACCTCCTCTATTTGTTGTTACGAATTTGGTTGGAGGTGTTGTAGTTGACCTTTAGTGCTATATTTGTAAGTTTATCCTCATGCCATGAAATGAGCATGACCAAATGCAACTTTGTTTTGGATCTAAACTATCCAAATACCTAATTGGGAAAGGAATTTTCTTTTTTATTTGCCCATTTATTTGAAGCTCATCCCCATGAATGGGGACATTCTATAAACTTTCTGAAGGAGGCAAGTGTTTGTAGGATGGATTAGACTTTTCTCTACCTATACTATGAACAACTTTGCTTCAAACTCTACCCTTTCTATGATGACTTCTAATTTGGAAATGGTGTCATCATCTTTTTCTTCCTCCTCATCACCCAACATGAAGTTTTCAAAATCAAACTCATTCATTTGTTCTTCATAAATATTGATTGAGCGGGTTATTCCTTGATGTTCTCCTCCAAAACTACATCCTCTGAGTCTAATTGACTTCCTTTTAAATAATATTCCCTCTTTGGTTCACTTTACCTTAATTTCATCCTCCCGATTAGATTCACTTACACTCATTCTTGAAGAGTTCTATAGCCACCATACATGATAATTTGGTTGGGGATGATTCCAGTGAGGGCTTTTGATTCATTACTTTGTCGGACCGAGGGAGGATTGGGAGGAGAGGTAATAATGATGGCGCGGAGAAATGAAGTTGGGGTGAAAGGAAGAAGATGGAGAAGGGTAATTCTCAATGGAGGCATCGGGAAAAAAAAGATGGGAATATGAGAATTAGGTTGAGATAGTGTACATTGGGAAAGAGGAATGGGAGGGTTGTAAGATGGTAGTGTAGGGTTTCCTGTGTTGAGTTGTGGAGCTTAATTGCTTCACATTAGCATGCTTTATTAACTTTACGTAATACCACGATGTGAAGATGTTAAGTCGACAATGCAAACTGGCGTCATTCACCTAGGGACCGATATCGGTTAAAGAAAATAAGAACCATTATCGATTAGAACCGGCAGAGCGTGATTACTTGTGTGTGATTGTTTTATTTAACTCACGGGAATTAGATTTAACCTTTATTTATAAATTTGATTTAATGGTTGTAATTGCATAGCTAAAGTGCCCTAAGTTTGTATATGCATATATAAGCTAGAAAGATAGGGTTAGAATGTAGAGAACTCATTAAAGAATTAGAATAATTGTAAGAAGGAATTCTTGGAGAGAGAAAAAGAGAATCTTGTGAGGAAGAAAGTATTGTACATCCGGGAGAGGTGTGGAAGATTGCAGATCTTCATTGTATATCCTCTATAAAGATTTGAATAATATATTGGCTATTTCTTGGTGGATGTAGCCCACACTAGGTGAACCACGTTATATCTTGTGTATTGTTTCTTTTAGTTTATTTATGTATTTATTACTTGTATGCTTAGATCTAATATACTATATATCTGGTGATGTGATTAACCCTGACATGGCTGGTATCATAGCCTTTTTTGTTTGAGGGTTTTGCGTGTTGACATATTTACTCACTGAGGATTTTTTTGATTGAGTGGGATCTATAGTAATGGAGAAGATAACAAATACGGAGTTGAGAAATTTGTGACCATAATTATCAATTATGAAATATCACGGGTGGAATATTATACGTATCGAAAAATATCTATAATTATCGTTGGATGAGAAGGCAAGACCTATAAGATGGTGATGAAGAATGGAAAATTCTTGACATAAAGGCTCACGGGATCTATAAGATTGAGTTTGGTAGCATTTTTGGCTTCAAATATTGCAGTAGAAACCACGTAGATTTGATGACATATTTAGTAAATTTATATGAAAAACCTAGTGCTTCAAATAAATTTTATTTGATGAAGAAATTATTTAATTCAAAGATGCAAGAAGGTGAATCTACATCAAGTCATTTGAATGATTTTCATTCTATTGTAAATCAGTTAATATTCCCTTTGATGATGAAGTGAAAGAACTTTTATTTTTATGCTCTTTTCGAGGATAGTTGGGGATAACTTAGTAATGGTTTTTAGTCATACAGCATCTAACTTTACTAATATTTTAAAGTTTGATGATGTGGTTAGTATAATCTGGATGAAGAAATATGCGAGGAAAATTACACGATAATTATCATCTGGTAATGCTTTGAATGTATAAATCAAGGAAGGAAGAAGGAGAGATTCAAGAAGCGATAATAATGGGAAATCAAAGTGTAGAATGGCATATCTAAATAACTCTTGCCTGAAATTATGGAAAAAAGGACATGCGAAAGAAGGATTGTTGGTTCGAGGAAAACAAAAGAATGTATCAGAGAAAGGTAAAGAGGAAAATTTGCATCTTCCGAGGTGATGCAAGATGCCCTTATTGTCTCCTTAGATAATAAATTGAATCATGGGTTTTAGATTCGAACCTTCTTTCCATCTTACCCCCTAATAAGGGTTATTTCAAAAAATTATGTCTAGGGTAATTTTGGGCATGTTTATTTAGGAGATGATGATCCTTACCAATATTATTGGTAAATGGTAAGTTCATCCAAAATTTTAGAATAGAAATGCATAGATATTGAAATATGTGAGGCATGTGCAAGCCTCGAGAGAGAAATCTATTTTTTGCGAGGATAACTAGAGTGAATCTAGTTGCATGGTTACATTACATCTGACTCTTGAAAGGTTGGCCAGAGGATATCTTGTTGTATCGAGAGGAAATAAGGTAAGAATATTGTATTTGTCTACTACCATGTATTACTTATTCCTTTTGTGTGATATCTACTTGATTCAAATCTGGCATGTGGCATAATCGACTAGGCCATATGAGTCGAAAAGGAATCTGCAAATATTAAAGGTTAAGTGTAAGTTATCAGATTTGAAAGATGTAGATCTTGATTTCTATGAGCATTGTATAGGTTGAAATCAAAGAGGTGATATTTCTCAAAGTTGAGGCAACGAGAGAAGGAGAAAAATTAGAGGCATGCGCTCGGATGTGTGAGGACCAACCCTTGTAGCTTCTCATGGAGGATCCCAATATTATCGTTGACTTTTCATTGATGATGCCATAAGAAAGGTGTGGGTTTATTGTATTAAGCGTAAATTTGATGTTTTGAGACTTTTAAAACACAAATCCTTTTGTGAAAAATAAATCAAATTCAAAATTAAATTGCTTATATCAGCCGATGGTGGTGAGTCACTGAGTGAGTTTTGATGATTATTGTTCATTGAATGGAATACGTGAAATAATGGTTCTTAGAATAACACGGGATAATAGTGTTCTTTAAAAGAATGAATAGGACAATCATGGAGCGTACAAAAGCATGAGGATACATGTTGGATTACCCTTGCGAGGTTTGGGCGAGGAAGCCGATATAGACATAATGGTTTATTTAATTACCCTTGGGCCTTCAAGTACTGCTTGGATGGTGGAATACCAGAAAAAGAACTTTGGATTGGAAAAGAGGTAGATATTTTTTTCTTAGGTATTTGGTTTAGAAGATTTTGTGCATATTGATAAAGAAAATAAAAAAGAGTTGGATGCTAAATCCAAAGAGATGCACTTTTATTGGTTATGGCTCTAGTGATTTCGGATTCGTTTCGGGATTTTAGAATATTCTAAGATTATTAGGAGTTGTGACATAGATTAGAATGAAAGATGATTTGCAGGGGATCAAGTTTTGGTACGAAAAAGATGAAATCCATTTGGAAATTTTGTGGGTGAAAATGCATTCTCAGATTTGAAAAGTGGCACGTCAGGAGTCTAAACAATAACCAATGTTAGTGCCAGTAACAGTAGGCCAGCGTCGATCTCTCTCGAACCGGCGTCGATTACAAAGGAGCAGACCATCGGCCCATTGGCTCACAGTGGCCCAGCGTCGACGATCATGGTGCAGAGATTGATCTGCAAATTTTGTAGAATGAGAAAGATTAAGGCCTCCGGCAGACTGATAGTCGGTGAGAAGGTCACATGAGGTAGTAGACCTCCGAGAAAGATTTGTACCTTCCTTATCTTTTTATTATTGATTAGTAGTGGTGAACTAGAGAGGTTTTGAAAAGCAATCGTTAGAGCTATCCACATGAAGTGGGAGCATGGCATGGATGAGGAGATGGACTCCTTGGAACAAAACCAGACATGGGATTTGGTTAAGTTTCCTATAGGTAAAAGAACATTGAAACAAATGGGTTTTATAGGATCATGGAAGAAAGGGGTGGATAAAAAAGATACAAGGCAAGGCATGTGGTAAAATGATTTGAACTAGAAATCAGGTATTGATTTTGGTGAGATATTTTCTCCTGTAGTAAAATTACTTCCATAAATACTATATTGAGGTTTAGTTGCGATAAAAGATTTGTATTTAGAGAAACTTTATATCAAGACAAATTTCCTTCATGGAGATTTGGAGGAAGAGATATGTATGCGGCAACCCAACCACTTGGTTATGAAGTCAAGGGTAAAGAGAAACTTGTGTATGGAAGTTGAAAAAAGATCTTGTATGGGACTCAAGAAATCCCCAAAGGAAATGGTATATGAGGTTTGATAGTTTCATGCATGAAGCGTGGTTATATGAGATGTAAATCTGACCATTGTGTTTATTTTAAGAATCTTGAAAATGGAATCTATTATTTTTTTTATTGTATGTGGATGATATGCTTATTACGGGATCTAGTATATGTAGGACATTGGTGATCTTAAAGAAAAGTTAGCTCATACATTTTCAATGGAGGATTTAGGAGGCAAAAGAAAATCCTTGGCATACAAATTCATAGACAAAAGAACATGAAATTATATTTGTCTAAGACATTATATCAATAAGGTGTTGGAAAGGTTTAATATGTAGAATTCAAAAAATGTAAGTATACTTATAGTTGTACACTTGCCCAAATTTAGTAAAGATCGTGTCCTACATCACGTGGGGATGTCAAGTATATGGTACGGAAACTCATATGCTTCCAGCAGTTGGAAGTATTATGTATGTTATGGTTTGTACCAGCCCGGACATTACAGCAAGTGGGAGTTGTGAGTAGATTTATGGCCGGTCACCTAGTGGTAAGAGAATTAGGAAAGCATAATGGATTCTCGGGTATTTAGAGAGGGACATCCAGCATACATTTATGCTATGGAGGTTCATATAATTATTTATCACAGCTATGTTGAGATTCGGATATGGATGGAGATTTGGATGGTAGAGAAGAAGCTCACCTTTGGATATTTATTCAGTGGTAGGTGGTACAACAATTAGCTAGATTTCTAGATTCACGAGGAAATTTGTAGCCTTGTCTCCTGCTACGAGGAGGCCGAATATGTTGTAGCTATTTCAGAGACCTTGTAGAATAGATGATATGGACAGGCGAGTTCGCCGAAGGGTGGGAAAGGATCAAGAGGGATCGCTAAGATTATACGACCGGCAATAATCAAAGTGCGATTCATCGCTGCAAAATAACTTCACTTTTTATTCAAGAATGAAACACATTCGAGGTTGAGATATCACTTCATACGCGGGTGTTGGAGGATGGCGATTTGAAAATGGATAAAATTCATCTGAAGGAGAACCACTGCAGATATGCTAACGAAATCATTGGAAAAGGAGTTGGAGCCACTCCACTGTTAGTCTTAGATTTGAGACTTGAAGAGGAGAAAATAGCCAAGGAAGCGATCAAGAAAGGATTTTGCCCTGTCCTGATACGGCAACAACTTATCTCCAAGTGGGATGTTGTTGAGTTGTGGAGGCTTTAATTAGCTTCACATTAGCATGCTTTATTAACTTGCTGGAATACATGTAACCGGCATCGGTTAGCCCGGTATCGGTCACACAGGGACGGTAGTGTCGATTGTCAAAATAATTAAGAAGCCGGTATCGAGTTAGGGTAATTCAAAATTGGTTACCTATGCATGATTGTTTTATTTAACTTGTGAGAATTAGATATAACCTTTGATATAAAGTTTATCTAATGGTTGTAATTTCATAGCTAAAGTTCCCTAAGTTTGTATATGCATATATAAGCTAGACAATCATAGGTCTAGACAAATGATCAGAGATCCCAGGCATGAAAGATCATGAAGAATCGTAATGGATATTAGTGGAGGAAAAAGAGATCAACCAGAGGAAGAGGTATTGAGCATGCTATATAAATGGTATTTCAAATTCATTTAAGCTAAATAAGCATCAACAACCTTATTAGCATATCAACTGAAATAAAAGTATTACATTATCTCTTCATAAGACATATTTTATAACACCCTAATGCAATTCCATTTCCATATTATTTACAGGAATCAATGGTTACATATTCATTAGTGACAATAGTGAAGGTTTATCCTTTTCACATACATTACCTTCAAAGATAAAATGTTACAACAAGACCAAAATATAATGTTAATAGATTATTTTGTCTAGGATACCTACAACCAAAAGTATGGTTAGCCCAAACAAGTGGCATGAAAATATCCTAAGATCTACCACATTTCACAATTGCATATTTTATATCCATAACAATATCAAACACTTTTCATGTAGTTAGAGGGGGTAAGAAATACATATTTAGTTTAATTGTGTTTTCAACTTTAGAGAGAGAGAGATAGAGAGAAAAGAAAACCATATTTCCTAAAAGTGAATTTCTCAAAAAGGTAAAAATAGAGGTTCAATATAGTCATGTAAAGGTGTCCACAAGTTTCCCATCAGTTGTTAGGCTTAAGGGGGTCCTATGATAGTTTTCCAGCTTATTGGTGCAAGTTTACAAAAGTAAAAAAATTAGCCAAAGTGGCTATGAAATTGAGTTCAAAACCAATGTACAAGACTCAATAAAACATTATGTTAGTTCCAAAATACTCCCCTATATATAGAGAATCCCTTGAATTAAATAAAACTCATTTATGGAAACCAAGATTAAATTTATGCCTACCTTTTTGATTTGATTAGCGTAAATGCACTAATTGCTTGCTGCAAATGACAAGTGACCTACAAACCCACTTGAAAAACTAGTTCCCAAAGTATTTTTCTTGAATCTAAAGGTTGATTACGAATTTCATGGTGACACTCTATAGGTATGTGGTGGTAGAATTTTTTTCCCAACACAAATCCCTAAATGACGAGCCAAATCCAAACCAAATTTCTAACTTATAATTGTCATCCCAAGTTGTGAAACAACCAACTGGGCTCATAAAAGTATGTTGTTAGATGATCAAGTGATCATCCAAGTTTGGTTTAAGGTTTAACATGCCATTCCATGTCCCTAGGGAGCATAATCAAAAACCAACATCTATGTTATGAGAGTCATGAGGTGTTTTACACATCATTTTAAAATGTCATTATTGAAATTTGCAAGGTGCTTGAAGGAGTGTTTAAATGAAATCTAGCATTCAACTCACAAATGAAGGTTACAAAGCTTACAAGTTTACTTGTATAATTTTTCAATTTTTCTTGAGTCATGTTCTCGAAAGTGAAAGGTTGACATTCAAAATGGACATTCTCGGTTGTGTATAAATAATCTAACTTTTGACTACATGAGCAAAAATCATGTTATTTAACCATAGCATACCCATCATTTGATTTAACTTTGTGATACAATTATGAATGAAAAACTAACACTATGAAAAAATTATATATATAAGGGAGATAATTGTTCCTGAAAAGAGAATAAGTAGTACAAGAGAGGAGCTCCATGGCTGGTTTGAACTTGCACATTCTACGAGTCCACCACAATAGCATTTTATCAACTAGTTCACATGCATTGCGTATGATTCTACATTACTGCATACAACTCATAAATGTTCACTTCCAACCTGTTTAAATGTCCATACCTTTCTCAAAAGTTCCCATTCTGGCACAAGAAGTTAGGATGCTCACAAAGGTTGTGGAATTTGGCTTTAAAATTCCAATTAACCCTATGGTGGTTGTGTGGATGTATTTTATTGGTGCATGTAGAGCACATAAGAATATGGGGTTATGATTATTTACAAAAACTCTTGTTTTTTTAGTGGGGTCCTCAAAAAAATTCAGCTTATGTTTTTCTATCAAACATCTACGCATAAGTGTCCAAGTTATGTGAGGTTCAAATGGTAAGGAAATTGAAGAGGGATATAGGAATTAAAAAGATAATTGGATGTAATATGATTAAAGGCCATAAATGGTGCATGATTTTTGTGTAGTAGATAGTTCACTCCCACAGACACAAAAGATCTATGTAAATTTGGAGAAAATATATTCAAAGATGAAGCCAACATGATATTTTTTTGATTCGGAACTTGTCAGATGGTGACATAGACATGGAGGAAAAATAATTATTCCTCTCGCCACCATAGTGAGAAATTGGAAATTACATTTGGATTATTAAATATACTAAGGTGTGTCTGTTTGAAATTTTCTAAGGCCTCACAACAAACCCTTTTATGCATATCTTATAACCATTGTTGTCTTCAAGGCCACATTTATGTTAGCAATGTAGTCAAATAGTCACCGCCAAGTGTTTGCTTCAACATTTTACATATATACCTACCACAACTCTCGTAACTACAACATTTGATGTAAGACTGCCTATAATACTTGGATGAATGTCTATACATTGTTTGAAAGCTCTCATTTTGGCATAGACGAGGATGATAGAAAAGGTTTTGGAATTAGCTTTATACTTGTTAATCACATTTTCTTGAAATTTCTCAATGAACCTATTTCATGCATATTTTGAAGGGCCCATTATAGTCCACATGAACACATTCTGTTTGGAGGAATTTTATTAGACCACTCACGTATACCAAGAATATCATCCTAGCACAAGAAAGGAGTAATATGGAAGAGGTTGAGGAGGCTTGGCACATATGGATGGTGTTTAAACTGTAATGAATCTCCATCTTAGAGAAAAGTGTGTTTAATAAGGAAAGGATTTTTAAAAATCACTTGTCGTGCCCGTTACCATGGCCTTTCCTAAAACCAATGCATTCAATGATTCCTTATACCTAGAAAGAAGGTGTGAAGTTTTACAAGGACAAGAAAAATTAAAGGTACCCCCACTATCAATACAAAGCCATTGTCATATTGGAAATGAAATGAAATGAAATATTTTAATGACATCCACAAGACTGAAGAGTCTATGGGACCAAAAGTTGAGACTTTAAGATGAATTCAGACTCTTTTCAATATCATATCTTCTACTGTGAATCTTGAGCACAAAACCCGTGATCTTTTCAAGCCTTGTTTCTTTGAATAACTCATTTAATTTGTCCACCTTCAAGTCATTTTCATACCGGATACGAATATCCTCATAAGCTGAACACTCCATGATGAAGTGTCATTCTGTCTCAACCACCCCTTTGTTGTAAAAGACAAGTTCTCCTTTCCCAATCCTCCTTGGGTATAGTCCATCTACCGGTTTCACATCAAAGGTGATGTGATCCTGGTCCTCATTTGAGCCACTAAAATCCTTGTTTTACCCTTGATAGTTTCCCCAAGATAAGATTTTTCATCATGCTCCCAAGTGGGGTTAAATTCTTTGATGTAATAAGATTTCTTATGACCAATCTACCTTGTCCACATGGTAGTCCTAATTTTTTCTATCACATAATGTTTTATTTCCATGTTGTTGTTAGGAAACTCCTGAAATTTGATGCCCCATTTGTTCATCCATTTGTTCTTTTGCTTCATCAAAGTTTTCTTTCTATGCTCTAATTTTTCCTCCACAACCATTTTATGCCAGTGATGATTATCCATGCTTTCAACCATTTTTATATAATTTAACAACCAAGTTATTCATGATGCTTCTATTAGAAAATTACCCGCTTCAGGCCAACATGATCTCATAAGGGACTGTTGACTTGACTTTAAGGGTGCTTGTGATTAGATGTTTCGGATTCTTTCTAATTGTCTCCATCTATGATTTGAAATGTTGCTTCCCCATATTTCTTACAACCATAAAGAGTTAAGCAATCGGGTGACCAAGAATACAAAAAGGGTTTTTTTGTTTTCCTTTACCAAATTTTAGTTGTCCTAACCTATTTTGAAGTACAAGTAAGATGCTTTCCAACTCCCCGTATCCTTTTGTCTCTACAATTCTCCCAACTAATCTTGTTATGCAAATTAATCCCAAGATATTTGTATTATGTTACAATTTCTCGGGATTCTCCAAAAAGAAATTTAATTTGTTTATCTTTCCTTTTAAACAAAAATCATTGACTTTGGTTTTCTAATGTTCACTCGTATCTCTACTTCTAGCAAAAAAATTTCTAAGGATTTCAAATGATCCCTCAATACTTGAGTTGTTTTTGAAATTATAATAAGATTGTCATTATATAAGAGTAACTTCACCATATAACCTGCCAACTATATACCCCCTCCATCAATTTTTCTTAACCATTCTTCAATCTTCTCAATGTATAAGCAAAAGGAGGGAGAGAGGAAAACCTTGTTTAACTCCAATGTCACTACCAAAACATTCTAACATACTCCTCTCCTATTTCTGATTTTAGATCCGAGTTTGCTCATTAACTCCTATGTATCGTTGCTCTAAACTCATCCGGAATCCCAAGTTCCTCCATCCTATTATAAATTTTTCTCTAGGCACCATGTCAAAAGCTTTCTTTAAAATCAACAAAGCAACAAAAAGCTTCCTCTCCTTGGGTATCCTACGATTAACTTGTGCCTAAGAGTGATGTAATGGTCTATGGTTGAATGTCTTAGTCGGAAACCTACTTGCTACTTTTGCTCTCTTTTACCCTCTCTTTTGGCCAAACTACTGATTTGATGTTTTATCATGCCCCCAAAAAGTTTACAAAGGAGAGGATTAACCATAATGGTGCAGTAATTGGATGGATTATTAATATCACCACTTTTAGATAGATGAATAACAACACTAGTCTTCCACTCCAACGAGAAGCCATTTTGGTTGATCTCATTGAATATTTTTTTGATGTGCAGAGTGAGGACTTCAACACCCCACTTAAAAAATTCAGCTTGCAGCCCATCAATATCTTGTGCTTTACCACTTGTTAGATTCTTTATGCCCTGTTTGATGTCTTCCATCGAGAAAATCTCTGCTTAGTTATTAATCATGGGAGGAATGTCCTTTGACGAGACCTGGCTTCGTAGAGAGATCCTCGCATACTCTAACCACTAAAAGCATTTGTGAGATGCTTATTTTATGTGTTTCTTTTCATTGCAGTCCTCTCCAAAACTTTGGGATTGTGTTTTCCAAGAGAAATTAATTCTTTCCTCCTCATATTCACATAGTTTTCTTTTTTGTATTGTACCAATTTCTCATATTTCTTTTTATTTTCTTTTGGTTCATCCCACTTCTTCAAAGCTTTCAAAGCCTTACATTATTTTCATACTACATTGCATTCGCTTGGAAAACTATTTCGGTAACTCCCTTTCTAGGCTTTAGATTTTTTGCGTAACACTTAATGCCTTGTGAATTAAAGGAATCATCAAACACCACTGGGTACATAGCCACTTGTCTCCCCTTTGGTTGCCTTTTTTCTCGATGACATTTCTTGTTATCTAAATTTGCTTCCCATGAAAGCAACAAAACCAAAGAATTCTATTTGCTTTATTTACAATGATTTTGCCCTGTTGTTGAGTTGTTCTTTGAGCGTGGTGAACTGGAGTTTTAGTGGTGGTAATTTCAGATCCGAAGATTTAAACTTGACAAAGAGGTGCTTATGATTTTAGATTGATAGGAAAATCCCTATTTAAAAACTCAAGCCAACCAAGAAATAGAGCTTGGGGAGAAAATGACATAGTCCACTACACTTAGACCATCGAGGTTTGAAGTTTACACGCCCACTTTGGCCAAGCCATCATGCTATTGGCAAATAACCATGTCGATAAGCTGCATAATAAGTATAATTTCAACCTAAAATGTGTCACCCTCTGCATTACCATCTTGAGAGAGCAACATGTGTCTGAACGA
>CM031237.1:434359343-434489619 GCA_018340775.1 Taxus wallichiana var. yunnanensis
TTAGTTTTTCAATTTTATTTTCAGCCATGTCCATTGTTACATCATTTGCATGGCTACCCATCGTAAGGAGTGGAAGCTATTTTTCCCAACTAGTTTTGGGTTCATTTAGCTCACATGTGCCTCCTATTAATATAGGGTAGCTATAGCTTTGATTTTAGTAGAATAAGTGCATGGCATAATTTTCATGTTACATTTGAATAATGCATGTTTTTATTGTTGTGTGTGTTGTGATTTTTCGTTGCTCTCACACGGTGTTTTGGAAGTGAAATTTTTAGAAGAAAGAGATAAATCTAGATTTAATAGAGTTCCATGATGTCCTAAACTTGTCAAATGTTTACTTAAATTTTTGTAGTGTGTCCGCATTCAAGGAATTCATGGGTTCCAATGTGCTTCATATTTGACAACATCAGATTCTAGGACAAGGTCAAATGGTCCACTTCAATTTCGGGTTAGTTTTAGATATCATTAATGACTCCATGAACAATGAACATACAAGGCTAATGGGATCATGCTCATCGGGAAAGCATCCATAAGAGGTCACCAAAAATGTTATCCAATTTAGCACACTTGGAAAAATTGGACAACGAGTGCTTATTGGATTTTGGACTAAGGGACTTCACGAAGAAACTCGAGACATTACAGTCTTGGAGGTTTAGGGGATTCAGAGATGGGAACCAAGATTAATTAGATAAGATTGAGTTTTTATTATAAAGTTCACAGGCATGACTCATCGAGCCCATCGGGCATGGTTATAATAATGAGACAACGTGGCTCGGTTTAGAAGTAATTAGGTAGCGATTCGGGTGTTTTGTCGGGACTGGGCTTAGGTGAACCAGCTATGCATTGAGTGGTATGTTTTTGAGGTGGAAAATTAATCAAATGAGCTCACTACATGGACAAGTCGACTCGATGTTTGGTTTTTTTTGGTATATCATGAAAACCTAGGTATTCAACTTGGAAAATTAGGCCACTCATTGCATCGAGGTGCATCAAATATGAAGAGTGGCTTAGTGGTAAAGCTCATGAGGGATCAATTTGAATGGCTTGGTAATGTGCGAGTTCGGGTGCTCAAAGGCATTCAAATCAAAATGAAATGTGAATTTTCATGCATGAGGGATTAGCTCATTGCACCAAGTCTTCAAGTGTCAAGGTTTTGGAGCTTAGATGATAATTTAGTGGCAAGCTAAGATTTCTCGGCAGGGTGAGCCAATGTATATCATGAGCGAGCTTGCGGGAGATAAAGATGAGTTCATGTGAACCATGCATAATGGAGATTTACTAGGCCCTTAAGTTAGTAATGGCACAATTGAGTTAATTGGAAAGAAAAACATAGATCTTGGCTCAATTTGTTGATCCTGGAATGACTAGGTTCGTTGAAGGAAAAATTTGGGTCAAGATGTATTGTAGCTAGGCAGGCTTAAATAAATCCAAGTGCATACGGATTTAGGTACCCAAATGAGATATCATGAGTGGGTGGATAGGTAATTCATGTGGATTTGAAGTGAGGTAGTTTGTAAGAAACACCGTCATAGTAAAATGATTTGAGTTGATTAGGAATTTGAGGTATTTTGTTGTCTACAAACTCGGCTGAGCATGGAAAATATTGAAGGAACTGTTGAGTTTAAATTCATGAGATGATCTTGGAGAGGGTGTAAGCATCATTGAAATATATTGAGCTAGTATCTGGGGTGGTCTAAACCATTAAGGAAGACCATACCGCAATTCAAGAGGGTCAAGCCATATGTAAATGCACTAAACTGAGAAATCAAGCATTGCACGTGAATGATAGCCACTAGAATGGGGGTGGTGTGAAATTGAAATGGATCAAAATCTCACCAGGGTTGTAGAGAGATCGATGTTGAGGGAGCCTCACACTGTGAGATGCATTAAATAAGGTTATATGGAAGGCATGTTGGCTGTGAAAAATTGGGACGTCGACTTGGCCGACCTAGTAGTTATGAGCTTATTTCGCCAAACAAAGAGGATGGATGATAAATAAATAGGTAAGAGAGAGTCTGGGATGGCTTGGAATCAAGATTTGGGTATTCATAGCATGTAGGTTATCTCGTCAATAAGCTCAGCATGGAATCAAGTCTACTGATTCGTCCACAATTTACAAGGCAATTCATTTCTCTCGGAACTAGCAACAGCTAAAATAAGGTCACTCGGTCCTCAAAGCAATCATTGAGGCTAATAACTCAAAGGGCCGCATTGTTTTCTTGAAGCCTGTGGAAATGGATAATAGTGTAGGCTCAAGAAGAAATGACATCAAGTAGAGAGTGATTGAATCACCTAGTTTGAGGATTAGTTCGGGGCTTGTTGAATGATGATCCAAGCCATTAAATTTGGGATACAATGAAGATTGGGCTTAGATGTAGTTAAAAATGGATCACAAGGAGATTGAGTGAGTGAGTTGATCACCAATACTGAGGAGAGATCACAAGAAAATATGTGAAGTGGCACGAATGCACAAGGCCAAGTTTAATTAGTAAGACGTAGGGGTTTAGCATATGAGTTGAGCCACATCATTATCAAGAGAGCTCACCTTGGTAAAGAATTTAGAGGCTTGTCGTCTCTTATTAGAAGCATCGAATGAAAAATAGAGGTTGACAACATTAGAATTGGGAGAGCTCTATGTGGAACCTAAGTGGCTTGATGGAGGATGAGCTCACGCTATAAGGCAGATGTGATAATAAGAACAAGCACTGTGGGCTCGTGAATGAAGTTTGAGATCACATAGGATCTTGCATATCATTCCCACGGAGCAAGGCATTAGGTAGCATAAAATAATTTGAATTTTCATCAAGTCGATCAAGGAAAATATTTCTGAGCCCAAGGACGTGATTCAAAATGCCGATTCGACTCAAACTTTGGGGTCAACTCCCTTGGAGTTTGAGATGATCATATGTTGGGATTCAGATATAAGAGGTGTGTTGATGTAAAATGAAGTGGGAGTTTTGAAGTCTGAATTCCTAATTTTGGAGTTCAAAACTCATGCATTTCGGATATGGCAATCACATTTCAAGGATTATATGAGTCAATTTTGGGGTCTTCGTATCCCAAATTCTAAGTTCTAGACATGCATGAGGCATACAGCAAGTCAAATGCCAAGTCAACGAGTGGAAAGGTGGTTGAAAAGGAGGTAAGCCCGTATTGATGTGGTTGACGATGTGGTGGGGTTCTTCCCATTTATCTCAGTGAAGTGTTAATTTAATTTAATTTAAGTGGAAACGTGGCTCAACTCGCTAACCATTTAAAACATATGGTTTAGCCATGAATCACTCGGCTAATCAATGCAAGGTGAGATATTAAGGCAAGGTTGTTGGAAGTTATGTGGTAGATGGTTAGTGTAAAAAGTGAAGAACTCACCATGCAAGGTGGTGGGAGGTAGCTCAATGCAAAATGGAAAACCAAAGATACATGGAGCTATTACAACCACTCGAGAATCATATAAGGAGCTCGATCGGTAATGTATGTAGATAGTGCTCGCTGCACCCACTTTCTGGTGGTGGCTAGTGATCCATTTTTTTAACCATGCAACACTAAGACCCCTCTAAGTGCAGGTTTCAAATTATGGGGCCACCACAAACTAAGTTGTTTTCCGAGGAAAATTTAAAATGTTATTTATAATTTGATGAAGATAAATTCAATTTTGGAATTTATGAAGCATTATGATCCATTATCAAAGAGTTGATACCCAAGATGCACAAATAATCAACATTTACTCAGGAAGCAATAACTTCCTCCTCGTTTTCCCGTTTTTCACATAATTATAGTCGTTGGAATAGGGAAAATGAGAGCTACACCATGAAATTATCAAAAATTGGATTTTTGGAGGTTTTGAAGTTCCAAATTGTGGTATTTCTTCATTTAAGAATAATGCCCAAGAGGTGGAGGTACAATTAATGAAGCAAGCATGGTTGGCCCATTCATCTACATTTCACCTAGTTTTTATGATTCTTCCTATTTCTCTCAAAAATCAGAATATGATATAAAATGTAAAGGGGTGCTCATTTTAAAAGAGTTAGACATTTCTTCCAAGCTTCCCCTCTCTTCACAAGCTAAGTTGTTGTGAATTTTTAGGCTTTCAAGCCTTTCTTCTAAAAATTGTAATGGTATCCTATGCCTCTCCCTGTTGTAATGATGCACTGTGAAAGTTCTTGGAGTAATAAAAATTATGTTTTGTGATCAATTATATATCCTTACATCATTTTTCTACTTCTATTTTCCTCTCTCATGTTTGCAGGTGAACTATGCAACTAGTGTTTCTTTTACAAGTTTTGGAGGTCATTGTACTTATCAAGGAATGAAGTACTGTATGTAAATTGAGTATGTGATGTATCTTCATCCTCCTCATGATCATATATCTTCATTGGCAAGCCATAATTTTATCTAGAAAAACCCTTTCTTGGTGCATCACCACTTCTAATTTAGGTTTTATTTCTTGCAAATCTCTCTCCCTAATCCTCTTGAAATGTTAGTATAGGTCTAGGTAGTTATTTTTATTGCATTAGGATTAGTGTAGTGCTTAGTTAAGGAAGAGGAATTTTGCATTCTCCATAGGTTCTCCTCGATGCCAAGCCATAGCTTGATAGGTGATCCCATGTTATCCAATCACACTAAATTGGCGTGTTCACCTTCTACAGTCATTCGAAGTGGGTGCAAAGTGATTTGGCGATAACAGATCTATCTAAAAAATTCAAGGTTGTTATGAGTTTCATAATGGTTGGTATGATGTGTCAAGAGTTTCCAAGTGCCTACATGTTGTTATCAAGGTCATTTTATGAAAATTAATGGTGTGAAGTGGTAATTATAGGCTTATTTCCTAGTCTTAGAATATGGTGTTTGGTATGGTGGCATCATTTTTGAGATGATGACACTTCATATGAGGTGTATGAGGGGTTTCATGCTAGTTCTTATAGGTTTGATGGTGTTTCATTTTTCTTGGGAAGCAATAAGGTGAAGACATGCTATGAAGACACAAGTAAGTCACTTTGTGGTTTGAGAGTTTCACATATATTTGATAAAATAGGTGAGTTTGGCATGATATAGGATGTTTTCATGATGCTTCATGACACATTTTAAGTCAAAATATTGAATTAAATTCAAGTTATGATGTTTTACATAAAATTGGGTTTACAAGAGTGAAGATTTGAGGAAACTATTGAATTTCAATTGCTCATTGTGGATTGTATTTGTTATCTCCAAATCACTGCACCATCCAAATGGCAAGAATGTGAGCAAGAAATTTGGTGTGATTGGGTAACATGTGATCACCTCTCAAGTTTTGGGACTTGGGCTCGATGTGAACCTCTAGAGAAGGCCAAATTCCTCTTCCTAAACTAAGTGTTATACTACTCCTAGTGCAATAAAAGGGTTATCTAGACCTATGCTAACATTTTCATGGGATTTATGGAAAGACGTTTGAAAGAAATGAAACTAGACTAGGGATGGAGATGGACCAAATAAAGGGTCTTTCTAGACTTAGGAAGGTTTAATTTAAAGAGGGTGTTGTGCACCACAAGACAACTTCACCTACTGCAACTTGGAAAGGGTAAACATAATACCAAAAACTAAATAGCATGTGTTCCCTTTGTTAAAACTCAATCAAACAAACAATATATCAATATTTCAGTGAAGAAGGATGAAATTAATAAGGGTGAATAAAACAAACTCAATTGAACACGAACTCCACCACTTGATAAGCATATAACTCCAAGAACCTATAATAGAAACTTAAACTTGCACAATGTATCTATAAGCATGAGAAAGGCACAAAGAAGTATGTGGAATGATGAAAAGGACTAATGGTAGTCACAAAACATACACTTTTATTACTTCAAAAACATGCACAATGCATCATTACATTCTAGAAGAGGAAATGGTTTCCATTACAGTCTTGGAAAGGAGGCTTGAAAGTTCCCAATCCACAAATCTAACTTGCAAAAGAGAGAGGATTCTTGAAAAATATGCACTTGTCTAAGATGTCTAACTTGTCCAACCCCTTGGAATGAGCTTCCAACTTACATTTATAGAAATCCCTATGAGAGAAGAGAGGATAAATCATAAATCCTTGGCCTAAAATGAAGGCACATGATGGCCTACATTAATTACATCACTTAACAACATTCCATCATGCTTAATAAATTCAAAATTTGAACTTATCCTCCATTTAATAAAAATAATATTTTTGATAAAATATTTAAATAACTAAAATATTATTTATTAAAATATTTTAATAAAAATAAAAAATCTTATTAAGTGGGACCCCTAAGGTCTAGTTGGTGTTTTAAAGGACCTTAATGCTAACTTGGTCAGCCAGCTCACCATCCTCTCATGTTTATGTGACCGAGTTGATCACCTTGTGTTTTTGCCTTGGCGGGCTCCAATTGTCGATGACTTGGCCAAAAACTCAAACAAATCTCCTTTCACGAGCTCATTCTTTCTTTTGGCTTGCTATCCATATGACAAGATCTAAATGGTTTGACTAAAAATCCATTATCCTGGTGGTGAGCTCGCTTGATGTAGTGTAGAATTTACTAGATAACACCCTAGTCGCGCTGGCACATCACTCCCTTGACCGAGTGCTCATCCAAAGTGCACAAGGTACCAGGTCCCTCTTTAGGGTTGTAGTAGGATGTTAACAAGATGAAGGAAGAAACATATAGATTCATAACTAATCCATCATTCTATAATGCATGCTACGCTCAGATCTATGAAATAACAAGCTTAAACAATAATCATGATTGAATTAATAACATGCACTACGCAACTACACACAGAATGACACTTAGATTCAACCAATATCTTCCATCTATTAATAAATACGAAGCTCCTTACAGTAATGTCAATCTATACCGATGTGCATATAGAACTGATATAGTAATTCAGTCATATGTGTATATCTCTTTACCACACATACATACACACACTCTGTATATTCTCTGTTACACACACACACACACTCTTACTATGTACCTAACATCATATATATAGGGTGGGGACTTTCCCTTCACTGCTTATCTATTCCAGAAATAGGCCGCATGTTATTGATAGCCACATGCCATTTTTAGACATAGTCACACATGCAAGTGTGCTATCGATAGACCTCTTATAGTTAACTGAAGTGTCAATTCTATTTTTAGCTCATCTCCTTACAAAAATTCTTCGATTTTCTCCTCCAAATATAGAAAATGCATGGCATGCATGTCTCGCATGATTGGTGTGTTCCGCACGCCATCTTCTAAAAATAGGTCTCCATGCTCAAAATTGGCTAAGTCATGAAAGCTAAACTTTCCTTTTGCGTGCGGTTCCTTCCTATCCTTCTCTCTGTGCAGACTCCTTATGTGTTCTTGAACAAGTATTATCTAATCAACATTACCCCACACTAATCTCATTGTTGTCCTGACAATGGGTATCTCAAAAAATTGAAGTAAAGAATAGAATAATGGAAAGAATAAGAATGAAAGAATGTAGACAAATAAAGAATTTTTATTAGATAGCCTCCTCTGTATCACTTTGTAGTATCAACTCTGGATACTCCTCCTTTATTTTGGCCTCCAAAATCTGCCATTTAGTGAGTGCTTGTTCCGATTTTTCTGGGATGTCCACAACAATGGATTCCAACTCATCCCTTGCAATCTCTCCTTTTTCATTCCACAAAACTAACACAACACTAGACATTGATGTCATTTCTCCTTCTAAAAGATCCATCTTATGCGTAATTATCTTCCCAAGCTCTTTAGTTGAGTCTTTTCGGCTCTTGTCTCTTGCCAGGGCATCACACTTTGTTTAACCATTGAAAATCTTTTTTCATGGCCCAATGTCTCATCCTTCATTGATTTATAGACCTCATTATTCTCTTCTAAGGTCTTTATGTTGATAAGCACCTCGGATCTATGCATATGTTTAACTCCTATTCTCGCTTCCTTCAATACTTCCCTGTAATGCTCACAAAAACCCTTTATAAGATTTAATATTTCTCATCACCGAGGCTTTCTCCCATTTGGCATCTTGCTCTGAGCTTCTTGGCTCTGGCATGCACCATGAGGTTCATCTTTAAGTACCATTCCACCAACTTCTTCCTACATAATGTATCACCTTTGAAGGAAACGTCTCGTGGTACCTTGGCCTCTAAGTGTGGCCTTAATTTGATGACATTGTCCCCAATCTCCTCTATGATGCTAATAAATACTTCATTTTCTTTTGCGCAAAGTCCCTCTCTGCGTTATGTGTTCTATCTCGCATCCTTTTCTTGAGCTCCTCATGCAGCGCTCGATCATTGTAGCTTTGTCCATATTTCTTCTAGCCACCTCAAGAGAAACCTTCACCAAGGCATTTCTAACTACTTCATCCGACATGACAGTGAGGCTTTTTTGTCATGTGTCTAGCTTGGGGTTCCTTCTTCATTCATCTCGAAATGCATGACTCTTCACACGCATCAAATTAAGGATCATCCATATGGGTGTGCATTGACCATGATAGTTGTTTTCGAGTGCACACAGTCACCATATCCTCATCCATTAGCTCCCAGCCAAATAAATCCTTCTATGCTATCATGCTTTGGAAGATAATTTTACCTACATCCTCTCCATACCCCATGTCCGGTGGAATGTGCTCTCCACTTGTTCTTCTAGACCATTTCTTCTTAGGAACTTTAGCTTCCAAATTTGGGACGTTTTTCTCCATGTCCCGAACATTCTCGGCAACTATCTCTTCTCATCTTCTCATCCTCTTCTCATCCTCTTCTCTTCCCTTTGATCCCTCACCCTATTCTTCTATGTTCTCTGGAAGTGCGGGAAAATTAGTGTGCTTTCTTTTGACTCTTCCACTTCCTTGTTTAACTTCATTTCCTCCTTCTTTACATGGTTTCCTCCTTCTGTGGAGAGAGTCTGGGTGATCTGCGCACCATGGTTGGAGTAGCACCTTGGGTCCTGGTTCTCTGAAACACCTTCTTAAATATGTGCTCCCCTTGGACTACATTCAAGTCCTCATCATCCCCCTCTTGTGGCTGAGGTGGTGTAATTGTGTGCTCATCTTCACCCTTATTTGTAGGATGTCTCCTACCTCTATGCTCTAAACCACCACTATCTTCAAGCTCCTCCTCCTCATCCTCCACTTTAATTAGCTTTATGGTCTTAAGCATTGGGATGTTCTCCATTGTATGCTTTCCCTTTGGTGGTGTGAGAAGTGTGAACTCACCTTCCGCATAATTTTTATTCTCCATATTTGGCTTTAACTGGAGATACACAAATGTTTCCCCCACATCTTCTATAGCCAGACTTATTGGCTTAATATTCAGCACCTCAAAAATGATCCTCTCTATATAAGCACTTCTACCAGGATACACATATTTCTTTCTCAACGTGTGGTAGTCACAGTCTACCTTATCTACATTGAATACCAATCGGTGTGTGTCTATGAATATGTGAACAAATTCTTGGAAATACCTTACAGTGAATGCATAAGGCAATTTACACCAAGGGATTCAAACTATATCTTTCATTGGGAAGCGCATGATGCAGAAATGCTGATATACAACAAACTAAAATTGTTTCCCTACCACTGCTGGTAGGTCCTTTGGGATGCAAATTATTCTCCAAATGCCGCGCGGAGCCTATCATACCATTTCTCCACCCTTTTCTTTACGTCGTCTATCATGGCCCCTTTACATAGATACTTGTTGAACCTTTCAACTAGTGACTTTTCTCCATGGGGTATTCCCATGCCTTTTCATTTGGTCCATCTGGTACTCCAATCTCCATGAATACCAATGATAGTAGAATAGCCCCAAACTTGATCTTCCCCCCTGTGTGTTCTTCTTCAACTATTTTCTCTCGCAATATATCTTGTAATGTTATAGATCACCCCTTCTAACATCTTACGCACAACGTGTAACCACATAGTGTTTACCTGTGACCACCACTCCTGATCATTCAACTTTGTAACAAGGTGTGCTACAAATTACACAATTAGACAGTTCTTCAATTTATCTATATCCATTCTCGCGGACGGACCCTTTAGTGTACCTTAACTCTTGTCCGGTATTTGAAATCATGGCTTTATCTATAAGATCACTTTTTATGTCCTCTCTATGGCCTTCAAACTTGTAACTGATGAGATAAGTACAGATGAGATTCTAACTCTACATCCTACAAAGTAGAAGAAGTCCTCGTGCACCCTGCTCATGAGTCATTAATACAAGGGCTCATACTTCCCAAAATATGGAAGCTCATATAATTGGTATACCCTAATTCTCTTCAGAAGCTTCTCACTTGCATCATCATTAAATAGCATGTCATTCATTGTGTGCTTGTTCATCCTAGCAGTGAGCAAGGAATCAAGCTCCTTCTTATTTTCCATGGTCCTATGATTGTATTCACTTACTTTTCTCTTTCTGATGGGTGAATCCCATTCTGGTGATGATGACTCCTTCTAGATATTGCATTTCTGAAAAATGGCTTTCTAGTACCATCTCTTCTTCCTCAACGACCACCTTCTTCTTTCCTTTTACTATTATTGTAGATGCCTTTTAGGTGTCATTTTTACCTTGCAAACATCTCCTTTTAACTCTACAACTTTGTGAATCGAACCCTAGATCGATTCAATCATTCCCTAAGTGGAAACTTCATAACCTAACTCTTTTATGTCTCCTTCTTTGCTCAAAACCTTCACCACCGAGGATGCAAGGTTCTTTTCGCACAAATCTAGTTGTCATGCTTGGTTTCATAGCCTTTGCACCTTAACCCAATCACTCATCTCTTCACAATTATCTCTTTCCTCAAATTCCCTTAGTCACAATGGTAAAAATGAATCTGCATCCCATCCTTATATAATTTTTTCAAATTTTGATGCATTTATTGCTCCTTCACCTACCAAATATCTAAATTTATTGACCAAATTTGTTTGTCCCATGTGGTACATTTTCACGCCCTAGCTATAACCTTCTAGCATGCCTTCCTACCCTCCGGTCCTAGACTTCTCTTCCACGTGTACTCTTGCACCCGAGTACCTCGTCACCGTACCTTATCCTAGTAGCTATCATGGCCTCCACTTACCTCGCGTTATATTATCCTTTCATTCATCTCCATCCTTGGTCACTTTTGAGAAGAAATATTCTTTTGACTTAAAGCACACTTGTAGCATCTTATTCCTTTCACCTTTCAATTCCCACAGTCTTTTACTTGGATAACTACAACCACCCCACATGAAAGGTATGTGTAGTCCTCTACACATAGACATTCTTTATATAGTAATTAGCTTCATGCATGCAAGCACACTTATTACAAAAGAAAACAACTAAATTGACAAAGCATAGCGATAATGAAGGAAATACATTAAGGAAATACATAACTAAAAACATTAATATAAATGGAAATAATGCCTTATTACAAACACCAAGAAGACTTATTTACGGTAGGGATTCAACCTAATCCCATTAAAGTAACCGAGTAGTCATGTTTCATCAAGTGCTTCTAATTGGAAAGCACCTTATTCAAGTATAGAAGTGATAACATACATCCCCAACCAATGTACTTTAAGCTTGCCTAGATGGTGCAAGAACTTGAGTTATAAAGAAGTACCATTTGTCTAATCTCAAACTTCTTATCCCTTATGTTTCTATCATGCCATGCCTTCTACTGGCCTTTTTCTACTTTTGAATCCATCGTGTTATGGCTCGGTGCTCATCCAATTAAATCATATTCTCAATACGCTCTTCTAAATCTTGCTCATTAGCTAGACCTCCAACACACACAATGCGCAAAGAAGGTAACATAAATTCTATAGGGAGAATGGCTTCTACACCAAACACCAACTGAAATGGTGTGGCTTTGTTCAATCTCTTGTAAGTTGTTCTATATGCCCAAAGAATAGATAACACTTTGTCATCCCAATCCTTTCTTCCAACATCAAAATTTTTGTCAAAGTATGGCTCAAAATCTTGTTGAAAGCCTCAGCAATTCCATTTACCTAAGGATGGTAAGGTGTAGTTTTATGGTGTGCAACCATAAAATCATCTAATAGTATCTTGATTGTCTCACTCAAAAAGTGTATACACCTATCACTTTTCAAGCTTAAGGGAGATCCATATCTTGTAAGAACATTCTCCCATATAAACCTAGCTGTTGTAGTTGATGTACAGTCCTTCGTAGGTGCTACTTCTTCCTAGCGTGTGAGATAATCTGTGTAAGTAATGATATAGGGTGATCCATTCCTACGCTTGGCTGCCAAAATAGGTCCTACAAAGTCAATGGCCCATTTCTCAAATGATTCAGCACTAGGAATCATTCTCAAAGGCATCTCATCTCTCTTCCCTAGTTTTCCTAGGCATTGAAAATGATCACATGCCTTATAATATTCTTTATAGTCCTTATACAATGTCTCCTACCATAATCCAACAAGTAGAATCTTCTAGGAAGTCGCATCAATTGCATAATAGCCTCCTGTAATACCACCATGAGCTTCTTCCATAATATCTCGACGCTCATGTTGTAGTACACAATGGTGTAATACTTCATCTCTGCCTAACTTATAGAAGTCACCACCGAGTAACATAAACAATGTCATGTGTATAGCAAGATGTTTCTTTCTAATGCTTTCATTCCTGCTAGTGCCATACCTATTAATCGAAAGACAAAAATTTCCTCTAATTTCATGGGCACACATTGTAACCTATACAACTATGCATCGACATGGTTTCTTTAATTATTGTGCTTCCTCTCCGAGTTGATTCTAGATAAATGGTTTGGTCTAGAATTACTTTTGCTTGGCTTCACCATAACTATGAAGTCAAACTCTTGGAATAGGAGCACCCATCTCGCATATGCTCCCCTATAAGATAGGCTTGTTTACCACGTACTTCAATGTCATGTTATCTGTATAAAACAAAAATGGTGTTGCTAACAAATATTGTCAAAACTTGTACAATGCATAGATCATGGACAAAGCTTCGCACTTTGTAGTTGTATAATTCCGTTCAGCTAGGAATCACCTTCCTACTAGCAAAACAAATTGGATGATCTATAATACCTTCACCAGGTTGAGCTAACATAGAACCAATGACCATGCTAGAAGTGTCCACATGCACATGAAATGGCTTATCCCATGAGGGAAAGCATAGAAATGGTACGGTAGTAAGTTTCTCTTTTAATATCTCAAATGCACGCTATTGCGGTTCTCCCCAATAAAATGTACCTTTTCCATTAAGTAATTCTTCCAAGGGTGCAACAATTTTGGCATACCCTTTGATGAATTTTATATAATATCATGTATGACCTAAAAATCCACGCACCTCACTTTGATTGGTAGGTGCTTCTAGGCCTAAAATGACTGCAACCTTTGTTGGATCAACCAACAAACCTTCCTTGTAGATTATATGTCCTAACAATATTCCAAATGGTGTAGAAAATATGCACTTCTTGATGTTCAAAGAGATACTCAATTGTTTGCATCATTCAAACATTAAGCACAAATTTTCACAATGATCTTTCATAAGCCCATATATTGTCCAATCATCTAGGTAGACCTGTAAGAAGTTGTGAATAAAATATTTGAATTCTTGAACAACTATGCGTGAGAATACAACATGTGCATTTTTCAATCTAAAAGGCATCACAGTATAGGCAAAAATACCCCATTCAAAAGTAGTGAATGTTTTCTTTTCTTGATCCTTCTAAGCAATCCTAACCTGATGATACCCGGAAAACCCATCTGTGAAGGAATATATTTTGTGCCCTGTAACTCCTTCTAGTATTTCCTCAGTGAATGGTGTATGGAATGGATTTGTGACACATGCAACATTCAGCTCCTTGTAGTCCACACATATTCTAATTTTTTCGTCCTTATTGATATTGATCACCATTGGGCTAACCCATTTCGACTCACCAAGGGGCTTGATAATTCCAGATTTTAACATTTAATCAATATCTTCCTTTACCTTTTCACTCAAATTAGGATTCATTATTTAAGGTCTCTTTTTGAATGGTTATACACCGTCCTTAAGTTTTATCTTCATTTACTAAAGCGATTTATGCCTGATTTAAGTTCATGATACCCATGAGGGTATAAGTATTGATAATCCCTAAGTAACTCAATGATCTTTACTACCTCCGAGTCTAACTAGTAGTCTTTGATTATGGCCTCCTTAGGCTCGGCCTCCGATCATATATTCACCTTCTTTGTTTTCATGGGTTCATGATAGGCACATGTATAATTGTCTACACCATTAAAGACCTCATGCACCCCTTGTGAATGTTCAATATCCAGGTTCTCAACTTCCTCATCATCTATGATGTAAACCATCTTTCCTTTCTCTTTCTCAAGGCAAGCACATTCAAGTAGTATGGAGTCTAGTTCTTCTTCCTTTTCAAAACATGCTCCAAACTCTATCTCACCAAATAATTCCTGAATATGCTCTTTTGCTTTTGCACTATCTCCCATAGTTAAGCACTTGACAAATTTTAATGCCTCTTCTACATGAGGTTTAGTCGAGAAGTAGTCAAAAGTCTGGATCATTCCTACAATCAAATCTTGCTAGTTTCCAATATCTGATGTAGTTTTACAAATGCATATCGGGCGTGTGCGCATCCTTATAGCATAGAATACATGCGATGCACCTAGAGTGACGGTGGTAATGTTTCCTATCCTGCTGTCTAGAGTCTCTCACACTGTTGAATATGATGTTGAACATGTTGATCACCATGATAAGTACATATTTGCATAGGTGCATTGTTCCTTATAAACCTAGTAGACAAAGTGACTCCAATCTCTTCCCAGTTTATAAGATTACCTCTACAAACTACCCACCAACGTGATGTTGTCCCACACAAGGTATAAACTAACATAGCTCTTCTCTTAATTTGATCCGTCCACCGTGTTTCAATGGCCTTCAAAAATGTAGGAAGATCTTCTGCCTCTGTATACCAAGGTATTGTCTACCTATCCGTCAAACCGAATAAAATCCATTCCTGCGAACAACCATGCTTTTTACCTCACGCCCTACCAATTCATAGGTACCATGAGCCCAATTGTCACAAGAAATACTCATAGTATCACTAATAGAATGAGAATCCTCACTTTGTAGGATGCCTTCTTTTGATGTCTCATTGACCTCTCGGGTCTGAATAACATGCACATAAACTCGTTTAAGTCCTCCTCACTTAGAGGCTCAACATATGGTGTAGACTTCCCATCTTGTCAAAGATATCACAACCCTTTCCTCCTTGTTTTCAAATATGATATATCCCTTATTTAACCTCAAGTCAACATTATTTGCATAACACCAAGGGCATCCAATTAGGGCTGGAAAATTATCTAGTTCTCGCAAGTGCTAATACCTCAAAATCTCTAGTGAACTTGGCCCTTGTATAGTTATAGATGCATCTTTCAAAACTCCTATAGGAGTGGCCTTAGTCCGGTTTTCCATAAATAACATATTAGATGATGGCTGTAATGGAGGCTCTCCCATTTATACCCATGCATCTAATGTAAGCACATTTACTTCCGCACTTTGTATCAATCAATATGTTTCTCAACAACCACCCATCTACAACAACATTTAAGTAATTTTTTTGTCATCGTCAAGGCTATCGGGTTAAAGATTTACATGTAGAATCTATCATCCAGTCTCAATACTTGTGCGTAGAGTGTTCCCTTTTAACCAACTTCCTAATAGTGGAATAATGTTCTCCTAGCACAACATCTTGCACACCTCTCGCAGATCATCAACATCAGTTTGGACTATCTCTGATGCTTTCTTCTACTCCTTTAGGTACTATATTTCACCCTGAATATTCCTTAGCACTTCCATGGTATCCTAGTAAACTTCCTTCTAATGAGAAGGATCTAGGTACCTTGCATGCAAAACCTCCTCCTTGGTGATCATAGGCTTCTAGTGCAATGCCTCTCTTGTGTGTACCACTTCAGCGCATGTAGTAATCTTCACTGTCAATGCCTCATGTCCTTCTGCTATCTTGGGCATCCACTGATCTTCTACCGCATGTTGGATTCTAATAATCCCGACACCTTTGTTTTCTTTCTTATGTTGCTTACTTAGATGCTCATATAAGTCCGAGCACTCTTTATAGCTATGGTTCTTTCCACAAAAATAACATGCAATATTCTAAGGACATTCGTGCCTATAGTGGTCAGGAGATCCACACATATAACATGTTCCACGAGGGAACTCACCTCTTCCTCTACCATGGCCTCATCCTCCATATCCACCACATTATCCATGTCCCCTTCCACGACCTCCTTCAAAATGCCCTTCATCCCTATCATAGCGTGTTTAATTATGATCCCAACCCCGGTGCTCATTCTTACCCTTAGAATTATTGTAATACTTTTCTATCGTACCTAATGTTTATAACATCATGGATCTCGACCAATCAACCGACAATACTCAAGTATCATGGGTCGTGGACTGTAAATCTTACAAAAGCAAGATACATTCTTCCTCATCACGTGTTGTAACAAAGGATAGTGACTAGCATCATGATTCAAATGAAAAATTTCACAGTCCAACAATAATGAGCGTACAGATCTGCGAGGGAAACTATCCTTGGTGTGACCTTCCACTTCACAATTTGTACACCAAATTCCTGAGCATGTTTCATGGCCTGAATTTGCTAATAGCTTCTCTAACTGCTTTTCCATATATGTAATTTGTGCCTCTAGGAATGGACTAATGCCGGTGTTAATGCTCCCAACCGCCTCGAGAATGTAAAGTTTCTTCTAGTGATTTACGCAGATCGGTGTATGTCTTATGTGACAGCTGCCCTCCTAAAAGGTGTAATCTATCCTCCAACAAACCATTGTGCATGATGGCTAGCATGAATATTATAAGATAGCTAAGATAGAAGTGTCTTAAAATGATCATCATACTCACGTACACTATCGGTAGTGCCTTTTCTTGATATCCTTGAGTGCACTAATACTCTTCTACTCAAATTCAGGGATATGGAAATCTTTTAAGAAATCATCCTTCAATGTTGCATAATCCACACAAGTTTGATCAGGGTCAAACTTCCTATACCAGTTGTGTGCACATCCCTATAATGTAGAAGTAATATGCCTTGCCTTGCACTCAACAGCCATAATCCCTTTAGTGTGCCACAAGATTTCACACATATGCACATGTTTGGAAGCATCCTCTATACCTATATATTCCAAGAGATGAAGAGACATCTCCATATAGATATTTTGTGGTTGTTGCGGACCTTGACCACCTGATCTAGAACCTCCTATGTTCCCTCTAGCCTTAGAAACCACCTATACCTCCTGATCCTCCACCTATAGTTAGAATAGGACCTATAGATGTACTCCCCTATGCTTTGATAGTAGTACTATATTGAACCCCTACAGTCTGTGAGGTAGTTCCACTTCCAGAGGTGAATCCAACATTCTGTGTGCTCACATTCTATGTAGATGATGTGCCTAAGAATGTTCCTCCAAATATCATTGAATCCATCTATCCTACCATTGATGTACTTGATCCCTGACTTACTCCTGCTCTCCTACTTCCCAAATTAGCTTTCTGGTTACTTGTCGTACTAGATACTAGAAAACCAAGCACAAGGGCTAGGTCACCAAGTGGATTAAGATGCGCACCCATGGTCTAGGTAGTCTCTACTAGCACACTTCTGTGTGAGGCCGAATAGGGAATCTCTATCATGCTTTCCAAGATGGGGAGTTCCTGATGCTCTAGCTCCACATCTTCTACGTGAGCTGTAAATCCTTCACGAGCCATCTCTCTCCTCAATGCCATACTTTCTACAACATAACATTGTTTCTCTATCTCCCTCTCACACACCTCATTAAACTTAAGCCACCTTTCCTCTCTCTTCCTCTCTCTGTCACTAGGTCCGACATCTTTCACAAAACATGTTCCTACCCTCACGCATGGTGAAGTTTAGTTAGCCATCGGTTTACTCTCCAGGTTCAAGTGTTACCATCAAGATATTGATCTAGCTAGTAGAATACCTTGCAAATATGTTCCCTTGATACCGCAAAAACTAGAATTCAGCTACCTATGGGCAAGAGTACGTTGAAATTGAATGTTGAAGAATAAGCTGTTTAGAACACCACAAAACCACATATCCACAACACGAGTCCAGATCAGATCAGCATCATAAAGGGCTTGAAATTATTCCTGTGTCTAGACAAGTGTGTGATACCTCTAGTTTCATTGAGATGCATAAGTAGTAAGCCACTCATATAGATCTACCTGGAAAGCTAGCAAAAAGCTATAAGTTGTCATATAGATTATGTTCTACCCAAGTGTATGTGTTAAACTCAGATCCACTACTGAACCGTCATGTGTGTTCTTCCTCTAGATCATGTATTCATTCCTCAATACTTTCTAGAGTTAACCGATACATATTCATCAAGAACCATCTTGAAAACAATGAAAAAGAGGTCCCAACAATGGAACCAATAATGCAACCTAGAATTTACCAAATAAAACCCTAGTCACGCTGGCACATCACTCAACCTTAACTGAGTGCTCACCTAAAGAGCGCAAGGTACCAGGTCCCTCTTTAGGGTTGTTATAGTAGGATGTTAGCAAGATGAAGGAAGAATCATATAGATTCATAACTAATCCATCATTATATAATGCATGGTACGCTTAGATCTATGAAAGAACAAGCTTAAACAGTAATCATGATTGAATTAATAACATGCACTACGTAACTTCACATAGAATGACACCTAGATTCAGCTAATATCTTCCATATATTAATAAATACAGAAGTTCTTACAGTAATGTCAATCTATACTGATGCACATATGGAACTGATACAATAATTCAGTCATATGCGTATATTTTTTTAGCACACATATATACACACACTATGTATATTCTCTATTACACACACACACAATTACTATGTACCTAACATCATATATATAGGGTGGGGACTTTCCTTCACCACTTATCTATTCCAGAAATAGGCCGCATGCTATTGATAGCCACACGCCATTTTTAGGCATAGCCACACATGCAAGTGTGTTATCTATAGACCTCTTGTAGTTAATTGAAGTGTCAATTCTATTCTTAGCTCATCTCCATGCAAAAATGCTTCGATCCGCTCCTCCAAAGATAGACAATGCATGGCGTGCATGTCTCTTGCATCATTGGTGTGTTCCGCATGCCATCTTCTAAAAATAGGTCTCCATGCTCAAAATCAGCTAAGTCCTAAAAGCTAAACTTACCGTCCATGCATGAGTCCTTCCTGTCCTTACTCTCCCGCATAGACTCCTTGTGTGTTCTCAAACAAGTATTTCTCTAATCAACATCTCTCATAGCTTAACTAACTCGATTTTCCTATAGATCATCAAACATCTCAAATATACATTGGCTCCCATTGTGCCAAACTTGTGCAATTTTAATTTGACTTTAACCCACCGAGCCAACTCTATTTGACTCACCATCTTCACGCCATTTGAAAGGCTCGCTCGATGTTACCATTCTAAGTATGAACTCATCCTCCAAAATGACATTCCACATGATGAGATCTTTCACCATGCCTCAACCATGTTCATGTATAGGTCAAGTCAAAATGATCCACAAGCCTCTACAATGTCAGTTATACTCGCTTGAATGATTCACTCGCCAAGCCAAGCAATCAATCTCACCCTCAACTCGTTAAATCCTTTGATGGTATTTAGATCCTCTACTACGTTGGGATGAGTTGAATCCTACAGTGGGTGAGATGTTTATACATAGCTTGCTTTGATATTTTCTTTCTCGACGAACATGGAGTTGTTTACTTATCTTGATCCATGAGATAATCCACCTAACCTCCCATACTCGAGCTCTTTGCATATGCATGGTTCAACATTCTTCTCCCCTAAATCATCATTGTTGATGAAGTCTAAGATTCACTTCACCGAATCCAAAGACTTACCTTGTATGTTAGCTTTGTGAGTGGTTTTCTCCATACGGCACCTTCATATAAGCTCAATGCCTAATTACTCAAAGACCTTTCACATTGAAAACCATTATAACCATTGTATCAATCACTTTGTTGACCTCACCAAATTACTGCCAAACACCTTGGCACCATCATGCCACGTACTCTTTTGAATATGTTGGCTTATGACTTGGCCAACTCGGAGTTGAAATCCCCTATTTTCCCGCATTGGCTCTTCCATCTTGGGAGCTCAAACACTAATCGTCCCATGTTGGGTTACTCACCTTGGCTTCCAATGTAAAAGAAGCCCAACAATCCGAAGTAGCAGCTTCAAGATTTTGAGGTCACTTTTCCTTGGCACCAAATAGGTGAATTGGTCTCTAATCTATGTAATTCCAACAAGTGCAAAACTTTTACCTTGGCTTGCCACTTCTAAATCTTAAATTGGCTCCAACTCGAACATCTCCTACCGAGCCGAATTTTATTCCCATTGAGTTAGGATTTTGAGCTCTAAACTTAGCCCCATGTGAGCCCAAAATCATCTCTCCTTCATGCGTCAAGCTCCCACATTGATTCCGGTGGACCTTAACTTAGAAACCTATGAGAAAATTCATCATCTCCTCATCGATGCTTCTCACCATATGTTAATGAATCAGAGCTTGGTCTCTACCTAACTTATTTTCAAGAGCTCATCCACCTCCTCCACAAGCACATGAGCTTTGTACATTGAGTCATTTATCAGTGCTAATTTGACCTTTCATGCATTGTGTCACCAATCGGCATCCTCCTCTATTGAATCACAACTCACTTCATTTTTTTCACTGAGTAACTCGCTTGATTCTCTATGGTCATTCACTTTATATTGATACATTGAGCTCTCCATCACACAACAACCCACGAGTTATTACCTCACTACCTTTCTCTACTTTGGAAATGTGTCAACCTACTATTCTATTTATTTTGGATTTCTTCATTACCGAACCAACCCTTCAAATGCATAATGAGCATGTGTTCTCCTTCAAGAATTAATGAGTTATCCACATGTTGAGTTGAGTTCCATTTCACCGACATGGATCTCCTCATGAATTCTCTTAACTTTTGTGCCGATCTCTTATTCATCTCCACAAGTCATGCTTTGAGCTATTGATGTCGAGCTCACTTATGTCTGCATTGCAAACAAACCACCTAATAACTCCTTTCTTGTCTAATTGCGCAAGTTCTATAGTGAGACACCAATTTGATGATTCCATTGAGCTGTGAGTTGAGCCTACCTGTGCATGTAACTCGACTATTTCATGCTTCACTTTCTCACTACAATGATTCTCCTATAGCTGAGCTATCATCGTGAATGTTTTCACCGCATATTTCATTGAGCCCATGTGTTTTCTCTAATACCAAGCCATTATGTTTTACCACTGAATTATTCCCTTGTGCCTAAGTTGACTCAACATTGAGCTCAAGGTTGAGCTCATCCATGACCACCAATTCACCTCCAAGCTATGATCTCATCGAATTCTCAAGATGAGTCACCAAACTCACCTCTAAAAAATTAGTGACTTGTTGATTGACATGCGTGGTCTAATTTTTAATCACTGAGTCGTCCTCCATGTTAGCTCAATTCAAACTTTATACCAAGACTGGACGGCTTAGAAGATCCATGGAGCCTCAAACTTGAGCTTGATTCCATTTTCTCTACCGAGAATTATCTCGGCTCACGAGCTTCCCCGATTCACATGGCCCCGAGTGATTTGGGTATCATGGTAATACATCCTCACTCAGTATATCATCCATCCACCCATTGATCAATGCTTTGAATTCCCATGTTTTCATAGACTTATCTGTTTTACATTGGCTTCAAGTTGAGCTTGCAATGTTGATACATCCCAAGATATGCCTCACCTAATGATCTCGACTTGATTTTACAACAACAGGTGAACCTTTGGTTCCCTTTAATGATTCCTTCCGAGGTTTTCAAGTTATGTGTGTGCCTCCACAAGCTCGTTAGAACTCGACAAGCTCATCACACCATGTGTGTATTATCGAATTCCATCTTAGCTCGAAACCAAACTAACTTCATCGAGCTCGTGCATTCCGTGGTTAGCTTGAACTGAAAAATAACCGACTCAAGGACTCTTTGAATTGAGCTCACTACATGATCATTTATCTCCTCCAAGATTTTTATATTAAGCTCATCGAGTAGATCATCGAGCTACTCGGAAAGCTAGCTCATCTAATGGTCCATTCTACTACTACAAACATGATCCTACCCTAATTTGTAAACTTCATCACTCTTTATTGACACTGCGGAGGTAATGGGAGCACAATATGACCTTTTAAACATTATTTATCAATTTTGACTTTTTTGCTCGTGTTGGATGAATGCGGACCCACCAGAGAAATATCTCACTCTAAGAAAATATCCAACCTCTAAGACCTAGAAAAGGGAAAAATAAAACAAGATGATCCGCAACCTCAAGAAAACTTAATGCTCCTCAAATGTAAAATTTACTTAAAATGACCCGGAATGATCATGGATGATTATTTTGGTCCCAAGATCCAATAAGACCCCGTTGTCTAATTTTTCCAAGTGTGTAAAATTGGATAATAGTATTCTTTACATGGGGATTTGAGATATTTGGAATATATATTTAGGCTATTTAATAATATTTTCCAAGTGGAAAAAGTTGTTTGATCATCGATCGAGTTTTATGAACAACAATTAAGAAGCCAAACAAATTTTTAACCTTCATGAAACCCTAGTTCCAGAGTGATTTGGAAGAATTGAGATGTTTGATATCAAGAATATTTTGGCATGAAATTGTGATGTATTAGGGTTGAATATAGCTCATTTTAGTGGTGGTTTAGTGTTCTAGTTGTTTTAGGAAGAGAGAGAAAACCCTAGTTTTTTGAGTTTTTTTATAGTTTCACGGCGAAGATGGAGCTTCCAAGATCAAACCCAATTGTTCCAAAATCCTTTGGAGATGTGATACACATATGAAAATATATGATCTAGTAAAATGGGTAATTTTTGAGTTATAGGTGCTCAAAGTTAGCCTACCGATTTTGGCCTTAAGGGCTAAAAACTAGTCTTGTGCTTTGGAGTGAGTTTGATCATTTTTCTTATTGTTCATTTATATAATGGTCATGAAAATTTAATTGACACATGATATGATATTTTTAAGATCTTTTTTATGTGGTGAATTTATTTTTAGTTGAATACCTATTGGCCTTGTAAGCCCTAGTTGGTTTCTTAAGAAGGTGTGAAGGAACAAGTGTGTTGGGTAAGATTTATCCATATGATCTATGATTTTTATTGTTTTTACAAGTTTAATTTAAGTTTTATAGGTATCTTCTTAGCTCAAAAGTATATTTTAAGGTATTTGTGCATGTTCCTCTCAAGACTGGTTCTTGAGTCCTTAGAGCCTGAAAGAGCAATTTCAGAGATTGGCTTGGTTGAAGGCCTTACACTATGATTTGGAAGATAAAGTAAGATGTTATGGAAACTATATTTAGATATCTTTCTATTTATATATGTTTTTTTATATGAGGTGTTTTGGTGCATGAACCAACTCAATTTTGAAGACCTAATTCTAGGCGTTGAAGACAATCTAGAGCAACTATAGAATTTGAGCTATTTGGAGGTCTTCCACTTTGATTTAGATGAAAAAGTGAGTTGTTATGAAAAAATACTCAGATAAATTTCCAATGGTATACTAATTGAGTCTTGATGATTATTTTCCTATGTCAATTTGGTCGCTCTTCAAGACTAAAATTTTGGGCATTGAAGACCTAGTGGGGTTTGCATGCTTCTTGGTGAGTTTCATGATGAAGATGGATGTTTCAATTGTTCCTTATCCTATTGATGATGATTGGAGGTTTTAACCATGTTTTTGATGTTTTTGGAGCCATGAAAAATTTTTTTTTAAAGACATTAGAGTTGTTGGAGGACTCGCTAGTGCTTGAGAATCTTTTTTTGAGCTTATGTGTGTTCTTGAAGCTTTATTCATGATGTTCGACCCTTACCGACCCTTGTGGTGATTTTTAGTTTCTTTATATGATTTTTGATATATTTTTATGTTGGGAAATGTACCTACTTGGTCATGACCGACCCAAGTGTGTCTTGGTGTTGAGATTGCTATATAAGCATGTTTATTTGGTCATTTGTGACTACGTGTGAGCATGGGAGAAAATTATGACCTAAAGTGGGTTCAAGGATAGTTTCTAGGGGTTAAGAACATATCCAAGAAGACCTTTGAATACCTAAATAAATTTAAGACAATATTTGTAGGTTAATTTGATACATTTATCCCATGAACAAGAAGAATAGAGTGAGTTGAGAGAGAGAGAGAGAGAGAGAGGTCGGATGAGGGTTTGGTCGGTTTGTGAGATGAACTTGGATCACAATCCATAGTGAGATCAGCATATTTTTAGTGGTCATTATTTTATAATAATCTCTTATGATGAGTCATATTCATAGGAGTCCTTTTTATGAATCATATCAACAAGGGTTTAGGGGTTAGTGCTCCTTGTGGGGTTGGTGCCTCACTAAAAAAATCTTGTAGGATGTGTAATATTCTTACAAGTCCTTGCTTTGAGTAATATAAGAATTGGATTTTATTGGTTTTTCTTCCCCATGAGTTTTTCCCACTTATATATGGTGTTTATATGTTCTCTCTCTTATTCCATGCACTTGTGAATGGTTAATGCGCATCTAATAAGCTCACATGTGGTTATGGATGATGAATGGTTAATTTAATGTTGAATGTTTATCATGGAAAAAGAAGTTAAATTTTTGTAGGAATGATTCACCCCCTCTCAGTCCATTGTGCTTCCAATATATTTTGTTCTATCCTTTTGGATTTTCTTAACATTACTTCTATAGTAGATAGTCCATGTTGATCTACGTCATCACCCATTTTTGGGTAAAATTTCCATATGGGATTTATAAATCCAAAACCTATCATCAAAATATAGTTCAACAAAGTCAAGTGATTCCCTCTCTGATTGCTACCAATCAGTTCAAGTTTTTTTCCTTGAACTAATCATTTTCACTCATTACTATCGCCCCAAGGAATCTATATGGTTTCAAGTGTACTAAAGTATTTTTATAATTTTATTTAGCTTCATAACCATGAACCTACATTATAATCTATTTTGGTACATTTCCCACAAGTGTATCCTTATCAAATCCATCATATTATTTTAATAATAATATGATGTTCAATTAGCATAAGGACTCGTTAAGTCTAAGATTTGTAAACCTTCAGCTCTGATATTAAAATGTAACACCCATGTTATACTTCATCAAATTAATGGAATTTTGTTGTAAACCTTTAATTACCTTTTATGCCTTTAATTATTTTTAGAATGTAGTAGATTAAATCTAGCATACCTAATAATTTTAAAAATCCCATAATTCATTTTAATATTGTAATAAATAACATTATGAATTAGAACAAAACCAAGTAATCCAACATAATTAATATTACGTAAACTGTCGATATCAATGATAACCATGTGTAGCTGTAAAGGTCAATTATATCTACTTGATCCCCTTTAACATCACTCTAATCGAGTGTGTATAAGTTGTATACAATTGGTTAATATTTTTAAATAGGTCGAGAACTAAGTGCAATACCTATGTTTCTACCTAAAAATCAGCCAACTGACTTTCATTTGGCATCTCACACATTTAAATAGGAAGTCGATGAACTGACAATGTAATCATCTAGTTACACTAGTTAGGCCAAAGTTTTATAGAAGATGTTACATCTTATTTTCATGACTAGACATAAGCCGCTCGAAACTTGTCCCATCACCACACTACCATCTCTACACAGTTATTTGGATCCCATTTCATTAATTAAGTATTTAAGTTTCAGTCAAACATTTTATTTAATTATACCATATCGATAGGATATTTAGTAACAATCTATGACATTCCTATCTAGAAGAGATTCATAGTAACACGTTGGGTTACTATCTTCATTAAGTAACTCTTTTCATTCTTATCATATTTTAGTGATTGTTAAGGATATAGGATAACTTATCATGATATATTGATACAAATGTTTCATAAATAGTTTCATTTATAATTTCAGTCACATAAGTTTAATGTTCTATAAGAATAGTTCTTTTAATTCTTTATTGGTCATCCATGACCATTCATAGAACCACTTATTTTGTTACAATGTAACATTGTCATAACCATGTTTACATTTCATCATATTCCATATCGCACCTCGTATGTCAAAGACACTTTTTTATCCACTTGGACACTATAAAAGAAGTCATGATTTCTATGTCAAATCATTAACTTTTAATTAATCATTGCTATAAGGAAATCAACACTTAATCAAGGTACTATGGTGACTTTACATGGTGTCATCATATTGTTTAATCGATTCATACTATATTATAATTGCTCACTCAAAATGAGGCAATAATCAGATATGATGTCCCTTGAGTTTTCATGATATATGTTTGTATATTGCTGTTCTTAAGACAATAGACTAGTTACCTAATCTCATGTAAGAAACTACAAACATATAGGTTCATTCGTGGTGAATTAATGGAAACTGATAAATCAAATTATCGTAATAGTGTACATATTAATTAAGGCCACTATATGTACACCTATGTAACATCATGGTGTCGTAATGTTAAAATTCAGCGACACTAATTTCATGACTTCATGTTATTGTTTCCATAATGTGTTACTCACATTTATGACGTAATTTTCATCCTTAAGAAACTATAAATTTGGAGAGAATTTTTAATTGATGACAATAACTCTTTCAAGGAAACTGTTGTTAACAACATCCCCTAAATGATTTTAGCTTAATTATGATCATTTGTAGACATTACTTGCATAATGCCATCCTTTTGAAACTAACAAGGATATTGCAAGTTCTAATGTACTTTCCATCATTCATGAGTATTTTATTTAATCATTATAGTACATTAGATTAATTAAGCTCATTTGTAATTTCTTACGACTACAATGTACCATTCGTACTTTGTTTGCTAATGACATATTTATCTTTCAACAAAGGTATCATGGAGACTGAAATGAATTCCATAACGGGAATACATTATCATAATCATGTATGTTGTTGTTGTTAAAAGAAAACATTATGTCTCTATAGTTTTATAACTTACAACTTAATACATGATATATTATCCATTCATGATAACTTATAAAACAAGTATATCATAGTGTCATATTTACTCATTCAATTCTGCAAGTATCGTATTATAATACATAATTTTATCTTACAGATTTCATCATCATCATGAGAATATTTGTTCTTTTAGAGTGAACTAATTAAATAGAGATATCTTATTAACATACTTATCTTCTATAAGTATAATGTTTTATTTCTTTTTTGTCTTATTGTTCTCATCTAACATGATCATTGTCATGCTATGTTGTTTACAAACATATTTATTTAATCACAACGATATCATGAAATTATATATAGTACATACATTATTAAGACATCAATATGACGTTCATATTATGTTGATATTGTGAAGGTACAACTTTCATCAATGTAATAATTTATAGTTGTACTATGTAAATGGATTAATTAATTAATCCCATTATGACTAAGTTAAAGATAGAAATGTCCTTATTTCATAACTTCGTATCATTGTCCATAACAACATTATTTTATTAATCTCATTTATTTAAACATATTAATGATGATTTCATACATATTGTTGTAATAATTTCCATTTGTTAATTAAGGATAATAATTGTCATAAAGTACAATCATGTCAATACAAGTACAATTTTGTAATCAATTTCAAAAGTAATTACCACTGTTAAAAATAATGTAAAATCATTATTGCAACTCATACGAGGTTTACAAGAAATAAATGTATTTATTAAACTCAATAAGGATGAATCCTTATCTTAATAAAATATTACAATATTTTCATATTGTTATAGATAGGTAGATTTCCTTATAAAAATATGTGAAATTATGTTTCACTTTTTAATAAATAAAATGATCCATAACTAGTTATTCAACAACACTAAATGATCAATTCACATCACTTATCTACTCCATCCTGCATTTGAAGGAAAGAGTGAAGATATACATGGCCAGTTCATCAAACTGGCAAGGAATAACAACTCTCAATCAAGTTGTTTCATTATGAATCAATTGAACATCATAGGTTTTACTTAAGATAAAATTTAAATAATATATGTACCATATTAAGTATACATATCAATTACAAATAAAGTGATCTAATGATGCATACAATGTTTCCAACAACATCTTTCCAATCATCAAGTAATATCTCTATGTCTGTACACAATAACTTCATTTTAAACTAATGACTCAACAAAATCTAGAACAACATACATATTCATAAAGACTAAGGAACTATACAACCGATAGTCAAAATACATTATTCTCTCATCAATCATGCTTGTTTTCAAATAGAATTTAAAAAATAAAATAAAAAGTTCCTTTCCCTAAATAATTGTAGTCAAATAGGTTTCTTAAATAAGGAGAATGGAAGTATGATAAATAACCAACATTTCATATTTCCATAGTCTATAATGTCACAATTTATCATTATCATGAATAATGTGAGAGTTGCATTTATCTTCACAACATTGTTTTCCTTGCTCTACCAAACAAATTACACATACTAGATTTTTATCAAATCAATCTTCCGTAAAAGGGTACATTAATTTTTTTAGATAAGGTAAATAAAATTTTGTTTTGAAGGGACGAAAAACCCTTTAAAAAAGAGAATCATGGTCACACAATCCAACCAAAAGAGAGCCAATAGAGCCATATCAAATACACTTGACAGAACATAACCCCTAAACAGATCCAGACTCAACAAAGTCTGCCATATTAAACTAACATTTGTTTAATAAACAGAGACATAAAAAATAGTAGCCTTAGTAAAGATAAGAAATAGTAAAAGCACATAAAAAGACCAAAAGTTCAACCAAAAGTCCACCATTATTTATCCTTAGTTGTAAGACCCTTGTTGCAATTCCCGACACTTGGTCCAAAATATTTTGATCTAACAACCTTTATGACACCCATTTTAGGCCTTTTATCACCTTTTTCTTTGATCTTTGTGTCCAATTTTTCTTCACTATCAGAGATGCTCAAAGATCGACTCATCTTCTACTTTCTTCCCTCAGCCTTGGTAACTTGATCATGCAAGATAGATATTCTCTACTCTTGCATAAAAACTCAGCATGCAAGCCCCCGATCCTCTTATTTTAGACATCAATTTTATGGTGACAATCTCTAACCTCCTAAAACATATTCTTGTTGAAAATGAGGATGGTGTTAATAGTCGACTCCACTCTCATTAACCTAGCCTCCCAATCCACCAAATCCTCTCTCTCTCTCTGCTACCAAAACCTTCTCCCCTTTCATGGAACCCTTTTTTCAGGTTACAAAGGACATCCACAATCCCCTCCAGGTTTTCCTTCCCACTCTCTTTCTTGAGGTGTTTCATGGAAGCCGCAAGGGTTTCATTATCGAATTAGTATCACGGGTGGTCACCAGATGGGCAAGGATTAAAGGTTTCATATTTTGGAAAAGTAAAATAATCAAACCTTAGTGAAGGGGTACATCAATTTTATTGTTCTTAAAGTCAGAAATGGAGGAATTCAGGGACCTGAAAAGGAAAAAGGGAAAACTCATGGCTTGATCCCTTTTCAAGTAATTAAGGATAGATATGTGATATGAGAATATCTTCCTAAATTTTCCTCCAACGTCAAATACTTCATTACCATAAGACAAACATCAACCGAACTATCAAGAAGATAGGTGCAAGAAATGCCATCATCATACGACACAATTCGTTCACTAGACCAAAAAAGGTAACTAATTCATGTTTACGTCGAGTCTTATCTTTGAAAATTTTGAGACCCTTCATAGTTATCTCAGTAACCTCAGCATTAGACTCCCAAGAACCCTTATTTTAACCCCCTTACATTAAATCCCCTTCTACCCAGGAATTACTAAATTCCATAGATATCCGAGGTCATTACCTTTTATACGCTGAATGTATTTCGAGAACCCTCCTTTGTGAAACAATCTCCATAGGGTGGTGTTGTTTTGAGGTGGATGAATGAGGTCAGCTCCATTCTTACCCTATCTCCACTCATCCTTATCTGAAAACCTTGTCTATCTTTTTTGAGCAGAAAAATTGGAGCCTCTAATCCCAAGCTAATAGATTGAATGCAAAAATGCGTAATACACATCCTTTCCCAATAATTGAATGACCTTCTTACGATGACGAACTTGAGATACTTAGGTTTCATCATTACATAGCCTCCAAGATCGTATGATCATGAAAAAAATTTAAAATATTGTGCCAAGGTATGAGTTCCCTAGCCGGACAACGTTTCATTCATTCATATTATTACCATAATTAGTAATCCCATTAGAAGGTTTATTACGACCTATAAATATGTTGAATTCCCACTTTGTCAAATAATTCCAGCATATTCTTTACTTGATTATTATTTTTAGTCTCCACCCACAATTTTCTATTCTTTGAGGGATTTTATAACACATAACAAGTCACCTTCAATGATGAGGGATTTGATATTCAAAGCTATGCATTATTTTATTCCCTAAAGAATATCCATGACCTCTACCGATTATTGGTATGATTTCCCTGTGGGGCACAAAATCTCTTAAACATCTCCCACAATGATCACGAAAAATTCCACCTCCCCGTAAGAGCCCTCCTCGACCTACCCAAACCATCAAAATTAAGTTTAAAACATCCTTCAGGAGGTCTAGCCCATTTAACTTTGTTTTTGTATGGCCCAATTAACCTCGGGATTTTGGGATTGAGGTTCATACTTTGTGAAGAATGCTTCTTTCCTATACTGGATAAGACTTAGAAGATTTAATCTTAATGATCTGAGCATTGTCTTTAAGATCTTGTCCTATTTTATCAATGACCTTTTTATGCTTGAATATTGGGTTATTTATCTCAAGCCAGATGCCCCAAATAGTATGTGGTAAAACCAATTTCTAGATATCTTTAGTAAGTTCATGTTGGAAATTAAAAATCCACGTTGTGGGAGAAAAGATACATCCCTATGAAAAACCATTTTTATCCTAAAAAAATAAGGACAATAGAGAAGACTTGAAAGGAAAAGGTGCATTCCAAAAAAAGATGATTAATCGTCTCTTCTTGTAGTTTGCACAGACTACACCTATTAGTAATGATCATACCTCTCTTTCTAAGCTTTTCCACAGTAAGGATATTTTTTAACAACCTCCCAGAAGAAAAAAAAATATTTTGGGTATAAGGTTCTTATTCCATATCTTCTTCCAATAGTTGTTTGATTCAATTTTCTAACCAGATTTCACCTCATACTCTCCAGAGTCCATGTTCCTCCATATCAGTTCATCCTGGGCCCTACTATGGGGTAAGTGGCAATCCTTTAGAATCTGGTTAAGATCATCAAAGGGCTATTGAGGTCTCTAATAGTTAGGGGGTGGAAGAATGAAACCATCTTTGTCCTCGTTCCAATAGTTATAAACTAGCCGCCCAAATTCTAGGATAAAAATGTCTTAGGTGTCTCCATGGCTCTTTAATTTTTAGGGATTTATCCCTGATCCATGGGTCATCCCAAAATTTAATCTTTTTCCGTCCCCAAGGTTTTATTTGATCCCTTTAACCAGGAACTTCTTAGTCTCGACAAAGATTGTTTCAAAAAATTGATTCTCTAGGTAGCTCCTGTTCAAAGAAAAAAAAAGTTCCGCAAATATTTTTCTTTCAAAATATTTTTCAAGTTCCCTCTTCTTTGTGTAATCTTCATCCCACCTTAGCTATTAGTGCTTGATTCATAAGTTGAAGGTTCTTCAAACCTATACCCCCGTCCTTGGGATGAGTGACATTTTCACAAGATATTAAAGGTATTCTTGTCTTATCTTCTAAACGTGTCCATAAGAACCTCTTTTGGATACTCTCAATAGCTTTTATGACTCTCATAGGGATGATGAAAATGGACATTACATAAACAGTAACTCCCTCGCAAATTTTTTAAGAGGTTGATATTTTCCAGCTTGTGAAAGCAAAGAACCTTTCCAAGATGCAAGTTTTTTATGGAACCTCTCTATCAATTTGTTCCATCCCCTTCTTCCAATTTTTTCCCACAGAGTGGCATACTAAGGTAGGTATCCAGAAGGGTTTTTATACTACATTCCAGAATACTAGAAATCCTTATTTTTGCTCCTATTTAATTTTGATGAAGAAACAAAATCTCTTACGGAAGCTACCATGTTTCTTATTACTTCTTCAAATAGTTTGGTGATATTCTTGAAGGAATGAACCTCCTAAACTAAATATTTCCCAAGGAGTACCGTGTCATCCACAAAATTATGTAGGATTTGGTTAACAACCCCATTAGCATCTTTGATTCCCTCAATTCTTCCTTCATTTTGAGCCTTAGAACATAACCTACTCAAAGCTTCAACAACAATAATTTAGAGAAAAGGGGAAAGAGGGTCCCCTTGCTTAAGACCCCTTTCTAATTTGAAAGATCCATTTGGTTTCCTATTTATAATGACTGAAAACTTGGGGGCATAGGTGCAAGCTTAGATTATTTTGATGAAATGAGGGTGGAACCCCGTTTATGTAAAAGGGGAAACATTAAATTCTAGGATATATAATCATAGGAATTTTTCATGTCGAGGTTAACAATCATAACCTCTCTATTGGATTGTTCCATTAAATGTATCGTCTCATCGATGGTTATGATACTATCAAGGATTTTTCTACTACCAGCACGAAAGCCCCTAATTTCGAGAGAAATAAAACTACAAAGGACTTCCCCGATTCTCGAGATCCATAATTTTATAAATGAGTTTGTACATTGTGTTACAAATACTTATGGGTCTAAAATCTTCCAAGTCCTTAAGACGTAGATTTTTAGGTATGAGAGAAATAATTTAGGTTTGGTTGATTTGCTTTAACAGGATTCTTCAACGAAAGAAACCTTGAACAACTATAACAACCTATTTTTTAACTATATCCCAATACATCTGGAAGAAAAAAGAAGGGAAACCATTAATGTTAGGAAATTAATGTTTACATTTTGGGTGTTAGTAATTATGTAAATGTAAAAATGTATTTATTATTGTAATAGTGAAGTTGTTGATAAACAACTCACTAATATAGGTTAAAGGTTGGAGTGTTATACCTGTGAATATTATTACAGGTTATTAGATGTAACACCTCCCTATTATTATAGAGGTTTTGGCTATCTCTATGGCTATGTAATAGCCATGTATTGTTTGTTTGATACATTAAATAAAAATATTATATTGTGTAAATTACAATATTTTATAATATGTAATTTCTCTGTGTTCGGCTATCTTTGATTACCTATCAGTGGTATCAGAACTTGTTATTTTATGTCTACGATGAAGAATTAAAATAGAGAAGGGCATTTTTAATGTTTACATTATTGCCCGGTTGATGTTTCATTATTTTTAGTAGTCTTATTTTTTCTATGTGAGGTTAGAGAATAGGTGTTTCAATCAAATATTGGCAGATAATTTGGAGATTTTTTGTGGATGGAGGGAGTACCAAAATTCTGAATTTGGTTCATCCTGATAGATCCCAAAGTGTGAATTTTTATTTCATTCTGTAACCACATTTTCACCTCAACGTGTTTATCACATCTTTCATGAAACCATTGCACATTTTGTGCCATTCCGTCTATTTTTTACCATTTTCCATCAACATTTTCTATATTGCACTGAGATTTATAATTCTACTTTTTTATCATCCAGTGTTGTGTATTTATTTCCTCCTGTTCGTGCGAACTGATTGCATTGATTTACAAGCATATGCCTTTGCATTTAGAAAATATCATTAAAACTTGTGTTGGTTTGAAGGTCGTACCAACTCATCAAGCCTAAAAATATTTTTATATCATGATATTGTTCTCTAGAAATTAAAGAGACCATAGCAAGGTGTTTCTTTCAATTTTTTAGAAGATTCAGTTGACACGTCAATCAGACTGCATAAAAATTCTCTTGTGTAGTCAGAATTCATAAATAGATCCTTACAATGGTGGATGTAATCGATTTCAGATGCGTGGGATTGAATGTCATATTTCCTGAGTCAAAACTACATGGGACAGAAAGATAAAAGATATTGCAATATATATTTTCCATGCAGATCCTCCATTACCACGGTTGCATGTAGATCTGTCAGTTTTGCTTCATTATTGTCAACAACATACTCACTAGGTTACATCTATCTACCATTCACAGCTGCAATTCTTGCATAGGGTCCTCCACAAACATCTTAAGCATATGGTTTTTATAACCCATGGTTTCGTGTATTAGGTAGGTTGATGATTAACACTAGCCTAAAATTTTGTGTGTTGTCATTTTTAAATGAGTCAAAGTAAATTTAATATAAAGTGTTATTTTGGAGATATGAGTCTCTTTGTAGTCTTGTGTTATGTTTTATTATCAAATTGTATAGTCTTTTGAGTCTTTTGTCAAGTTTTCATTTGAGTCCTCAAAAGTCAAAATTGTTAAAATGGTAACTATGTTATTTAGAGTCTTTGCATTTGAGTCACATATTCTTATGTCAATAAAGTTTATATAGTCTTCTCTAAAATCATCATTAAAGAGTTTTTTGAGTTGTTTTAAGGTCGTGATTTTCTTTATGGTCCAAATAGTCATCAAAGTGTCATGTTTTTAGTTGTTTAATTTTTAAGTATATATAGCCAATTTGTTATTCAATTCATTGAGTCTTGTCATCTTGTAAAAAATTTCACATAGACTAATGTGATAAATTGTCATTGTCTAAGTAAAAGAGTAATTACATTCAGGTCGTAAGGTCAAGTCAAGTCAAGTCAAGTCAAGAGTCAAAAATTGTAAAAAAAAAAAAAAAATCCTCACAAACACATTTTTCGTTGTTACCCAACATCCGAAAAATAAATTTTATCACATTGTGGGAGGGAAGAAAAGAATAAGCTCAATGTGGAAACAAATGTGGTTCATGTTCATATTCTATTGAGTTAGCAACACGTACAATGGAGGACGAGAGGCATCGGAGGCTAGAGGACAACAAATGACCTCTCATTAGTCACCAACAATGAGGCCAATTCATTACTTTGGCAAAGCACGTGTGTCCGTTTTCCTTAGAGTGGTGTGCCTTATTTTAGCATGCAGTTTGTTTGATTTCAACATTTTAGTTTGGTGTGATTTTTAGCGTGGTGTGAAAAATAAGAATAGCTATCTATTCCTATTCACATGTATATGTAGGTATTCCTACATAATTCCCTGATGTAATAACATAGTGAAGAAAAGATAACACAGAGAAATGCATCATCACAAGTCTTGAAGAGGTTGAAAATTTAGATGTGCTCCTATTCATACCAAGGTTTGCGGTTAACCTCTGTAAAACCATTGAAGGCTATTTACATGTGTTCTTTGAGTTCTCACATTTTTAGGTCAAATGTGTTACCTAGAGTGACTGGTTGATAAGCAGATGATTCCTAAGCATGTTCCCATCCTTTTCGATCAGATGTGTTCCCGATAGTGCATGGTTTATAAGAAGTTGATGTGTTCCTTCTTCTACCTTTAGTTCGAGTGTTGTACTAAGATCATGAGTAAGCATGGGTGACAAGCTACAGAAAGAGTGTGAAAATATTTTTCTACCATGTAAACATTAAGGGGTGAATGTTATGAAATTAATATTTACATTTGGGGTGTTAGTAATTACGTAAATGTAGAAATGTATTTACTATTGTAATAGTGAAGTTGTTAAAAACAACTCACTAATATAAGTTAATGGTTGGAGTGTTATACTAGTGAATATTATTATGGGTTACTATTTGTAACACCTCCCTATTATTTTGGAGGTTGTTTTTGCTATCTCTATGGATATATAATAGCAATGTATTGTGTGTTTGATACATAAATAAAAAAATTATATTGTGTAAATTACAATATTTTATAATATGTAATTTCACCGTGTTTACTCTCTTTGATTACCTATCAATCCATCCATATGAGTTTTATCCCCTCCATTTTTGATAAAATATATTTTAATTCTTCCTCCGAGGGTATAACAATGAGTTCTCTATTTTCCTCATGGTTGATGGCAAGCTCAAAGAGATTTAGAGTTTCAATAATAGAGATCTCTGAAGGGAGATGACCTTTTGCAAACAAGTTTTTGAAGAAAGAGACAATGGTATTCGAGATATCCTTATCATTCGTAGCTAGATCACCATTTTATTTTTTAATTTCTTGGATCCTTCCTTTATTTTCTTTAATAATGGTAGAGATGTGGAAAAATTTTGTGTTGCATTCACCCTCTTTAAGCCAATTTATTCTGGATTTTTGCTTCCAGTAAATATCTTCTCTGCTTAGGATGTTATGGTATTCCACTAGAAGATATTTTTCCTTATTTTTATCTTCATTTCTCCATCCCCCTTGTTCCATTATTTCTTCCATTTCCCTGGAGTTCTTCATAAATTTTGATTTTTTTGTAAAAAATTGTTGTCAAAGATTTCTTTGTTCCAAGTATTGATTTTTGATTTAACATTTTTTTTTTTTTATACTTGGAACATGTTGTTTCCCTTGAACTTCAATGTTCCACCATTCTTCTATCATCCTCTCCAAGTCCAGGGTGTGTAGTCCACATTTTTTCAAACCTAAAAGGTCTACCTTTAGTTTTCCCCCTTTCACTGAAGTTGAGGACTATTGGGTTATGATCCGAGCCAATGTGAGCTAAAGGGGAGACAGAGTATTGTTGTTCCTAAATCCATTGAAAATTAACCAAGAAATGGTCCAGCATTATTTGAATCAAGTTCTCCCCTTCATGTATATTGGTATAGGTGTATTTAGAGCCATTGAGTTCCACATCTAGTAACCCATTCCAACCGATGAATTTAGCTAAATATTCCATGCTCTCTGTGTACAAATTGACACCTCCTTTCTTCTCTAAGGGTATCAAAGGGGTGTTGAAGTCTCCCCCAATAATCCATCTTGATTCATTAAACATCCTTATGAAAGTATTCAGCTCTTCCCAAAACACCCTTATGCCAATTGTGGTATTAGGGGCATAGAAATTTGAGAGAGTAAAGTGTTTTCTGGAACTAATTGAAGTAAAATTGATGGCTATATGATGTTGGTTATTAAATAGAGGATAACCTTCCAAAACATTCTTATTCCACATGCATAGTAGGCCCCCGAGGCTCCCACTAAATATTGACAATGGAAACTCACATCTTTCCAAAAATTATGTGAAAGTCTTCCATCCTCTCCTGATTCATCTTCATCTCCTGAATCATCATGATGTTTAGTTTCTTGTTACTCCTAATATCATACAAAATCCTATGTTTATTGGGGTTGTTTAAACCCCTTATATTCCAAGACATTATAATCATTTAAAAGATGAATTTCTTTGGCCGACCACCAATGGCCACTGTCATCCTTCCATTATTTCTTTTCTCTTGGATTTTTCCCTTTTTTCCTTTTCAGATAGTATCCCTGGAGAGGCTTTGTTGGCCCCCACATCTGCCTTATTATAAGCTCCTCTAGTTATATGATTTGTTTTTATTTTTGGTGAAGGTCTGGGGATTTTCTTTACTTCCACTTGGTATCGAGTAGGGATCCCACTTATTTGATATCTTCATTTCCTTCTTCCTTTGATCTTGTGAAAATTTTCCTTGGGATTCTTCATATTGAGACCCTTCGAAAGTGATATACATTGTCTTACAAGGCTATTGTTTGTTCATAAATATTCTTTAAATCATCTTCAATTGTGGAATGTCCTCCAGGTTGATATCCAACACATTAAATATGTTGTTGGTTACCAACAAAGCTTCATCAGTATTTGAGGAAAGAAATTAGTATCCATCAGGTCTATCACAATAGACCCAATGATATTTTCTTCCTATAATTCTTCAACAACAACTAACTACTCGCTTTTCCGTATGTAACTCAACTACCTCATCGCTGACCTTTTCTAGAGCTTCATCCTCAACAACTTCCTCTAAAAATGGTGCTAACTCTTCGATTATTTGTTCATTAATTTTTGAAGGTTTATTAACTTGCATCCATGTGGAATTTATCTTCAAAGGTCCACTAGCATTTAGATTCATGATTCCTTTTCCCTTCGACTCTTCCCTAGAATTTCCTTTGTTCTTTTTGAGTTGGGATTTCAAATTAGCCTCTTCTTTGGCCTTTGGACATGTTTTAACATTCTTCCCCACCCTGAAACATGAGAAGCAAATAAAGGGTGTGAACACATAATATATTTTCTAGTTATGGACTCCCCATGATGCTTTAAGTTCAATACACCTAGGTAGGTTAGCCTCTAGAGCCACATTGACACAAAAATGAGCAAAAAGAAGTTAGGATTAAGCATATGTAATAGGGTCAATGATAACAAAAGCACCAATAGCTTTAGTTATCCCTTGTAATATGTCTATATCCCAATATTCTAAAGGTAGTCCTAGAATTTTGACCTAAATGGGATATTCCTTGATAGTAGTCTCCAATGGGTTAAAACTTGGTTTCCACTTTTCAACCAATACCCCATCTCTACCCATAAACCATGGCCCTCCTTCTATAATCTTTAAAAATCCTCCTTCAATGACATAGAGACCACAAAAAGGTGTTATCATAAGCTATTATATCCATTGAAACTTTGGGCATCCACTTCTTGCTGGCCCATTTTCAAAACTCATCAATATTTGGGTGACTTCCCAAAATATTTTCCAAGATTGTGTTACTCATCAAACTCAAAAATGTTTTACAACCTGGTCCGAGATGTCCAAAGAGAATCCATGTTCATTAAAAATAGGGCTAAGGTTAAAAAAGGTAATTTTTTTTTTTTCCCTAACACCATCTTTGCCCACGTGAATGTGGGCCCTTTTCCACATTCACATTGTCTCTTTTTGTTTTGAAGTTTGCATCTTTCCTCCCTACAACCTATTCTCCTCCTCCATTTTCTCCGCTCACTCACAAATTCAAAACCTCGCTCACTTTTATTTCTCGCTAGATGTGTTTTAGCTAAAAATCATCACAAGAACTTGTTAAAGGTAACTTAATGAAACACATTAACAACATGATCATTATCCTAATAATTTAAACTTTTAATAACCCAATTTTAGGAGTACATGGAAATCATTCCATGGAGGAGAGTTCATATACCTATCCAATGATTTACAATTAATTTAAAGATCTCGTATGAACTATAATTTAAAATTATTGGAGTTAATGATAAAGTAGTAGAATATCAAGAAACATATATCGACTCACAAACTACCTTCAAAAACAAACTAGTCACAAGGATGTAACAAGATTACTCTATCATCTTAACCTAGTTAAGAGAGTAAGATTAATAATGTTCAAGATCATCTTAATACAAATCAAATTTATCAAGCCAGAAATAATCTCATTTAAGGTTTTTAAAGAAAATATTTACCAACAAAACCTACCAAAACTAATTTTCTAATGTACCTAGATATCTTTAGTCTACCTTAGTTAATCTTATTTCTATATTAATTTCCATGAACAAGAAATAAGTAACACGATTAACCATCTTATCCGATCTGTTTCACCAAATTATAGTAGATATTGAAATAGAGAAGGGTAAAAAGGTGAAGGAGGAATACATGTAGTCACATGGTTGAAGGTTGAGTGTGCAAGCAAGACCACAAGATATAATTAATAGCAAAGGTTAGTGGATTGCCTAGCATGAGCTAGATCCAAGAAGTGTGATACTTCCTCGATGGTTTTCAATCCACTGATATATATAATTCAATATAAAATAAATGAACATGCAAATAAAAGAATCTAATGCTAGTGTTCTGATTTAGGTATCTCATATTACTATCAATGTCAATCCAATTAAATGCTTTAATAATTAAACTAGTGAAGGTCTCGGGTCAGGTTGCAGGTTGGGTAGGTGGTTTGAGGGTCACAGATAGGGTCTGGGTAAGATTTGGTGTAGTTTGGGTTGATTTTGGATGATTAGGAAGCTTGTTGGTTTAAGGCAGTTTACCAAGCATAGAGACCAATGCCATTTAAGGTGTGATCGATGTCGGTTTAGATAATCGATATTGGTTACTATGTGGATAATGGAAAATGTTAAAAGTGGGTGTCTAGCTCTCTTTGTATCTACACAAAGAGTTGGGAAGGCATGTGGTGAGGTTGTAGGTGAGGTATAGGTTTGGGTAAGGTTTTGTGAGGTTTTGGGGATGTTAGGGGAGTTTAGTGAAATTTGATAGGGGACACAATAACCAATAATAACATTTGGTTGGTGACCAATGCCGGTGAAGAGAGAAAATGAATGATGGTTAAGGTAACCAGCGTCGGTAGGGGGAAAATGGTGGTAATTAAATAAAATTGAGTTTTTGGCTTCTCTGTGATTGCACAGAGAATGGAGGGAGGATGGTTAGGTTGTAAAAATGCTAGGAAGGCTCAGGAATGCCTAAAAGTTAGCTAGAGAGGAAGAAGGTGGTGGGTGGTAGGTTGGGTAGATTGGTAGGAAAGTGGGGATGGAGGAATGTAGGGAAGAACAAGATCCATAAAAAAAAGATAAAGAACCTATTAAGTAAGTACAAAAATGATGCAAATCAAACACTTACTTGTATTTGCAAGCCTGGTTGGTGAAGGATGGTGGCATTGGTTGATCCGTGAAAAAGAACTTGGTGGTTATCGTGAGGAAATGCTTCCCGGAGTGCTCCCGTGAATGAAAATGCATGTGGATGAGTATTAGGTACTTGCTTGGGCTTGTGGTTGAATGTATTCCATCATTTGGATGCTGAGAAAATCTCTAGTTCGTGCTTGAATACAAATAGTTCTCTCAAAACTTGAGTGACCAACCTCGGTAAAAGGTTAAAAAATTGTATATAAGGTAACTGATGATGGTTAGGGTGACCGGTGTCGGTTGAGGGTTAACCGGCGTCGGTTAAGGTGGGAAATCCTAGGTTTTCCAAAAATAGCAAATCTTGCTATTTTTGGCATGCTCTGATTGTTCATCCGGGTCTCAAGTGAGGGTTAGCATTTAGATAAGTGGGAGTATTGTTGGAGAAGGAATAAGACTTTAATTTAGGGTTAGACTAAGTCCTAGTTAGTTAAGATAAGTGGAGACTTAGTCTTAGTTAATTAATAGACTAAGAATAAGTCCATGATGAGGTGTCTAGGTGATGTGGCTAGGTGAGGTGTAAATTAATTTAATTAAAGTAATTAAATTAATTAATAGTGTGAGGATGAGCATTAATTCAATTGTAAGTAATTAAATTAATATGAATGTGGGGTAAGGGGTCATGGTTAGGTGAATACGTTATGTTAATTAATTAAAGGGGACCAAGGGGAGTGTGACCCAAATTTGGTGTCTACATTTGCCCCTTTTTGTCGTAGCTTGTATTGGTAAGTGATGCTGACAAAAATAGGAAGTGGTTACCCCAAATATAGGTGAGAGTGGGGTTTCCCAAGTAGGGTTGAAGGTGAGGTTTCCCCAAGTGTGGGTGGAGGTGATCCCCTCAAACCAGGAGCTGATGAGGTGTTAGATGGAGTCGGTGAGTGGTTTGATAAATGGGTAAGTGATGAAAGTGAGGGTAGGTGGGTTGTAGGTAATGGTATGGTCACTTGTGGGTAATGGGTAAGGGTTATATTGGGTAATAGGTAAGGGTCATATTGGGTAATGGGTAATGGAAATCAAATGCATGCACATGTATAGATTGTGATACAAGTACCATGTGGAAGAGCTTGCAAACTCTACATTGTCCAAGGTCGATAGGTTATCCAAATGAGGTTGAAGTGATTCAGGTATCAGGGTACAAGGATATGGTCTAGAAACACAACTTAGGTTAGGTGCAAGAACATTTAGGTATGATCTGGTACACCAAAGGTTTGGTCGGGATAAACAACACAACAATAGGCAAGGTAAGGTCATTAGGCTAAACAACATGGGTAACAACATCACAAGGTATATCGAGTACACAAATTCAATGTCAAAAAAAGAAATAATGTATTTTAGGTCAGGGTATGTAGGTTGGGCACATGGGAAAGGCCAAGGTATAGGTAAATAACAAGTCCCTAAATGTAATTAAGGAAATGTATAGGTAATGTAGGCTTGTGGGTAGGGTGTAATATATGTTGGCAAGGACATAAGATAGGTAGGGAAGAGGAGACAGGTAGACTGTTTCTGAGGATAAATGTGGCATAGTGATGGATCAAAGTCACTTGATATGGTCATTGTGTTGATTTATATATATACCGCAACATACGTTAAGACGTGAGATGTATATGAGATATTTTAAGACACTTTTATTTATTTGTATTTTTGTATATATGTATTGATACATAGACTCTCTCATTTATATAGTTTATGATGTTTATTGGATGAATGATGTACTTTGTTTTAATTTCCATTGTTATTGTGTATTGATGGAAACTAGGTGAATTAGGCATGATTGTGTCGAGGTCATGTAGGCATGATTTGAGTTTACATCGATTAGGCATGGTGAGTTTGAGGTTTAGGCATGGTGATTTTAAGTCATGGTGAGTTTAGGTTTTGGCATGGTCATTGAGTCATTTTGAGTCATAGGCATGGTAGTTTGAGATGAGTTTAGGCATGATAAATGATGAATGAGTTGAGTTCAAGCATGGTTTAGGTTAGGCATGATGGTCATGTTTTGTGTTTGATTTAATTTTCAAAGTTATTGATAGTATGGAAAATAAATGATGATGTATATGTATGTTGTGTGTGTAATTTTCAATTGTTTGATATAATAAAAATGTGGAATGTATGATATGATGATGTAATCAAATGGTAGATATGCATATGTTTATGATTGTTTAATTTCCAAGTTTTGTGTAAAATGGAAACTAAGGTAGAATGTGAATAGAAAAAGGGGGAAAATGGGTTAGGGTAAAGAGTGTTGAGCTAACCTCCAAGGGCCCCATGCCCTGGAGTGTTACCTACATAGCCATAGCCGGTGAAAAGGGGCCTAGGCCAATGTAGTTCTCCCGTAAGCTAGGGAAGAATATGATGAGGTAGAAGGATGGGTTGGTAGGTTTTAGGCATGATTGAGTCTAGGTTAGTTAGGCATGGTTGATTTTAGGTCATTTAGGCATGGTTGAGTTTAGGTCATTTAGGCATGGTTGAGTTTAGGTCAGTTAGGCATGGTTGAATTGAGGTCATTTAGGTATGGTTGATTTTAGGTGTCGAAGGCTTGGTCATGTATAGGATAATAAACAAGTAATGAAGAAGGTGATTGGTAAGAGGTGACAAAAAAAGGCCACCTAATTGACAAGAACCATAACAAGTCTATCATACCAAAGATGGGCTTATGAACATAAGACCCTAAAGGCATGTTGCATGATTGACTATTCTAAGGGTGAAGAAAGTCACATGATCATGAAATGTCACATTTGTGAGCACGTCCCTTGAGTGGGAAGGAAATTAGGGTGAAAAGGTGATGAGGTGAAAATAATTTGGTTTTAGTGTAACCTGGTGTGAGACAACATGCCTATTTGGCAAGAGACCCAAGATCAAAATAGGAAAGTCCATGATGAAAAAAATTTATCTTTTTCTTTTTGCTTTTGTTTTTATAGATTGATCGATGTGGGAAGTCTATATGGGATGAGTAGATTATCTCCTTGAGGTCTTTGTGAAGTTGATCGATGGGAAGCTTTGAATATTTTTTTTTTTTTTTGCAAGAATAGTCTTCTTTTTATGATAGACTATGTATAATATGGCTAGCTTTGTATAGTTTTCCTTCGAGGGAGCAATCTATTTATAAGCAGATGAGATAGAAAGAGTAGATGTCCTTTTTGAGGGAGTCATATTTTTTGGAATTTTGACTCAAGGAGTGGAATCCCATTTTACTTTTGAAATTTTTTTTTTTTTGGACTTTTAGGTCATGGACAAGACTATAGAGAAAGATAGGCTCTTGTGTTGAAGACAAAACCATAGCACACAGAGGTTAACTATGAAAGAGAGGGTTTAAGGAATGAATGACCATGGGATTCCATCTTGAAAAAGATGAAAAGTATCCATGAGAATCATGCCATGAGTAGAGCCATGGTACTCATATTGAAGACAAGGCTGAAAAAGTGATGGGTAATCACATGATTCTTGTTTAGTCATTGATCCTTAAAATAGGTAAAATGGAAGGTGAATGGTGCTCAAGGGATGAGCATTTTAACTAGACAGAATGTGATATAGGACTTGATTCAACAATAGAATGGTCAAAGATGCAAGGCATTGAGGGGCTCAGGTTTGAGTTTACCTTGAGTGAAGACAAATGATAAGCACACTGATCCATAGGTATGAGTAACGATATAGGGTCCAAGCCAATTAGGAGAAAATTTTCCCCATTTACTTTTTTCTCTCTTTTTTTACATGTTGATTTTCCTTTAGGATGAGGTCACCAACCTAGAAGGTTCATTCATGGACACATTTATCATAGGCACGTTTGATACATTTTTGGTAGATTTGGAGGTGATCAAGAGCATTGAGATGATGTTCATCTAATAACTTGAGTTGTGCCAAATGGTCTTGGTGAAAGTCATCATCATTGAGCATCTCTTTGAGTGAGATACGAAGAGATGGAATTTGGACTTCAAGAGGTAGAACAACCTCTATACTATAGACCAAAGAGAAAGTGTGTGGAAAGTTGAGGTATGAATACTAGTGTGATAAGCCCATAAGGAAAAAGGAATGTGTGTATGCCAATCCTTTCCAGTATTGTCAACTACTTTCATAAGAATTTTGTTTAAGGTTTTGTTGGTTGATTGATTCAGCTTGGCCATTGGTTTGAGGGTAATAAGGTGAAGAAAAGCTGAGTTGAATGCTGAAGGCATCACAGAGTTTTGTAGGTTTTTTTTTGAATTGTTTTCCATTATCAATGATGAGGCGGTGAGGAACACCAAAGTGACAAATGATGTGATGATTGATGAATTCACATATTTTTCATTAGATTTTGTAGAAATGAGAGGCATGGCTTCTACCCATTTAGTGTAGTATTTAGTAGTGGTAATAATCCATTGATGATGTTGTGAAGAATGAGGATTGATCTCTCCGACAAGATCTAAACCCCATTGAGAGAAAGGCCAAAGGTCTCGTGTGACCTGTAAGGCATGACTAGGTGTGTGATGAAGATTAGCATGTTGCTGGACATTTCACACAACATTTGACATAATCAAAAATCATGGTTTAAGGTGGGCCAATAATAGCCCAAGTGGAGAATGCATTTAGCGATAACTAAACCACTAAAGTGACCTCCAAAATTCCATCGTGAACTTCCTTGATGGTATAGGGAATTTCAGAACTTGTAAGGCATCGTAAGAGGATACCATCAAAGCCACATTTATAAAGAAGACCACCCATGATGACATAGTGAGAGACACTTTTGAGAAAGGCTCATTGTCCATTACGAGTAAGATCTAGAGGTAGAATGGAAAGGGAAAGGTAGTCAACAAACTTGCTTATACCAAAGGTCACGTGGGTCAGGTTCAATGGTTCGAAAGGTTGATGTCTCAAAATAGATAGAAGGTGATTACAACCTTTATATTGTGACAAATATTTTTGAGTTGGAGGGTGAAGGGATTTGAGAAGCAAGGAAGGCCATGGTATCCACAAATTTATTAGTGGAACATGGGGTGGTTTGAAGTTCATAATGGTCAAAGGTAGTCAAAATTATGTCAACATGATGTTTATACTTTTGAAGTATCTCGTCATTATGAACACTAGTATATACCATTAACTTGGTTTACAACTAGTTGAGAATCACCAAAGATATTAATTGATTTAATGTCTAAGGTGATGGCAGTTTGAAGGCCTAATATGAGTGCTTCATATTGGTGATATTGTTAGTATAATCAAAATCTAGTTTGAAAGATAATGGCATAGGCTCACCATCAAGAGGAATGAGGATAACTCTGGCACCACCCCCACCTGACATTTGGAACCATCAAAGAATAAGGTCATCTAGTAAATGGTATCATCCAAAGAGAGGGTAGTGATGGATTCATCTAGAAATCAAAGTTAGAGGATTGATTTCGAGAGAGGTGCATCTACAAGTTGGTCAATGATGGTTTGTCCTTTGACATATTTTTGATGGATGAATTTGAGTTCTAGGTCTACAAGAAGCATGAGCCAATGTGCAACACATTGATGTTGATAGGTTATTGTACATGTAATGTAAGGGGTCAGTATTGGTGACAAAAAGGTTTTGTGGTTAAGTAGGTAATGGTGAAGTTTAGTGGAAAAAAACTAAGGCTAAGTAGATTTTTTTCGGTGTGAGTGTATCTAGTTTCATAGTCTAAAAGTGTATGACTTATATAATAAACCACTTTTTCCCTATGTTTCTCATCATGATGAGTGAGCATGGCACCCAAGGAATGATAGTGGAAGAAATGTAAAGGTAAAATGGTTGGTCATCCTTAGGTGGAATGAGCACATGTGGTTGGAGGAGGTATTTTTTAAGGTGTCAAAGGCTTTGTGGCATTCATCATCCCATTTGAAGGAGACATCATTTTTTGAGGAGATGATGAAATGGGTGGCAATGGTTGGAAAGATGTGAAATAAAATGATGAATAGATTACAACTTGCCTTGCAAACTACAAAGTTGATGAAGGTTAGTAGGTGGAGGAATTTTGAGAATAGCCTTGATTTTAGTGGATCAACTTCTATGCCATGTAAAGAAATGATAAAACCAAGGATTTCGGAGAAAGAATGGTGAAGACACACTTCTTAGGTTGAAGGTGAACACAATATTTGATGAGATGGTCAAAGATGACCTTAAGGACTATAAGGTGTTTGGCCCGATGTTTGGATTTGGCAAGAAGATCGTCAACGTAATCTTCCAATATGTGATGCATAATGTCATGAAAGATATAAGTCATAGCCCATTGATATGTAGCACCAACATTTTTAAGGCCAAAAGGGCATGACATGATAGTAAAAGGTCCCCAAGGAGTGATGAAGGTGGTTTTGTGTTGATCTTCAGGGAAAGTAATATTTGGTTATAACCGAGAAACCATCCATGAGTGATAACATCTCATGGTCGGTGGTGAGATCAACTAGTTGGTCAATACTAGGTAGAGGAAAGTCATCTTTTGGGGAAAGCTAAGTTAAGGTCATGGAAATTATGCAAATGTGGAGTCCCCTGTCACTTTTTGTGACAGAATGATGTTAGAGATCCATTGGGGATAATCAATGGGTAGGATGAAGGAAACCAAAAAAGAAGGTGTTGGAGTTCTTCTTTGACAAGAAGGGAAATGAGGATGCATTTTCCACAGCTTTTGTTTCATGGGTTTGGCTTAGGAATAGTGATGATATTGTGGACCACAATGTTTGGGTCAATACTGGGCATATCAGCATAGGACCAAGAAAAATCATTGTTATGATCCCGGAGGAAAGAAGTAAAAGCTTCTTGTTCAACAACATCTAAAGATTGGCCTATCTTTAGAATATGTGGGTCATCCTGAGTGTTAATATTGATTTGATGGTGATTCATTTAACATGGTTTGTGTCTCAGAAGGTAATGACCGGTGAATATATGAATCTTCTGCACCAAGGTAGGTGAGAATAGACTCATCATCCTGACATTGAATGACATTAATAGAAGGTGTATCATCATCGATCATGTCAGGATACAGGAAGGGAAGAGAAGAGGGAGCCTCGCCATCTCATTGATAAGTTAGAGGTCCCAGAGAAATGGTGTTCAAAAATTTTTTTAGAGGAATGGATTCTAGATCCATAGACTCGTAGGTGAAGGTGGTGAAGTTGGTGAAATGAGGTGAAGAAGGTTTATCATCCTCAATGAGTTTGACTTCGGGCCTTCTTGGGAGATGGTTCGGAAAATCCAATACCACTATGGTCTTTATGTTTATGGGTGGTGCATGAGATGACAATATGGTGGCCTTGTTCATAGAAACCAAAACCAAAACCCTTCCATGCACAATGATGGAGGAAGGTGTGGGAAAAGTGGTGGTTGGTGAGAGATTGAAGGTCAGATGAAAATGGTCACATTTGGGAAGGTGGCTTGGGTGAGTAGGTAGAAGTATCAAGTCCCCCATATGTTAAGTTGGTGCGAAGGTGGGGAGGACCGTAAGGGAAAACCTCGCCTATGTGGTGATCATAGTGGGGATGTTGGTGAAAAGGTTACCATACTCTTGAGGAGTAAGGAATGTGTCGATGTTGTATAGGTGGTACTCCCCAGAGTGAGACTGTTGAAAAACACCTTCTAAGGGATCGGTAGTGGTATGTGGGTAGCGGAAATGGATGAATTATTGGGAAGAAGAAGAAGAAGCATTGGGTTGAGAAGTAGATGGGTTAGTGGATGGGTTAGCTATAGAGGCTATGGATGTAGTGGGAATAGAGGAGTTAGGTGTGGGAGAGGTAGTAGAAATGTTGGTGGATGGGGTCATGGGTGAAGGAGAGGTGGTCGGTGGTGGTAGATGCCTTAACTGGTATAAGGACATCATTAGGTCTATACAACATGTTACAAGTTTTGAATGGTGAAGGGTCAACTGGAATGGTATAGTTATGTCCTTCATGTTCAAATTTTACACAATCGATGTAAGGTTGAAGGAACACAACCCATGACATGGATCCAAGGTTGGCCACAAGAAACAAGTTGTATTGAATTCCCCCTCTAAGATGTAGAATAATTTTGGAATGGTATGGGGGCCCACATGAATGTGGAGAATGATGGTGCCAAGGGTCAAAGTTATGGCATCATTGAATGAATGCAACATAACTGGGTTATTATGCATGTAATTGGTAGGGATGTGCATTTGGTTGTATGCATGGGAGGAGATAATGTTGATGTTAGCACCACCATCGATCATAACGTGTCAAATGTGTATATTATCAATGTAGATAGAAATGAAAAGGGTGGGATCAGGATCATCTGATTGGAGAGGTACAATCTCATCATTAGAGAAACTAAGAGTAGCTACTTGATGAGTGGTAGGGTGTAGAGGAAGGGGATGAAGTGGTGAGAGAGGCCACATGGTGAGGAGTGATCATGGATGCCACAGAGTAGGGTCATTAGGTAAAACCTCAATAGATTTCAAGAACCTCCATGAGGGCCTGTCGATGAGACTCAGAGGTTTGGACAAGGTCATACAATGACATTTTGAGAGGAGATTGGTGTAATTGTTTAATCATTATATGATGGGTGACCCATCAAAAATAGGGTATGTGGGTCCCCGAATGGTGATTCTTGGTGTGGGTGCAGATGGTATATTGGGCACAGATTGGTGGATGGGCTGGTTTTTTTCTCCTTTCCTTTGTCTTTTTGGGTGTGAGTGGAAATGTTAACCATATTAATATGGGGTGAGGGAGTAGCTGAGTCATGATAGTGTAGTGTAGGATAAGAATGATGGAAATAAATGAAGGACAATATTTTTTGTGAAAGAAGTTGGGCACATTGACATTTTGGTGGGGTTTTGGCTAGCTCTCTTATGTGGACCATATTGATCTCAAATGTTGGAGGTGGATAAAAAGGTTGTGGAGGTGGAGATGAAGGTCATTAAATAGGTAAGGGATGAGGGTGTGTGGTGATAGGTGAAGGTGGAACAGGTCCTCATCTAAAAGATCATCATCATCAAATTTTTCTTCAAGAGGACATAATTGGAGAAGAATGGTTTTAGAGCCTTACATTTTTCTACATCATGCCCTGACACATGATAGGCACAAATTTTGGTATCATCAAACCTTTTGGTTTGGGTTTGAGTGGGTCGTAAGGTCTAAGTGGTGGCAATGTGATGACAAGGTCTCTAAAAGGTTTGCTAAGATGTTGGCATAAGACCCTACCAATGGATCACAATGTGAGGTAAGTGTGGGTCTAGATGGAAGTGTGGGTGATTTTTGTGGGAGAGGCACCACGAGAGGTGGAATTAGAGGTGGAATAGGTTTGACCACTGGTTTGGTAGGTAGTACTATTTTGGGTTTGGGTTGTACCTTCTTGGGTAAAGGTGTAGTGGATGAGCTAGTGTTGAAGGTGTTGTAGGTTTGACTACCTCTTTGGAGGGTAGTGGGCTCTTGGATTTTGGTTGCACCTTCTTGGGTAAAGGTGAAGAAGGAGTGCATGATGTAGAAGGGAAGGAAGATGGTGGAAGGGATGGGTTAGCCAAGGTGATAATGGAGGTGTGGTGAAGGTTTTGGAAGAGGCGAGGTGGAGGGTATTGGTTGAAGAGTGGGGAATACCATAGGTAGTGATGAGGCTACTAGAAGTGGTGTGGGTATAGGTGGTAAAAAAAAGGTTGTAGGTGATGGAAAAGGTGTACATTGTGTAGGTAAGTTAGGTGTAATAGAGGCTCATGATGAGGAGATGGGCTATTGTGTTTTTAGTTTACCTTGGGTAGGAGGTTTCTTGGCCAAGGTGGATGGGTGAGGTCCTAGGATAGATGGAAGTGGTGAAGGTGAAAAAGGGTAGTAGGAAAACTAGTGTATGTGGCCTAGAAGGTTGGGTCTTCCTTTTAGGTGGAGGAATGGTTTTTTGTGGGCTTGTGAGGATGTGGCTAAATCCAATTTGACAAGAGGATGGACTAGGCTTGATGTCGGCATGACACCCAATGTGGTAATGGTTCTGAGACGGGGAAGGTATGGGTGATGATGAAAAGGTTTAGGTGTTGGTGAAAGTTCAATTGTTGGTAAGGGTTTAGGTGTGGGTGAAGGTGATGAAGAAGAGGTCATTATGACTGGTATGGGCATGGTTGGTTTGGTTTTCTGAAACACCTTTGGATAAATCATGGAGGTATCAGTAGACAAAATTTTCATTTGGGTTGAAAAAGGTAGCGAAGGCATCCCCAAAGCATGGAATTATCAACATAATCCAAGTGGTCAGCCAGGCGTGAAAATGGCATTTTGTAGGAGGAGATGATGTTGACTTGGTGGTAATCCCTATAAAAAATTATGTGAGACAAGGAAACTGGTTGGCTTCGGACTTTGTGGGTAAGAGAGCCGAGAGAAAATCAACAAGATCTGGAAGGCTAATGGGGAATTGTCACCAACATGAAGTGGTGCTTCTAAAGGATCTATGGGTAGGGAGATGATGAGTGGGATGAGGTAGGTTCCTCTTTTGGTGGAGAGGAAGGTGAGCATGACTCTCCCGTGGGTAAGAGAGTTAACACCGTGGGTTGTTCATTAGGTTGAGAGGTGTGTGGGGAAATGACATCGGCCGATATTGTAAACTCCTCTGTGGGTGAAGGGGGAGATAAGGGAGACTCCTGTGGGTAAAGGAGTAGATGAAATAGGATCCTCCATGGGTAAAGGAGCTCATGCAAGAATCTCCTCGATAGAGGGGATAAGAGGAAATTGAGGAAGGGATGGTATGACTTCAAAAACAACATGAACTTCATGGACATTATTGTCATTAGTCAAAGGTTCACCAATTTGGTTAGATGATGGGGTGTGATTAGGAAACAAATTCTTGAAGATATGCAAGTTTTGATTAGTCGGTGCATTTGGGTTGTCCAAGAGATGAGATCTCCATTATCTAACATTTTGGACAATGTTTTTGAAGGTTATACAATTACCATCGCTATGACCTTTAACATGATGATAGTTGCAGTAATCATGTTCCTTGTACCATGCAGGCATAGGATGAGTGGGGTCAAAACCAATATGTGGTTTGATGGGTGGAAGATAAATTGCTCCACTTTTAGAAGTTTTTCTAAAACTAAAGAATAGGGCTCTCCTATGGGAGTGTACTTTCATTGCTCCCACTTGAACTAGAAAGCTTGAATGGGAGAAAGGTTGGAAGTAGGCTTTGATTGATTGGATGGGTGAGATGGGCTAGCTTTTAAAACTACTATGTTGGTAGATCCTTTGGATTTGGAATAATTATTTTGGGGTTTGGAAGAGGAAGAGGCATCATTTGACTTGAATGTAGCATTTTTGTTATGCAATTGAATTTTCTTCTCTTCTATGGCACATGGATTTCAAGTTTTCTAGCCATGGTGAATGCCTCATCAAATGTGTGGAAGGTTTGAACTTGGAGAGTTGGTGAGATGTGTCTAGCACAAGCCTTGGTAAACAAACTCTATAAGCTCGGTTTGAGGTAGTTGGAATGTGAGCTGGTTGATGAGGCTTCACCAATGAGTGAAAAAATATGTGATAGATTCATCTTCGTATTGTCGTGTTGAGTACAAGTCGGTCATGGTGACCTTCTTGATGATATTGATCAAAAAATGGTCCAAGAAGGCTTGAGCCACTTGGTTGAATGAGTAAATGGAATGTCTAGGTAAACCACTATACCAATCCAACGTAGGTCCTATCAAGGACATTGGGAATGTCCACAAGAGTAGAGCGTCATCATGAGTGATTAGATAACACCCATGTTTGAAAGACCACAAGTGTTGTTGTGGGTCTTCTTTGTTGTTGAACCTAGTTGAATTTGGGAATTTCCCAATGCATAGGGTATGGAAGAATGGGAATAGATGGATGAATGGGCTCATTACATATTTTTCATATGTCAAAGAGTTATGAGAGCCAGAAATCGATGCTTCAATGTCTGCATCTTTTCCATCATCATTTTAATAAGGTCATTGGTAGGTTGTGATGATTGGGCACCCCCGTAGTATAAGGGGGTAGATGATGAATGTATGATGAGGATGACATCCCAAGTATATGGTGGTGTCCGAGTATGAGAATTGTGAGGGGGAATAGATGTAGGTGGAAAATATCCGAATAGGTGATAGATGAGATAGGGGGTTGTTGGTGATATGTGTAAGTAGGTGGGGTGGATGTAATGAATCTTGTAGTGATTAGAGGTAAATATTGTGGGATGGAGAGGATGATGTTTTGGAATGGATTATGGGTTTCGACACCATGGGTGGTTGTGATGTAATAGGTATATATGAGGTGGGGTGCGATGGGGCTATGCTCAAGGTGGATGATGAAGGAATGGTTGACACCATGGGAGAAAATGATGTCAATGGTGTGATAAGATGTTGTAGGTGCAACAAATATAGATGTTGTGGGGTCAAGTTGTGAAACCACAGGTGGTAAGGTGGAAGAAGGTAAAGGCTGAGCTAGTAGTAGCTAACACGAGAAGTGGGGCGAGGGTAGGAGGAATGGACACAAGCATGCATATATACCAATTATCTGATGAATTTGAGTAGATGAATGGGCTAAATAATATTGTAAGGCAATGGGGATTTTGGTCAAGGAGTCTTGCAAACTCCTCGTCATTGGTATTGATGATAATGGGCTGAGTAGGATCCATAGGTGATAGGATGGAAGGTGGTGATGGGCTAGGTGGGAGTGAATGAAGGCTTGCATGGAACACAAGGGTGTTGGCTTGGCTACAAGTCAAAACCATGTGAGTTAGCATAGACCTGGTAATATGATCTCTGTAAATGACACATAAAGGCACAAAGGAAATGGAGAAAATATGTTTGGGAGGTAAAATTGGTGTTTTTTTAATTAAAAATTAAAACACAAGAACCGATGGAAGGTTGGGTTAACTAATGATGGTGATAGAGGGTGGATGATGGTTAGGGTGACCGATGATGGTTAGGGGGTGACCAATACTTACATTACTTATGGAATAATCAAAATTTTGATAAATGTGGTAATAACTGATGAAAATGAGACAAAATCTAGATTTGATAGTGATTTCAAAGGTCTAAAGGTATGATGATGTATTTGAGAAACCCCAAAAAGAATGGAAATGTGATGAGTGTTGTTTTGGTGAAATAACCCAAAAAAGAAGGAAACCGACAATGGTTAGGTAAAGTAAATGATGATGTAAGATGTAAAATGTGATGATGGTCACTGGACCGACACTAGTCATTGTGAAATTTGAAAAGATGAAAAAAATGGGATTTAGTGACTTAGATCAGATAGAATACCAACCCAAAAACCTGAGTATGGTAATGATGAACCCGACACACTTAGAAATAGTCAGAATACACCAACTATGATTGTGGAGTGTGAAAGGAAGAAAAAAATGGAGAATATGACCTCACAACTCAAAACACAAATCAAGCAAAAACTAAGAAACATGAAATCCTATTGGTGAATTTTATGTTTTAGCTTATGCTATTTAGGATTGACTTGTGAATAGAACATATTTTTGGTTTGATAGAAGGTACCCTATGAAAATCCAAGAACTAAGGATGGTTTTAGGTAAATTTTTGGTGGGGAAGTCCTTTCTCTGAGATAATGACTAGACAGAGAAACCAGTTGGGTGCCCACTATCAATCCTTTGATCGTGTGATCATTGACAACTTCTTCCAGGTAGGATGATGTTTAAGAAGATGTGTAAATTATTTAAGTGGTTTGGTATAGAGAGTGTGCAAAGTGAACTATGATTGAATTAGTCAACCATCAGCTGGGCATGACTTCCAACGTATAGGTTGCCCTCAATTAATGTGAGCTACAATGCAACAAACCAAAATGAAATGCAAATGTTTTAAGCCCAAATCCACAATTACGTTTGATGTAGAAAATGGAGAACAAGAAGAGGAATTTCTTTCACTAATGCAATGCAATAGAAAGAAATGTGTTTTTTTTTTAAAGCACCAAAAGCACAATTTATTTTAGACAATAGAAAGAAGGAGAAGATTCTAGAGAAGAAAATTAATGTGAATACTTTTCAAAGGGAAATAAACACACAATTTTTACCTAGGAATGAACAAATGCAAAAGTAACCCCTGATGGGTCCCACCGGGCATGCCAAAATGTTTCACCAAATTGTAGTAGATAATGAAATAGATAAGGGTAAATAGGCCAAGGAGGAATACTTGTAGTCACATGGTTGAAGGTTGAGTGTGCATGCGTTTCGATTTCCGATCCAAACTGATTGTGTGAGCTTCCTTTTGGCTAGGAGGAACTACCTATAATGCAAAGCAAGACCACAAGATACAATTAATAGAAAAGGTTAGTGGATTTCCTAGCATGAGCTAGATCTAGGAAGTGTGATACTTCCTCGATGGTTGTCAATCCACTGATATATAATTCAATATAAAATAAATGAACATGCAAATAAGAGAATCTAATGCTAGTGTTTTGATTTAGGTATCTCAGATTACTATCAATGTCAATCCAATTAAATGCTTTAATAATTAAACTGGTGAAGGTCTTGGGTTAGGTTACAGAGGTTGGGTAGGTGGTATCGAGGATCACAGGCAGGTCCTAGGTAAGATCTGGTGTAGTTTGGGTTGATTTTGGATGATTAGGAAGATTGTTGGTTTAAGCATTTACTAAGCACAAAGACCAACACCGGTCAGTGTGTGTGACTGATGTCGGTTTAGGATAACCGATATCGAAGTTACTACTGTGGATACTATAAAAATGTTTAAAGTGGGTGTCTAAGCTCTCTTGTATCTACACAAAGAGATTTGGGGAGGCATGTGGTGAGGTTGTAAGTGAGGTATCAGATTTGGGTAAGGTTCTATGAGGTTTTGGGGATGTTAGGGGCATTTTGGTGAAAATTGAGAGGGAAAAAGTAACCAATGTGTTGGTCGTCAGTGACCGATTCTCGTGAAGAGGAGAAACCATGATGGTTAAGGTAAGAGGTGAAAATGGTGGTAATTAAATAGACTTGGTTTTGGGATTCTCTGTGATTACATAGAGAATGGAGGGAGGATGGTTAGGCTCATAAAAATGATAGGAAGGATCAGGAATGCCTAAAATTCAGCTACGGAGAGGAAGAAGGTGGTGGGTGGTAGGTTGGGTAGATTGAGAAAGTGGGGGTGGAGGAATTCAGAAAGAACAAGATCTAGTAACAAAAAGATAAAGAACCTATTAAGTAAGTACATAAATGATGCAAGTCAAATACACTTACTTATATTTGTAGGCCTGGTTGGTGAAGGATGGCAGTGGTTGATCCATGAAGAACTTGGTGGTCATTGTCGAGAAAATCTTTCTGGAGTGCTTCCATGAATGTAAATTTTTGTGGACAAGTATCAGTACTTATTTGGGCTTGTGGTTGAATGTATTTCATTGTCCGGATGCCGAGAAAATCTCTCGGTTTGTGCTTGAATACAAATAGTTCTCTCAAAACTTGATGTGACCAACCCGGTAAAGGTTACAAAATTATATGTAAGGTAGCTGTTGGAACATAATGATTAATAGCCAACCCTTAATTATATGGGTCCATCACTATTATATAGGTTAAATATTTAATAATATGAAATACTTTTCTATTATTAAATATTCATACCTAGGTAATATACATTAGGTAAGTATTTAATAATGTGAATCATTTATGTTTATATTTATTAAATACACTCACCTAGGTATATGTGTCAACCATTTAGGTTGAAAAGGTGGGTCGAGAGACATACCCGATCACCTTATATAAAAAGGACTTTAGGTCCTCATTTGATATATTCAAGAAATATATCAAAGGTGTGCAAATCAAGTGATTTGGTTTTACCCTTGGTAAATAGGGTTTTAAGGAGGAGGTGATCTTATTAGATGTAAAATAAGTTCTCTAAAGTAAAATGTTATTTTCAAAGTGGTTTTTACCTTTTGGGGTTTTTCCACTATAAATATTGTGTCACATGTGTTATTTATTTCTATAAGTATTTCTTTATTTACTTATGTTATGATGTAATGTTTATTTAAATATTTATTGTAACATTATATAATATTTAAGTTGATTAAATCCGTATTTATTAGAATCCTCAAATTCTAACATGGTATCAGAGAAAGGTAAATTAAATAAATTAAGATCAAATGTTTTGTATTTTATTTATTTAATTTGTATGGGTTTTTTCAACCAACTGAAAAGGTAAATTAAATAAATTAAGATCAAATGTTTTATATTTTATTTATTTAATTTGTACGAGTTTTTTTCAACCAACCCAGAAAGGTAAATTAAATAAATTAAGAGAAAATATTTTATATTTTATTTATTTAATTTGTACAGGTTTTTTCAACCAACCCGGAAGGGTATTTAAAATAAGTGCAACCTAAAAGTTTTACTTTGTGAAGAATCAAGGTGAATTCATAGGTGGAAAATTTGGAAACTTCTTACCTTCCGTGAAAACTTGTGTAGAGGTAAGGGTAAAATATTTGAAATATTTTTTTCTATAGTTTTAATATGTGCAGGTTGAATTTTGTCAATGGTAAATGAAGGAGGAGACAAAGCTCCATCAAAATAGGATTTGAATTTTTTCCATTGGATGTGTGAAAAATGTTGTCTCCTCTATAAATTCTAAGGTTTATGTAGAATTTAAAATTACATGGCTTGGTAAATATTTTAAATAATCTTTTTTTCATGAGGGGCCCCATAATAAGGGTTATATGTGTTTATTTTTTTTTTTAAAAGTATATATACTATAGTTTATAATTTTTATAGACTATATGTTGTTTTTTATTTACATTATATAAACTATATACCTCTTTTTAAAAGTGAATATATTTTTACATTATAAATTATAATAGGTTAATATAATGTATTAAAATATAACCTCCTAAATATTATATATTATAAGAAGAAATTTGGAAATACACAAATAAGTTTTGACTCCATTAAATTTGATGGTCAAAAATGATCGTATAACATACAGGATCAAACATCAAAGCAAGTAGTATGACTACATTCATTTAGACATCAAATTTAATTCTAATCTTTGTCTACATTATTTTTTTTTAAAAATTTGAAGTTATTTTACATTCTTAAGGGTTTCTTCTTCACTTATATATGGTTAGAATTTTTTATATAATTCTGGGGTATAATGCAAAGCCCTTTATATTATGGGTTATTATTTTGATCATGGGAGGTTAATTAATATGCATTGTAATGACAAAATTAGTTATGATTAAATATTTTATGTAGATCTATAAAATTTAGATCTATTTCTATTAAAAGTGTTTTTTTTATAAAATGTATCTAACTCTGTGGTACATTGTATATTATAATGGGGTGTGTTTTATAGGTTCAGGAAAACAATGACATCCAACTATTTTTGTCTTGACAAAACCCAGATCCTGAATGGGACCAACTACAACATTTGGAAGATCAGGGTCAAATCAGAACTTATGGCGAGGAAACTCTAGACAATTGTTTTTGGATCTGAGGTTTCTCCCACCGGTCGTCAAACAAGCAACTGTAGATAACATGAATGCATTCTCGCAATGAATGCATGAGGCTCTTTCCATGATTTTGCGCAATGTGAATGATGAGTACCTTCTACACATTGGTAATATGAACATCCGAAAGAGGTATGGACACAACTAGAATCCATGCATGAAGGTATACGTATTTATCTAAAATTATTAAATTAGTTTTAGAATTGCTTACAACTCCTATGAAAGGAGATGAAAAAGTAGTTAATTTCTTAGCCAAAATTAAAAATATTAAAGCACAATTAGATGGATGCAATTGTGATTTAATTGGTGAAAAATTAATCTACTTTATTGTTCAGTTAAATATACATGAAAGATTTAGGAATTTTATTTCTATCTTGAACTCTAAATATCAAAACGAAAATGATCTACCTGATTTAAATACCTTGAGTTCACTTTTGATACAAGAAGAGCAAGTGATGATGAACTTTGACTCTAAGGAGAATGCCTCTCAGGCACTTCTTGCTCAGAATTCAAAGTTCAAACCTCACAAGCCCTTCTCAGATCAAAAATTTAGATCTAAATCTTCTTTTGTTGATAAGAAAATTTTTTTCTTCTGATCAATTGTGTGTTAGCTTTAGTGGTAAATGTCACAAATGTGGTAAATTTGGACATAAAAAGGAAGATTACAAAACTAAGAAACCTATCCATAAAAATAAAAAACAAATTGTTTCTTCAAAATACAATTTAAGGAAAAAGGATAGCTCTAATGATATTCCTAAAACGATTGCATTATATGTTGTGTTGTATTCTTCCTCTAATTCTAAATGGATTCTAGATTCAAGTGCATCAAATCATATGACTGGTGTTTCAAATTCTTTATTTGATGTTGTGAAAATCAATGAACGTGTGTATCTTGGTGATAACTCATCTTTAGAAGCAATAGAGAAAGGGAAAGTAAAATTTTCTAATGGTGTGTTGAATAATGTTTTATTTGTTCCTAAGCTCAAAAAGAACCTTTTATCATGTTCTCAATTAACTCATGATGGTTTGGCTATTCAAATTTTGAAAGATACTTGGTATATCAAGGATAGTAATGATAATATAATAGCTGAAGGAATTCAAAGAAATGGTCTGTATATTTTTGATGATTTCCATTCTGCATCCTGTTTTGTTTCTCAAAGTTTGAATAATTCAAAACTATGGCATGAAAGATTAGGACATGTTAATTATAGAAGTTTATATGAAATGGCTAGATATAATCTTGTGAAAGGTTTTCTATGTTGTCTTCTTCTCATGATGTGTGTGAAGGGTGTTTACGCTCAAAACAAAGTGCTAAACCCTTTCACTCACATCTTGAAGAGAGTTCTCTTCCCCACTAGAACTTATTCATAGTGATGTTAGAGGACCTCTTGAAGTAGCTTCATTAAATGGTTCTTTATATGTTGTGACTTTCATTGATGATTTCACCAGATGATTTGGTCATATTTTCTTAAAAATAAATCTGATGTACTAGGGAAATTTAAGGAATTTAAAGCATCTGTTGAAAACTCTTCAAATTATAAAATTAAGAGACTTAGAACAAGATAATGGGGGTGAATATGTTAGAAAAGCATTTGAAAAAATTTTTTTATTGATTGTGGTATTAAAAGGGAATTAACTTCTCCTCATTCTCCCCAATCTAATGGTGTTGCAGAACGTAAGAATAGGACTATTTTAGATATGGCTCGCACTATGCTTCATTCTGCTAGTCTTCCCAAATTTTGTGGGCAGAAGCAATGAACACAATAGTCTACATTCTAAATAGGGTTCCCACCAAAGCTATTCATCTTTCAACTCCTTTAGAAAAATGGTCAAATCAAAAACCTGATATTTCTCATCTAAAATTTTTTTGGTAGTCCTGCTTCTTTATACATTCCTAAAAAGAAAAGAAAGAAACTTGATATGACTTCTTTCTCTTGTGTTTTCATTGGATATGGTATTAACACTACAGGTCTAAGGATTTATGACCCTACAAAAAGGGAAGTAACTGAAAACCGCAATGTGGTGGTTTTGGAAAAATGCTTTTGTTCATCTGATAATGGTAAAGATGTTCCTAACTCTGTCAATATTTCTAATAATGGTTATGATTCTGATATTGAGAATATAGTAAATGGTCATGATGATGTTTCTTGTGTTGATACTATAGATGCTTCTAAATCTCCTAACTCCCTAGTTAAGAAACCAAAATGGGCTCAATCTATGTTAGAGAGTTCTAATCCTATTGATCTTAGGAAAATGACCAGAAGCCATCATACGTACCATGCATTAATGACCTTGTATGAACCTGAGCCACAAAGTTTTGAAGAAGCTTCTCAGATGAGAAGTGGATCAATGCAATGCAAGCTAAATATAATGCCCTAATTCAAAATCAAACTGGGAGTTGGTTCCACCTCCAGAGAAAAGAAGTATTATAGGGTCTAGGTGGTTATACAAAGTAAAATATAATATAGATGGTAGTATTGAAAAACATAAAGCTAGACTTGTTGCTAGAGGTTTCACTCAGAAACCTGGTATTGATTATGTTGAGACATTTTCCCCTGTAGCTAAAATGAGTATTGTTAGGACCTTATTTGTAATTACCACTCAATTTGGGTGGGAAATCCACCAAATGGATGTGAAAAATACTTTTTGAATGGTGATTTAAAAGAAGAACTTTACATGTCTCAACCTAAAGGATTTGAAGAAACTGGTAAAGAAAACTATGTTTGTAAATTAAAAAAATCCTTATATGGTTTAAAGCAAGCTCCTAGAGCTTGGTATGCAAAAATTAATTCTTTCTTTAAACAGTTAGGATTTGTTAATTGTTCTTCTGACAATGATCTATTCATTAAGCAAGAAGGATCACATATTATCATTGTTTGTATATATGTTGATGATTTTCTTATGACTGGTGATAATCCTGCTTTAATTTGTAGAATTAAAGAAAAATTGAAACAATACTTTGAAATGACTGATTTAGGTCTCTTACATCATTTTCTTGGCATGGTTGTATTTCAAGATAAACATTCTATTGTTGTTTCTCAAGCACAATATGCAACCAATGTACTAAAAATTTTTAACATGATTGATTGTAAACCAATTTCTACTCCTATGGAAGTTGGACTGAAAATTGATCCTAAACTTGCATGTGAAAAATTTGATCCTACTTTATATAGGTAGTTAGTTGGTAGTTTGATATATCTCACTATCACTAGACCAGATATTTCCTATGTAGTAGGAATTGCTTCTAGGTTTATGCAAGAACCTTATAGAGATCATTGGAATCTTGCAAAAAGGATTCTTAGATATATTAAAGGTACAATCAATTATGGGTTGCATTATACTAAGAATGAAAATGCTAACTTATATGGATTTTTTGTGATTTGATCATGCATTGGTGATGTATTTGATAGAAAATCTACTTTCTGGTTATGTGTTTAAATTTGGTGTAGGTGCCATTACTTGGTGCAGCAAAAAGCAAGCCAACTGTTTCTATCTCTTCAATGAAGTTTGAGTATAGAAGTGCAATGGAAGCTGCAAAAGAGGCTCTATGGCTAAAGAGGTTGTTCGATGAGATAAAGATGAAGGATCCACGTAGTGTTCCTTTGTTCTATGACAACCAAAGCACCATAGCTCTTGCACATAATCTAGTACAACATCAGAGGATGAAGCACATTGAGATACATATACACTTCATCCATGAGAAGGTGCTAAGTGGTGAGATAGATCTCAAGTTCGTGCCGAATGAAGAGAAAAGTTGCTGATATCTTCACAAAGCCCCGAGTGTTGTAAAGTTTTGTCACTTTCGTGAAAATCTTGGATTTTTAGAGTTTCCATTGAGGGGAGTGTGCATGAAAATGTCACCTCCTAATGGAACTTGGTTTTTGTAAAAATACCTTCAAGCATTTGTAAAAAGACCTTTGGGCAAGTGTAAAAAGACCTTCGGGCATGTATACCTCCTCGGCTTCTTTTTTAGAAAGAAGTGTAGAAAGATCTTAAAGGTGGTCTTCAAGTAAACTCTTTAGTGCTATTGATTTTACTAGTAAACATCCAGTACAAGCATATTATTAAGGAGGTCCTTGGTTATAAAAGGCTCCTATATGCTTGGGTTCAATAACCTTTTATGAGAACCTGTGAGAATATGTAAAACTCACAAATCATACTTAGCCACTGATCATGGGATGATCTTTGGGATTCCAAATCCTTTTGTACCAAAAGGTAACTTGAGTATGATGAAGGTGTTATAATTCCTTCACCCGATATGCTAGCCTAAAACCTTTATGGTTTAAGGATTGTAAATCATGTAGTGTACCATGGAAGGTAATCTATTGGCATATGTTATCCCACTTAACATTAAGGGGGAGTGTTGGAACATAATGATTAAGTGGTCTGGCCAACCCTTAATTAATATGGGTCCATCACTATTATATAGGTTAAATATTTAATAATATGAAATACTTTTCTATTATTAAATATTCATACCTAGGTAATATACATTAGGTAAGTATTTAATAATGTGAATCATTTATGTTTATATTTATTAAATACACTCACCTAGGTATATGTGTCAACCATTTAGGTTGAAAAGGTGGGTCGGGAGACATACCCGATCACCTTATATAAAAAGGACTTTAGGTCCTCATTTGATATATTCGGGAAATATATCAAAGGTGTGCAAATCAAGTGATTTGGTTTTACCCTTGGTAAATAGGGTTTTAAGGAGGAGGTGATCTTATTGGATGTAAAAAATAAGTTATTTTCTCTTTTGGGGTTTTCCACTATAAGTAAAAGGTTATTTTCAAAGTGTTTATTTAAATATTTATTTTTTACCCTAATTTAAGTTGGGTATTTTTTCCACTATAAATATTGTGTCACATGTGTTATTTATTTCAAAAATAGTAAGTATTTCTTTATTTACTTATGTTATGATGTAATGTTTATTTAAATATAGCTTGTATTTGTAAGCGTTTACGCTGAAAAAAATAGGATGTGGTTGCCCTAACTATAGGTGAAAGTGGGGTTTCCCAAGTAGGGTTGAAGGTGAGGTTTTCTCAAGTATGGGTAGAGGTGATCGCCCACAAAATAGGAGTTATTGAGGTGTTAGATGGAGTCGGTGAGTGGTTTAATAAATGGGCAAGTGATGAAAGTGAAGGTAGGTGGTCAGTTGTAGGTAATGTTATAATTTCTATGGGTAATTTTTAAGGGTTATATTGGGTAATAGGTTAGGGTAATATTGGGTAATGGGTGATGGAAATCAAATGCATGCACACGTATAGATTGCGATATGATACCATGTGGTCCATGCTTGAATATAGATAGCTCTCTCAAAACTAAAAGTGACCAACCTCAATAAAATGTTACAAAACTATATAAAAGGTAACCGACAATGGTTAGGGTGACCAACGTCGGTTGAGGGTTAACTAGCATCGTTAAGGTAAGAAATCCTAGGTTTTCCAAAAATAGGCAAATCCTTGCTATTTTGGCATGCTTTGATTGTCATTCTGGGTCTTAAGTGAGGGTTAGCATTTAGATAAGCAGAAGTATTGTTGGAGAAGGAATAGGACTTTAATTTTAGGGTTAGACTAAGTCCTAGTTGGTTAAGATAAGTGGAGACTCAATCCTAGTTAATTAATAGACTAAGAATAAGTCCATGATGAGGTGTCTAGGTGATGTGGCTAAGTGAAGTGTAAATTAATTTAATTAAAGTAATTAATAGTGTGAGAATGAACATTAATTCAATTGTAAGTAATTAAATTAATATGAATGCGAGGTAAGGGGTCATGGTTAGGTGAATACATTATGTTAATTAATTAAAGGGGATGAAGGGAGTGTGGCCCAAATTTGGTTTCTAGATCAACGTTTAAGTCCTTGACCAAAATTTAGGAATATTGTAGAAATATTGATGAATGAAGACAAGAATAACAAAACCAAGCCAAATAACTCATACCCAGTTCACATATTTTACAAATATGGTTTTCATTTAAATTAAACAATCATAATAGATCAACAAATCAAACCTAGTAGCGTAGAAGACAAAATAAATTTCACGATTAAAAATATCGAGATGGAAAAACGAATCCCTTATTATTTTTCCATATTTTTCCAACTCAAAATATGATGAAAATTCAAATAAACTAGAGAATAAAATGACCAAATTCAAATCATTTGAAATAAAACATGATCAGACACATTTTATTAACACCTTTCCCATATTACATTCTCATTTTCAAAACAATCATTACAAGATCAAACAGAACAACCATTTTATATTCTCTTTATTCAAAACGTAACAACATGGAGAAGAGTTGAAGAAATACATGTCCGGGAGTTAGGAAACCTCTAAAACTTTTCCCCTTATTCTTTATTGAAAAAAATTCAAGTAAATCAAGCCAACAAAACCCTCTCGAGCTATTTTTAGATTTATATAATTTTAACGTTGTTAATCCAAAAAAACAATAACACTATATTTAGCTAATAATGTCATTAATACTTCCAAAAATATCAATACAACAACCTCTTAACTACCATTCTATATTTCAAAGGGATAATTCAAGCCAAACAACATCACAACATAAAAATGAAACTAAGTTGCATGTGATAGCTTCTTCCACAAGCTTCGGTGTTCTCAAAAACAAGTGCATTTCTAACTCGCCATTTATTCTTGGTATGTGCCATGTAGTGGCTCATCAAACCATTCCACCGCCATACCACCTTTCCCTCAAATTTGTATGGAGTTATGAGCGCCAAATTTTCATCCAATTTAAACACTAATAACTAAGGTTGCATGGTTTTAACTATGTATAATAACAATTTTCAATACCCAAAGATTTTTCAATAAACACATGCATGTCGTACTTTGTTCCTGTTAAAGACCATTGATAAACAATCAAATTTACATTCAATGCTTGGTGTGGTCAATCTACTATATAAATAAAATATTATCTATGCTTAAGGTATTGTCAAAGACCATTATGTTTAAGATATTTAAAATATGCCATAGTGTTGGAAGTGATTTCCGTTAAATAAAAATTATGACTAGTTAATTTCTTATACAAGTGTTAGAGTTAATGAATCCATGGGAGGTGGTTAGTCCATATTACAAATACCATGGGGGAGCGCGATAAATTTTTCCAACAGACTCCACCTCAACATTACCCATGGGGGATTCGAACCATGACCTGTCACTCTAATACCAATTTTTGGAAGTGATGTTTGTTAAACCAAAAATTTTAACCATCAATTTTCGATACAAGCACTAGAGTTAATGAATCCACGAGATTTTTTTGGGAAATATGTTCAGACGACCTTCTCAAGGCAAGTAAATGAATTCTACATAACATGATACCTCCTTAAGGAGCTGAACAATACTCACCCCAAAAAGATGGATGCCAAATATTTTAAGGACTTCCATCCTATTAGTCTGGTAAATGTGATTTATATAATCTTCACTAAGATTATTGCTACTAGAATCCATCCTATCCTCTCTGACCTAATTTCAAAGTAGAAAAATTTCTTTATTAAAGGGAGGATAATATAAGATGGCATGATTATGGTACATGAAACTATTCATTCAATAAAAACAACAAAAAATTGGTATGGTAATGAAACTTGACATGAATAAGGCTTTTGACAGAGTTTCTTGGCATTTCCTTGATAAGGTCCTTGCCAAATTTGGTTTTCAGAATAAATTCAGGAAGATCATTCAAGATTTCATCTCTATGGCTAGATTTTCATTTGTCATCAATGGTATGCCGGTGGGCTTCTTCACTAGTAGTAGGGGCATAAGACAAGGGGATCCTATATCCCCTCTTCTCTTCATACTCATGGCTGATAGCCTCAGCAGATCCATCACTAAAGCTATTAATGCAGGTATTTTAAAAGGAGTTAGACCCACATCTACAAATCAAATAGCCTCACATCAACAATTTTTTGATGATACAATTTTACTTTTGATGGCATCCATTCTTGAAGCTAAGGCAATCAACCTCAAGACAACAAAGTTAATTTTTGTAAGAGTTTCATCTACTTCTTTAATACTCCTATGGAACGACAGTAAAATAATTGCTCATATTTTGGGTTGTAAAATCAGCTCATTACCTACAACTTATCTAGGATTTCCTCTTGGGACTAATAAAGTCCCCATAACAGTTTGGAATGCATTACTTGACAGGTTTTAGAAAAAATTGGCTGGATGGAAAGGGGTTGTTCTTTCCAGTGCTAGAAAGTGTCTTCTTATCAAAAGCACACTGCAAAACTTACCTATATATATTATGTCTATGTTTAAGCATTCCTACAACAATTATTGACAAAATTGAAAGAATCCAAAAACACTTTCTTTGGCAGGGAACTAAAGAAAAATTCATGTATCACTTGGTGGCATGGGATCAAGTTTTTATACCTAAAATAATAGGTGGGCTTGGTATCAAGGACATTAAAAATGAATATTTCTTTAATTGCTAAAATGGGATGGAGAATGTTAATGGAGGAACAACCCTAGATTGAATTAATCAAAGCCAAATACTTTTTCAACAAAATGTGAACTCACTCCTCTATGATGACTAGCTTCCTCATGGATCTATTTTCTGGAACAACTTGATTCAAATGAGGAATTTTATTAAGCAAGGATGTAAATGGAAAGTGGGAAATGGTAGTGATATACAATTTTGGAGGGATAATTAGACTAATTTCAGTTTGAATGATATATTTTCTTCTATTAAGGATATCCTAGCTGATAAGTATGGTACTAAAGTCAAAGACTACATTGATATAGAGGGAAATAGAAGAAGATGGAAACAACTCAGTGTGGATGTGCTTGAGCTAAACCCTGTGGTCTCCTCTCTCCAAGAGTAGATAGATATCATACCTCTAAATCAATCTGATGTCAAAGATGAACTTGTTTGGAGTAATTATTTTGATGGTGAATATATTGTCAAATCTAGGTACAACTCCTTTTTGAAAATGTTCATTGTGATTTCAAGTGGAGTAGAATTTGGTTTCTGAGCTAACTCCCAAAGTCAACTTATTTTTTTGGCTTGTTCTTAAAGGAAAGATTCTCACGATGATAATTTAATCAAAAGGGGGTTTATTATGCCAAATATGTGTTGCATGTGTAAAAAGGAGGCTGAGGATATTAAACACTTTTTCTACACTATGAGTATGCTTTCAAAAACTTTTGAGTTTCATTTTTTCAATTTAATATTTGTTGGACCCTACCAAATGAGTTCTTAAAAACTTGGGAACAATGGGACCCCCATATAAACACTGCATGGTTTGAAGACTCTAGAAACTGATCTTGCCTCATACCATCTGGAGGCTCTGGAAAACTAGGAATGATATAATATTCAGAACAACAAACATATGTAAAAAAAATCTTCAATAAGACTGTCAATGTTGTAAAAGATAATATTGAGAGATTTAAACCTCCCAATAACAAACAATATCCTAGAAATGAAGAGGTTATTCTTTCAAATTGGAAAATTGATATTGGAAACCTTCAGAGACAAAGGAATTCAACCATTGATAGGTCTTTAATCCATTAGATCCCTCCTCCCAATTCTTGGTATAAGCTCAACTTTGATGGTGCTTCAAAAGGAAATCCAGGTGCAACTACTGGAGGAGGAATCATAAGGGATCACAAAGGTTGTTTAATTTTTGCTTTTACAGGAAGAATGGGACATCAAACAAACCATTATGTTGAAGCCTTATCAGCTCTATGGGGCTTAAGAATTGCTAAGGAATGCAATATTATGAACATTATTATAGAAGGATATTCATTGAATGTTATAAATCATCTGAATCAAATTCATCCCCTAGTTGGACAATACAATATTTTATTCATGAGTCTATAAGTATTTTCATGCCTTCAATACCTTCAAAATTGTCCACACCTATAGAGAAGGTAATAGAGTGGTGGACACATTGGAAAATTATGGGATTAATAGAAACTTTACCACTTGGTATCATGAGGATAATATCCCCATCAAAGTACAAAATTCTATCATTAATGATAAATGTGATAGATCACTTCCTACTCAAAATATTTTCTGATATATCCTCTCGCTTTATTGGGAATGCAAGCTCACACATGTAGGAGTACAAACATTTATTGCCATAAAATTTCACATTCCCATTGGGTTTGTACAAGGATGGTTAAAAAGTGGATTGGGGAAGAAAGAAACATCTTTTTACCTGTTTCAAGCATCTTAAGTGCAGACGTGAAAGAATGGGTGGAGCTCCTTGCCAAATTGAACCTCACTATGACCCTACGTGAAAGGAGAATGTTGATCTTTAGAACTTTTTGAAGCTAGAGAGGTCACCAATTTCATTGAGAATATTCAAGGGTACGATCAGAACATTACCCTACATTTTTCCACAGATTGGAAACAAATAAAGGTGAAGTATGGCGGGAAAGACATTCAGATAATAGAGGAATTAATAGTAGAAGTTATGGGCCTTAGTTTAGAAGGCATAAAATTATTTAGTAAGAGACCAGATAAGAACATAGAGGCTAGAAAATTCATCGAAGTAGGTGAGGAACTTCAGTTTGTCATAGTGGGCATCAAGGTAAATTCCATCCTGCGCCATTTGATGAACTTTCCAAGATGATGGTTCATTTCATTACCCTTGAAGGCAGGTATATCATAGTTCCCATAAAGCAATTGGTTTTTAAACCATTTTCGTAGGAGCCTGTTTGTTTGTTTCCCGCATTATATTCTAAACTCCATGGAACACTCCATCCTAGAGTACCAAAACCATACCCGTACCATTCCCCTCCACTAGGGCTTAATCTTCCTCCTTCACATGCATTGTGTTTCCCATCACCCTACCATACCTACTACTCCTATCATTCCACCCACTCTTGACTCCCTCAACCCTGTTCCTACCATCATCCCCACCACTATCCCTAGACAGAGGAAAATTAGAACCAAAAACCCTCTTTTTCTAAAACACACCCTTCTCCTCTAGGAAAAGACCTTCATAAGTAGTAAGGACATGGAAACTACACAAAATCTCCCGCACATCAACACCACAAGACACACAATAATACCTAGAGGAGAAGGAGGATATTCTAAAGATGATTGAAAACATATAAAAGGAGATGGAAAGTCTCAAAAAGGAAATGCATCAATTGACTAAGAAAAAGGGAAAAAGGAAATTAAATGATGATGCTAGCATTGGTGAAGAACACATCAATGAAATCTACAAGAAGTTGAATTCCCTTGATAACAAATTAGGAATTCTAAGGACAGACATGATCATAACATTTCAATTTTTAGATCTATTTTTGAATTCCTAGAACAACAGTCAGAAGTATTAGCATGCTCAACAGTATCTCTAAAGCTATTTAGGGCACATATGTTGAAAGGGGTCATGTCCTTTCTCAACTGGATGTCAATGATCCTACACATGTCACTACCCTATCTCTCTTTACCTCATCAGAATGTTAATGTTAAGTCAAGAATTGACAGGGCTTCTAAGAAATAATATACTACAAAGTTGTCTTGGTGTTGTTTTTATGATAATCTATTATTGTTTACTCACTACTTTTTGTGGTTTTATTCCTATCTTGTCTCCTTTTTGTAATTCATTTCTTTACTATAGCTAGGCTTATTGTAATATCTGGATTTTGATCCATTTTTTCTATTTGCTAATGTTTATCTCGGTTGTTGAGCCTTTTTGTAATAGGGTATAGTCCCTTCAAAATTATTTTCCAATAGTAAAAAAATGAATCCACGAGAGGTGGTTAGTTCATGTCACGAATCCCACTGACGAGTGATGAAAATTTTACCAACACATAGGTCGTAGGTCTTTATAATTAACAACCATATTAGCATTTACCTTCCTTGTCAAATATATATACCAAACAACATTTTTTCCATCCCCTAATACTCTAATACCATTTCGATTCAATCAAATGGAATCATAAATTTGACTCAAAGGAACATACTATAATAATGTCATCTAACTTACTATTCAAGTTTGTCACTGATTAAACAATAATAATGCTCTTGAGTATCATATATGATCAATATCTTTTACCAGTCAATTTAAATGCCAACTTACCATGTTCAAAGACCAATAAAACCAATATGATTATACCTTAAAATTTTCCATGGTCCAAATCTTATAAGAAAATAAGAAATACATTTACCTTGATGATCCCAAACCTTATATGTTCCTTATAGAAGACTATCTTAATGTTTTATGGTCTATGACTATTGTAATAACATAATAAGGTTAGTCCATCATACAATTATAATTATTTCTCCATACCAAAATAATACAAATACCCCCATGTAACATATTTACCAACATTAACAAATCATTAGCTACAAGTAAGCAAGATAAAACAAAATCACATAAACAGTTATAACAATGAAATAACTTACCAATGTTATGAAATCATCGCACATAGATGGTAAGGTAAATTCATACAACCAAGTACAAAAATAAGTTATAAATATCAATTATTCCACAAATGCATGATGATGAGCATTGTTGTGAGGTTGGGCATGCAACTACGCATAAGTATATATACCCTTTTAGGATACATGCACGTATGTATAGTTATCAACTCTACTACGCAATATTTCTAATCTAATGCATTGTAAATCACTTTATATATTACAACTTATTCTTGTAACAAAACAGAATTAAAATGAGGGATGTGACAAGCATAAAGTGCATTGAACCACTTGCAAAAATAGCACACATAAATAGACTTATACAACAAATACCTTAAAACTTGAATAAAACTTAATAAGGACCATACATATTTATAAACATGCAAGAATTAGATAGACAAACTTTTCTTAAATCTTGACAACATTTTCACAAGTAAATAAAGACAAAACTAGTCCACAAAAATAGCACCATAAAGCATGTTGGTTCCCAGTTTTACTTCCAAATTACTAGGATGCAATTTAGAAAAAAAATGGAAAAAGAAATAATAGAGGTAGGAGTATGTTGTTTTTTTATTTCCGGGGAGGGATATAACATTATTCCATGACAAAATATTGGCAATCGATGGAGCCATGTACATAGGAAGTGGCCAATTCCTTCTTCTTTTCGCTCTACCTAAAACAAGGTAGAGGACCCAACGGGTTTTCGAGGGGAATGGATATTATAATTCAATCCCCTACAATTATTCGTAAATAAATATAAAGGAATTATATCCATAAATTCAATGCTTAGTCAAATGAGTTGTCACACAAATACTACACATACTTAGCATATATCAAATACAAGGTGGAACATCATTCAAAGGATGTTGTTAACAAATTGGAACAAAATGAAATTCAGAATGCTAAGCTTTAATATCAAAGGAAAACTCACTTAAAATATACAAAGGTAATGTGGTTTGTAGGAAAACACATGTTAGATATGCAAGGATAATGTAGTTTACAAAGGTAGAACATGATGGTATGATGGAAATTTAGATGAAAGGGGGATGGGGATCTAATGGGAAGAAATAACAACATTCACCATCTTAGCCTGATGATCATATGATGCATTAGAGATTGAAATCAAAATAACATAACCTTTCAAGGGTTATTTACATTCATGGATACCCAATTTGTGTAAACACTACCAAATAATATTTTAAAAAACTTTAACACAAACACTTGTGATTAAAACTTCATGTATCTACTATACCAAATCCATAAAACCCAGGATACCCTTAAAAGGTAGAAAATGTTCACTCCCAGATTGTAATTGCATAAAGGAATTTTATAACTGAAATAAGTATTGTAAAGTAACACTACAAAACAATATTCATTCAATGAAAAATCGGTCAAAACAATGATCTGAAACATGCTTCTTTGTATTTCATTGACATAACATATACAATATTACAAAAGAAAGGAATAGATTTCTTGATTCCATCTCTATTTACACTATGAAATGACATACTTATTTATGAAAAAATGGTTTGTGTGTTTAATTAACAAGGGAGACATGTAAAATGCTCTCAATTCTGCTATTGACTATACAAACATAATCACCCGAGCTAAAAATCAAAATTAGAACCTATTAAAGTGAAGACATGTCTTCATTTTTATAATAAAAATCATAAAAGGGAATATCCCCAGATACCCCATGGAATGATGAAAACAAGACATGTGTGGAGAAGTGGTCCCCGCTTTGCAAACTAGATGAAAAGGAATTGAAACTGAAAAAGATACCATCTTGATTTGCTTAGCTGGAATGGTTTTGTTTCATGATGAAACCCATAAATGAATGGAGAATATTCTTACCCTACCAACAAAAATTTTCTTCTTTTATAACTATCATCATTCTTAGTTTACTTTATGGAGTCAATTACATATTACAATCAGATCTTTTATTCCTTCTTAGAAAATAATAAATATAATAAGTAATAAAGAATGAGGATTAAGGAATGGGGATAAGGAATAAATAATGTTAGGGGGATGGATCAAGATCCACTTGTTTTCCCATCAACTCTTCCTTAAATTTATTCCTATATGCATCAAAATTTCAAACATATCCAAAATTGGATCTTCATCTAGCCCTGTGTTGTAGAGAAATACTATCTTCTACTTGGAGATAATTTTATCAAGCTCACCAGAAATAAATTTCTTCCTTTTAACTCTCTTGAAAAATTTATTTATATATCCTTATATATGAATAAAATTTTGCATGAAGAATAGTTAAAAATTTATGAGGCTCAACCCTCTTAAAATATGTTGTTTAAGGATCTCTATCAACCTATTTGCATCAATAGATCATGGGGTGTGTATCTCTTTCAAGGGGATTTTTTTTCAAGTTTTAAACTTATCTAATCCACATACTCACCTTCCTTTTCACTTATGTCTTAGATCTTTCTTACGCATCCCTCCAAGGTTTCAATTCTTAGTTTAATATCCCCTTTATATCCATATTGTCTTCCTCTACAATTTGAGGAGACTATATACCCATTTTCCACAACCTCATCCCCTAGATCCACTATAGCCTCTAGTTTGGGTAACAAGTCATCCATGTAATCAATCTTTGTTTGGAATTTTTCAATTATGGTATTTCTTTTTCTACTTACTCAGAGACATGATTATAAAATCCAACAATGTCCTCAATGTATTTCTTACCTTTTGTGAAGAGTTCACTCTCCCACTTTTTATTTCCTCCCCCGTGGTTTAATTTTCAGCTATTTTCATCACTTATAGGGTGAGGGATGGGGCTGTATTTTGATTTGGTTGGAGGATCTTAACTAATTTTCATTAAAAAAAGGTTAAAAAAACATCAACATTATCTTTTAATTGATCTTTAGTTTCTTTATCCTTATCAATATTTTGGAAGAGACCATTGACTTCCATAGAAACATCATGTTTTAAACCTTAGTGGTCTACCTTCCTAGTGATATCCAAGTGATTTGATAATGTGTGTAGGGGAAAATTCATATGTTAATGCATATAATCTGTGTAGTGGCCACCTCCACAAACCTTTCTCCATGGGCCCCAACTACTATTGTTGACAAAATTCTTGCTTTTTTGGTCCTTAATAGATTTAAATGGATGATATTATGAAGGTCTCGATTTCTCAACCTACACTTTTATTTTTCTCTTATTTTGGAGGGTTTCTCCCATCCAACTCCCAACTCGCACACTACCCTCCCATGTTCTTATTCCTAGAGGAACTTGACATTATCATCTATACCTTGGGTGTAAGGAGTGTGAAACCAAAGTCATGAATATGCATCTCTAGACTATCCAAAGATTTAGTAGGATGTCCTTTTTTTATTCCCCTATGTTTCTTGGTCCTTTGACTCTTCATATGTCATGGTTGAAGTGGGTATATACTTGTATCTACATACTTTTTGACCTCACTCTCTTCTTCTCTGGATGGATAAGGCTCTTGATTATTTCATTTAGTGGTTATTTTTGACTTGGAGCCTCTTCTTCTACAACCTCATGAGTTGTAATCACTTTATCTTTGTGTCCAGAGATAAATAAATAAGATACATGGTTTTTTTTGCTCAACCTCAACCAACAAAACCTCTTCAACATGTGATTGCTCTATTTTTTCCACTATAACATCCTTCATAGTATGATTTTATACCTCACCACCTAAAACTTATTTTGTGGTAGGTTTATCATGTGATACTAGGTTTATTTCCTTCTTCCTAATTGATCTATATTGGACATTATCTTTGAAATGGTCATCCCCTAGATATCTTTATTCAACCCATGTAACAAGTTAGTGAAATTTTGTTCATGTGATGGGTCTCATATCTCATTCCCTTTATCTCCTGACCTCCTACATATGAGCCTCTTCAATGGGAAAATTGGTAGGAATTTTTTGAATAGGATCATTTGTATGTATTTCATGTTACATAGGAGGTAGGGTAGTAAAAACTACCTCTAGACTCAAGGGTTATTGAGACATTGGAAGTTGTAAATTTACTCCTCAAATTATTATCTATGTGGCTTTATCCACTGCAAGTGTTGCCACCTTTGTACTCTTTGTTCTCAAAGTTTATGGCTTAAAGGATCATCCTATTCTTCCTGGGATGTGGTTTTGATATTATACTCAAAACTAAGTTAGCTCGGATGAATTCTCTTCTTCTTATACTTTAACCCGACAAATGCCCCTTTGAGGAAGAAAGTGGAACATTAACCTAGATGGTATCCTTTACAAAGATGTCTTATGCCTTGATATTGGATTTGGGACTTGCTTGAATGGGTTTTTCTATGATTGGGGCATCCTCTATCATTTTCTTCAATATCTCTTCTATCATATGTGTCAACTTTGATATTGAAGTCCTTTGTTTTACATATGGAAAAATTGGGTTATTCCACAAATTTTGAAGTTGGTCCCTTAATTGAAATATGTGGGGAATTTCCTTTTAAGGGATCTAAACTTGCATCTCGTTTCATCAAAAGGGTAAGTACATTATTTATAACACCACTTTCTTAGTACTCCCTTAGTACTTTTGTTTTTTGCAGAGTCAAATCAATTCCCTTTCTAGTCAACCAAACTAATCTAGAGTTCTCTCAATGATGTGAGATGTTATTTCATGTAATGAGGCACTTTCTAAATTTATCCAATCAATACTTGGGAGATGTTTTTTAGGATATATTAATTTTTAATATAGTGCTTACTCACCAAGTCCTTTCCATTTATAATTTCACCATTCCCATTTATGCTTCAAGGAGTTTGGCTTTCTTTAAGGATTGATATGAATACCTGAGAAATATTGATAGGGAACTCGATATTGGCCTTGTGTTTCCCTACAATCATCTTGTGAACTACTACAAATAACCTTGACACTTAAAAATGTGCCCATTTTTCATCTAAATACCTTGGTAAGTATATAGGGATATCATGAAAAACAACTTGTTATGATGTAAGTGAAAGTTTGAATTAGATGATCAATCATTATTATTACTTTTTTCTTGTGCAAATGTTCTATTTTATTCCCATTCGGGTTTAAACAAATATATAAGTGGGGAAAGAATTCATTGTGCACCATTCTGGAGTGATAAATGCAATTATCCAAGTTCAACTGTGGGTACACATCATAAACCTTGAAATTTCCAAAATCCTTTACTCTATCCAATCTAGGAAATGATCTATTATGGGAAAAATTCTAGATCAAGTAAGAGCTCATATAAAACTATGGATTCCTAATGGATTTTTCCTCTATTTGTACACCATTTTAAGAAATTGTTCATGGATGCAATTGCTAATAATTTCAGCCCACTAAATTTATAGTTTTCCCTTAAGGATGGCCTAGATAAACATGAACATCAATTTATGATAAGGATATGTTGATTAGTTTCCCATAACCATATTTAGCAGGGTAATAATGTCTCCAATTTCTTCAATGAAATCTTCCCTATCAGCTTCTTCGGGATCCTAATGGTAGAATTTTTGGATTCTCAAGACAATTATTGCTCAAAATATTAGAACCCATTACATATTTTACCTCAATACTTTTTAATCCTTTTCAATGGTTATATCTACTACTTCTAAAGAATCAAGTAGACCTATTAATTCCTTAAAGGTTTCAATAGTCAATGACAAGACCAAAGCATTACGCCCATCCCTAACTTCTCTTACCTCGGGTTATATTTTTATGCACAAACCCACCCCAAATATGTATATTGGGTAGATGAGTAGAAAGTAGTATATATGGACAACCTCACTCCAATCATTATTTCTCATTGTCTCATTTTTGTCTATTGCATGCAACCTTTTTTGAAATCAATTAAATTTAAATTGCGTAGGTTGGTATTTTTCACTTTATTTAAGTCATAGGTAAGGTGGGATGTGGTTTGAACACCAAACAATTGAACCTTCATTTTTTTAGGTAGGATGCTAAGACGTTTACTATAAAGAAAGACTTTGAACAATTAAAATGTTCCCAACACCTCCAATGATGATAACCAATACACGTTGACACCACAAATTTTTTGATATTATTGGTTAAAACACTTATCCATGCAAACATATCACCATAAATATTCTTCAAACTAAGAACAACAACCAAAACACCTTCAAAAATTCAAAAAAATCCTCACATGGATCAAATGTGCAAATTTGGTCTTCTTCTTGTCTTAGGGCTTTGAAAGTGCTTCACAAATCAAAAATTAGAGGTAAAGTGAGAGATTTTTTTAGATTCCATCCATATATTATCTTTCACATTCTTTCATTAATGGAGGTACCTACTTTCGTAGTTCAACATTCATGTGCCATTGATGTTTTAATCTCAAATTTGAATTTTATCCTCTACAAGTGAACCATATAAATTAATATGAAATGGTTATGTCTCGACTTTTAATTAAATGAGTTCGCTTTCCACCATTGGCTCGGGCCTCTCAATCCACCTTTACATGGCATCTTTGCAAGCTTTACTTTTCTTAGTCACCTTTTTCTGAGCCTCGGGGTAATGTAACAAGTCTACAAATGTGTAAGAATGACATGTTACAAAATTACAAAAATTTAAAGTTTCTCTTCTTCTCTATGGTTCCAAGATAGTGACACATGTCCCCTTTGTGGGATTCAAGGATGAAATTGTAGTTTGCAGACTTGTAGAAATACAAATTTGCAAACCTACAATAATGCAAGTCTACATTCTTTCTATATGGTCCCAAGATTTTTTGAATATTCAATTTCAAAACTTGGGGATGAACTTACAACTTGCAATTTTCATCAACTTTGACCTCATCTTAAAGATTAAGAAGGTGGGGGAATATTCCTTTTACAAGGTTCAAAATTGTATTTAAAACTTGTAACTCTATAAAATTTCAAATATTCTCCACTTTCCCACTTTCTCGATACCTCGAATATTCCATTTTATGCACTCGAGGGGTGGAAATGTAGAACTTACAAAAATGCAAACTTGCCAACTTACAAAAAGACCAAGTCCATCATATAGGCAGCTCTAGCTCAAACGTTTGATAAAAATGATGAGATTCAAACATATTCCTTACACCATTAAACTTGTAACCTCGTTAAAACACTAAAATCAAAGGAAACATTAAGATGTTAGTATAAAACCATGTTATAGGGTTGATTCATGATGCAATTACAACATTAAATATTGGTGAACCATCAAATAACTCAAAAATCGCCATGAAAATTGTGGAACGGTCTCGGTTACTCTAATATGCACCTTTAAAAATTCACAAAATATGTTAAGATTTCTAACCAAACTAAATCAGGCACCAAAAATTCCATGATTATTACAAAATTGTTTACCTTTAATTTTGTTAAGTTGATAATAGGGGTGGTAATGATTGGGTAACGAATTGATTAATTTTTTATTAATGGCAAAGGTTTTTTGACTAGGATCCTACCTAGGAACAAAATGGCCAGAGCCTAGATATACAATGAAAGAACATAAACAAAATAAGTCTAGAAAAAGAAACCAGACACCATATAACATAAGATCAACATGAAGTCAACATAAAATCATCACAAATTCAAAGCATCTTCATAGCCTGAGATACAAAGACTACACAAAAACACAAAATCAGCTCAAATTCAACATAAAATTAGCCGAAGTTAGCACAAAATAAACATGAAAACAACATCCACATAGCTGAAAAGAAAAAACATCCAAACTATTTCATGAGCTTCTGGAATCTCTTTTTCACATTATCTAGGCCCTTATTTATATCTTTGAAATTAGTACCATTTTTGGTTTTGTCCTTGTTGAGAATGTCAAATTGAGAAATGAAGAGGGAGAGGAAATCCAGGGTGCTCTTATGCATGCTTAGAATGTCACATTGTTTATTCTTAATTCCTTCCATCTCTTTCTCCATATTATTAACACGATTGAGTAGGTCCATCATTGTTTGGTTTCCATCAATTTCATTACCACCACCCAACTTATTTGCTTTAATTTTGCCTTTCAAATCTTTAATTTTACCCAAGTGAGAGTCAAAATCAAAATTGGACTTGGGGTCTTCCACAGAGATGGATTTTCCTTTGTTGTCAATGGACAGAAGACCTAAAATAGCTTCCCCTTCACCTCTGAAAGGGGGGGTTGGTGGTTTCATATCCTTAACTACAATATTTTCCCTCTTGCTCCCGATGGTCCTATTAAGAGAGGAGTCACCCTGGGAATCTTGTTGGAAGAAGGAATAGGATTAGGAGAAATGATAGGTGGGAGAGAGGAAAGGGGGAGGTGCAATGGGAAGGGAATAGGATAGGAGGGTAAAAGAGGAGGGTTATAAGGGATGCGAGGGAGGAATAGGAGGAAGAGGAGAAGTGGTGGTAGGGGAGGTGGAGGTGATGGCTAGGGAGGTGAAGATTATGGGAGCGGAGGAAAGGCTTGAAGGAGGAGAGTTGAGAATGGAGAAATTAGATCATTTTTAGAGCAAAAGGATCACAACATGGTGAAGTGGATGAACGTGTTTTCCCCTTTTAACTAATTCCACTAATTTTTTAAGGGAATGAAGGATGAAAAAGGGAAACTAACTGAATATATTCTCTAAAAATGATTAAAAAAATGTGGTAGGAAGGCATTAATGTGTACATGCACTCCACTGTAATAAATTTCATGATCAACAGCACCATAGTGTTGAATGGAGGAAGCAGTGAGTCACGAAAAAACATTCCTTTCTTGAAAACCAAAGACTCACCATATTTGAGAAATTTATGCTCCTCTACATCAATGTTCACCTTGTTCTTGTAAAATTTCAGCCCCTTTCTATTCAAGTCGTTTATCTTGGCAATGATCTCTTTATTAACATAAAAAAACTCTACCCTTATAAGTAACATTTATATTGTTCTAGATTTTTAGCAGTTCCTGAGACAGATGTAAATCATGACCATTAATTCTCTCCATGAAGTGAGTAAAGCCTCCCTTGAGATCCCTAGAGCTCTTCATTATTTCTCCATTCATACATATTCATAGGATAGATTCTAGAAACATTCACCCCCCATCTCAACCCCAAAAATCAGTAGCAAGAGAAAACAATCCTTATTACAATGGGTCTCGAAAAGGGAAAGAATATGAAGAGGAATAGATTTTATTATTCCACATGTGCCAATCACAATTCTCCAGCGATCTCCACCTTTTCATTATCTATAATATTAATAACATTCACCGAGGAGTCTCATCATCATTCTAGATTTGATATCATTAATAGTGACTCCTATATTTTTCATAGCATTTGTTAGATGATTCCCTTCACGGTAAGTATGATGAATTTCATAAGTTTGAAACATGTTGAGAATATGATGAGCTTCATCAATAATGATTTTTATAGACCAACTTATATGACTATTTCCTTTCAAACATTTGGTGATATTTAAAGATCCCCTTCTATAATAATGTCCCTAGAATTCATGTCTCTCACAATCCTAATCCCCCAAAGGGAAGCAAGGGCTTTAGCATAGTGGTTTTAATTAATTCACATGGGACCATCATACAACTTAATGATAATGTCTTTCTCATTTCTTATACACCCCCTAGACTTACCGGGTTGCCTTTAGAGGCCCCGTCATAGTTTAGTTTCAACCAACCTGAATTTGGAGGATGCCACTTGATATGTTCTCTAGAAACCATTTTAGGTTGATGACTAATGATAGAAAATATATTAAGATTCCATTTTTCAAGAAGTCTACTATCCTCATTGTGTTACTAAGTCCTTTTAGGGGGCTGAAACTGATAAAATTTTGTCTTATGTCATTCAAAAGACCATTAGTGATTCTTATGAGAGAAGGATTCTTGTTTTCAAAGATAACAGCATTTCTAGTTTTCCAAATAGTCCATATGACATGGGGAAAGGAGATATTCCATATCTTATTAACCATAGAATTTCTGAAGGGAAAATAAAATCGTTCCTAGGTCCGAACATTAGAGGCCGAAGAATCCACTTTATCCCCATGAAACTAAAAAGAAAGCTCTAGATTTGAAATGCAAAAGGGAAATGTAAAAACATGTGGTTTGCTATCTCCTCACCTTTTACAAAGAGAATGCATCTATTTAGAAGATACCAACTTATCTTTATATAATTATCCATAGTCAGAGCTTTATTTTGAATAACAATCCAGAAGAAAATATTAATCTTAGGAATTAACTCCTTAATCCATATTTTACTCAGTTAAATTTAGGAATTAGAGGATAGGGGAGGATCATGTATCCAAACCTGACCGAGTAGTTACCATGAAAAGTGTTGTCCTAGATGAATTCATCATTATTATCTAGGTAAGGGATGTTCTGATTTCAAAGTATCTCTTGAATCCTATTGATGTGTTGAGAGTTGAAAGAGGCTCTACCAAAATCTCAGATCCGAATCCAATTGAATTACTAATATACTACCAACTTTCTCTCCAATATGAAGTTGGAAATGTTTAAAAACATAGGATCCATCTTTAGAATCACAAAGGGGAAGATGTGAAAGCCATTTATCCTTCCAAAACTGAATATCCTTCCCATTTCCTAGCTTCCACCAACTCGCTAGTTGTGATAATATTTGTTGTGCAACTAACAAGGAATTGCAAAATGCGAATTCCCATAGAATGTCATCTTTTTACAACCATTCCAAGTTTTTAGAATTATCTAGATATTTATGCCTTATGATAGAAACCCAAGGGAGATATTCTTTTATCATCCTCTAGCCCATCTTCGTGATCATATCTTTTTCATCAATATTTTTTTCACCGAGCCCACCACAATTTTTATGAAGGTAAACATTATCCCATGCAACAAGGGGGAATTTATTGCTTTCTTCAACTCCAGCCCACAAGAATATTTTTGGATCCTTTCGATCTTGTCAACAATCATGTTAGGTATTTTGAAAAGTGGCATAACATAAATAGGAATATGTTGTAATGTTCTCTTAATTAGAAAACATTTCCCCTCTTGAGAAAGAATCTTACCTTTCTAACCAACAAGATTCTTCCGAATTTTTCAATAAGAGAATTTCAAACCTTCATCGGGTACCTTTCTAGAGAAAGGGACATATCTAGATATGAATATGGCAGCTTCTTAATATTACATCCTAGAATTTTTGCAATCTTAAATTTCCTGTACTCAAGAGTGTTTAGGAAAATGATAGAATTGTTATCCAAAATGAGCCCCCGCTCATTTTTGTGGCTAACTCCCTTCATTCTTCCGTCTCTTATGCCGCAAGTCATAATTTTTGCTTTTCAAAAACTTGGAACTTTCTAGAAATGGCACCATTGGATAGAGATTTTCTCAACTTTCCAGAAAGGTAAAGTTTTCCTCCTAACTCCATGTATTTTTGAAGTTATGGCTCTCATGGAGTTTTTGTGGGAAATTTTCCCCTGGAAGGCCCGCAACCAGTAATATGGTGCCACGTGTCGAAGGAAGTGGCAGGGGTTCGGAGGAAAACTTGGATTTTTTACCAAGTGTTTGGAAAATTTCAAAAAGAATATTTCACCCCACAGGCCCGCCGCGAATTGGATCGTGCCACGTGTCCAGGGGGAAAATTTGAAAAAATGACTAAGTGTTGGCGCCATGGAAAATCTCCGAAAGGCCCGCACCCAACCACATTGTGCCACGTGTCCTTAGGCCAAGAAGTGGTGGAGGGTGGAGATGAAGTTAGAATTTTGGTGAAATGTTTGGCGAGGGCGCAAGGTCAAATTTTGCCCGCGGGGTCCGCATCCAATGGCCTCATGCCACGTGTCTCAAGACCCGCAGACCGCGGAGGAAGATTTAAAAATTTGGCAAAGTTTTTTGCAAAATTCAAGAGGAATTTTCTGCCTAAAGGCCCGCAACTAGTGAGATCATGCCACATGTCCATGGGGGCCTGAACGGCGAGCGGAGTTACTGGGGAGATTGGGAATTTTTCCCAAAGGTAAAGCACAAGGAGGAAGGTTCACCCCAAAAACCCGCATCCAATGGAATCGTGCCACGTGGCACCGGAGCTTCAGAATGTGGGGGAAATTGGAAATTTTCCCAAAGCAAAACAAAGGAAATTTCAAAAGGAAAAGTCCGCCCCAAATGCGAACCAATGGCATCTTGCCACGTGTCCAGTGGCGGCAAAAAATATAGGACAGGCCCGCATGGGAAAAAGGAAAGGAAAATCCCGTGCCCAATGGAATCATGCCATGTGGCACCTGAATGGCGGAGCACGAGGGATTTTTTGGGAAATTTTCCCAAATGCAAAAAGTGGAAAATTTCAAATTTTTCGCCCGCCAATCCGTTTTGGCCCTATTTTTCCCTAAAATTTCAAATGGCCATAACTTTTGATCCAGAGCTCGGTTTTTCGTGTTCTTTATATCAACGGAAAGCTGGTGAAATTATATACAAGATTCTAAGGTCAATTTTTATTTTGATGGATTTTGGAGAGAGAAAATTGAAAAACACCTCTGGCACGTGGTCATGAACAGAAATGACGTTTCAACCACCATTTTTAATGAAGAATGGCTCACATTCTCTCCCAACATGGTGGAAAATGTCAGGAATGGACCTGTAAGGATGCCCATGCCATTTTATTGTATTTTTGGTTGGTGGTTGAAGCTCTCCCACATTTTCCCGTGTTTCTCTCTCCTGGGGTCCTTTTCTTGACCGTAAAAGCTTTGATTTGGCTCATTTTTGAAAGGATGAACATTTTTCACGTATTCGCAGCTCCCTTTTTCACCTTGAAAAGTGATTTTGTGGAATATCAGACCTCTTCCAATACTGCAACCTATTTTTGCCTCTCAGATGTTGTAATGCAAGTGTTTTGATGTTAAAAATGACAATGCAGGCTCTATGAATGAGTTTTAATCCTCTGTTTGTGTTGTTTGATTCATTTTTGACCTTCCATTATAGTTTATCAGTTTTGCATGGAGTTTTGTTGCATTTCTATTATTTGTGTCAATCTGCAGAAGTAAAAATGCTCACCACTCCTTTGGTGCGTCACCTTATTAGCACTAGTTTCAGTTTTTGCATTCTCTATCTTTGTCCCCTTTGGAATTTAGAGTAGGATTTTGAGTTTGAAACCTCTGTATAAATTTCAAGTAATACACCTGATCAGAGGAGTTGAGGAACCAACCTCTAAACTAGAGATTCTTTTCCCATTTTACAAGTCCCACACTTGGGGAAAATATTCAATGTTGTGCAATCACACTGGATGTCCAAAATGTCAAACTAGAAGTCTGATCAACATCCAGGGGTGCTGCTGATTTGCACCAATAGTTTTTGGCACACCGGTGGGACCTTAGAGGTATTCATCTTCATTGCAACAAATTGATGTGCATTTGTTGCAAGTTTCTTGCTTAAAAGAGCCCTAAATTGTACATCCTGGTGACTCTAAGGAAGAAAAATCAGCCTGGTTTTAGCAAAGTGCGGACTTGAAAAATCATGAGAAGAATCACCACAAGGTCAAGAGTTGGAGAAGAAGAGGTATTGTTTGATTATCTGCAATTATCTTCAAGAATAAGGTAAAGAGGAAGGATAATTCAAAGGTCTCCATCTCCACCAAACAGAACTCTATCAACTCCTCCACCTGGTAGGCCTTTCATTCAATCAACAAGGGTTCTAAGGCCAATCAGAATGGCACAAAACAACCCCTATGTCAATTTCACTGGCAGCAGCCCACTTGCTCTCAATGCATAAAATCCAATCCCAGTTACAGCATTGAAGAACATTCCATACTTTACTGGAGAGAATCAGACCACTCCTAGTGATCATGTCAAGGATATTGCTAATATTTGTGCAATCCATGAGATTAATGAGATGCAAGTTGTTGTCAAATTGTTGGCATCTTCATTCAAAGGGAAATCTTTGCAATGGTTCAGGAGTCTTGCCTCAGGTTCTATCCAAAATTGGAACCAGCTATGTATAGCCCTCCATGAGTAGTTTGGAGAAAAGGGAGATAACTTGTCCCTTTTGGAATAGCTGACAACCATCAAGAGAGCTCCCAATGAGCAACTGACTGACTTCAACTTCAGGTTTCAAATGACTTGGGAAAGAATTCCAGTGGTAGTAAGGCCAACAGCAGAAGGTGCTTTTCTATATTACCTTAAAGCTTTAAATTCTGATATTTCTATGTTAATTCAATCCATGGGGGTACAACTATCCCTGTTGCTTATAGCATTTCCATTAGAGCTGAAAATTGTTTGATTCAAGTTGGCAAGCTAGCTCCTAGGCCTCCAATGCCATTGTATCTAAGTTTAGAGAGCCCAAGTACTAGTCAAGTGCCTATTTTAGCTCCTATTCCCACTCCTAGAAATCGAATTCAAGTGAAGCTTCTACTTCATCTTCTAGTGCCTCAAATTAACTTCAAGAAGTCATGTTGTAAAATTTAGGTAACGAGCTGGTTACACTCAAGAGGCACCAAGCCCAAAGTTTTAGACCTTCTTTCCAGCCTCAAGCTTAGCCTAACAGGCAGCCATACCAGCCTCAAAGACCACCCAATCTAGCTGTAAATTTAAATCAAGCAAGACCTCCTACCAATAGACCATTTCAGCCCTATAATTCCAATGCTACATCATCGCCTCTAAGGCATTAGTGCAAGCAAAACAACATATCTCAAGAGTAAGATTGGTGTTTCCCATGTAATTAACCTCACAACTAGTCTATGTGCTTCACGGTGCCTTAAATCAAGCATTAATGGTGGCAACTACTAGCGTGAAGGGTGAAGGGAGTCAAGGAAATAATCAACAACAAGAAACATTCTAGCAACAATCAGCTCCAAATGACACCACACTTGTAGAACTGGCAGAAGAAGATTTTTATGGCATGAATCAAATGATTCCCAAAGTGTGTGCAGCCAACACAAGGTCAAAAGGAGAAATTTTGGTGAAGAACAACCATTGGCTCTAAGTAATCCACAATCTTCTATCACTCCACAAATTATTGGCAAACAAAATGCAGTTTTAAACAAGCAAGGACTGCCTAAAATGCGGCTCTAGGCCAACTCAAATACTAGTTGTTGCTGCCCATGTGCAAGGAATGAATGTGCAGCAAGGGACAACAGAGAGATGCTTCATCTCCATTCAACATCATTGATTAGATGAAGAAGACAAATGTAAACATATCAATGTGGGAATCACTATCTATCCTGAGCCAAAGAGATTTGCTACAAGCCGTCATGAACGATGGTCAACTTTGAATTAGTAAGTTCAAATGCAAGAGAAGGTGCTCACAAATGTTGCCCAACCTGAGGGGAATCATGGAGGACAAAGCAAGGTAAAATGTTGAAGCCCCCTCCATTCTATGTTTCATTGATCATTGGAAACCAATTAGTACACAATTGCATGATTGATTCCGAGGCAAGTAGCTCAGTAATGCCCAAAAAAATAGTTGATCGGTTGGGGATTTGATATGAAGTGATATCCAAAGGGGTAGTGCAATTGGATGGGACAGCGGTAACAACGGTTGAGTGATAAAAACTTGAGTCTTACTTTACATGCATGCCCCAACGTTGTTGTTGTGCAAGATGTCTCAAAAAGATCTTCCACCACTCTTTGCCCTATGTTTGTCAAGGGATTTCATAGCCAAGATTGGAGGTTATTTATCTGCTGATTGGTCACACATGTTATTCGAACAAGATATGGAACTAAAGCCATAATCAGATCTGATCCTATTGTAAACTTTCACATTGAGCCTTACACTCCAAGCCAAATCAATTCCAATTTTCAAGTGATTTGATCAATAGGATTATCCAAGCATCTGATGAAGCCGACACCAAGGTTGGAAGTATCCTAGATCTAGCTCTTGATGAATGGGCAAACAAGGTGCATGCTTTGATCCTTATCAAGAAATAGAAGAATCTAAGCTAGGAGTCTATTGCATGTATGAAGAAAATCAGCCTATCCCTAAGATCACCAAGCCGCACCATAAGGATGACAATGAGGTATGGCGCTTGTTTTTTGATGGATCAAGAAGTAGACAAGGTGCAATAGGGGAGCTATGCTTGTTTCACCTCAAGGAGTTAAGTATTATTCAGCTTTTAGATTTTAATTTGCATGCTCTAATAACACTACTGAATATGAAGCCTTGATACAAGGATTGCATTGGTCAATCAAGAGAGGAATCAAGAACTTGCAAGTCTTTGGTGACAATGAGTTGATTGTCAACCAAGTTAAGGGGAAGCATGCTGCCAAGAATGATATGCTCAAGTGCTACAAAAACAGGGTGTGAGACCTCATTAAATATTTTGAGGCCTTTGGCATAAAATCCATTCCTAGAAAAGAGAACAAGCTGCTTGTGAGCTTGCAAGTAAGTTGGGGCAGCCTCCGACATTGTTGAAAGCATCCAAAAAGACAAGGTACAACCAAACATCCATGTGATTGTAAGGCCTTGATGCTTTGCACAACAACAATGTAAATTAAAAAGTGTTTGAAAGTGATCAACAAATCATCCATTTCTTGTAAGAAGAGGCTGAGTTCTCAGCTAAAAATCAGGAAAAGTTGGAACAACAGTATGGTGACCAAGTGGTACAGCTGAGAACCAACAAACTACCAAAGGGACTTATTACTTTGGAGTCCATTTTCAATCCTAATGATTAGTTTAGGAAGGAGAAAGAAAACATCCAAGTCAAGGGAGAAGATTCAGTGTCCATCTTGGTGGAAGAAGGCAAATCACTCCAAGTTGGTAAAGTGACAACTGAGCAAGAAAGGTATGAGTTCATACAGCTTTGTCAAGAATTCTCTGATGTGTTTTCTTGGAGCTATGAATATTTGAAAGGTTTCAATCCCGAGTTAGCTCAACACACCATTGAATTGGATCCAAGTACTAAACCCATCAGGCAAAAACAAAGGCTAGTCAATCCACACATGGAGCCTCTCATGAGAAAAGAATTGAATAAGTTGATAGAGTCAAGAATCATATTCCCTATCAAGCATTCTAGTTGGGTGGCCAACTTGGTTCCGATTAAAAGAAGAGTGGTGAAATCAGATTGTGTGTTGACTTGAGAGATTTGAATAGAGCATCTCTCAAGGATAATTATCCACTTCCTTCATGGAACAGATTTTACAAGTTGTTTCCAGCTCAAAGAGGTTTTCATTACTTGATGGCTATTCAAAGTTACAATCAGATTATGGTGAAAGAAGAGGATCAGTTCAAGACAACCTTTACAACCAAATGGGGAACTTATGCATACAGGAAAATGCCATTTGGGTTGTCCAACGCTGGAGCTACTTTCCAAAGAGCAATGGACATGGCATTCAAGGATTTGATTAACAACATGGTGTTGATATATCTTGATGATATCATTGTTTTTTCCAAAAATGCAATAGACCACCTCTTTCATTTGAGACAAGTGTTCCAAAGGTGCAGAAGATTTGGAGTATCCTTGAATCCTAAAAAGTGTATTTTTCTAGCCCATGAAGGAAATCTCCTTGGCCATATTGTCTCCAAAGAAGGATTAGCAATTGATCCAGAAAGAGTTGAGGACATAAGAGCACTACCATTTCCAAGCCACAAGAAGGCCCTTCAAAGTTTCTTGGGGAGAAAAATTTTGTTCGGAGGTTTGTCTCAAATTTTGCAGCCCTAGTCAAGCCTATCACCAAGATGTTAAAGAAAATCATAGCTTTCAAATGGACAAAGAAGGCAAGGAAAGTTTTAAAGAAATAAAATAAGCCATCTCTCAAGCCCCAACTCTCATTAACCTGATTTCTCCAAGGATTTCATCCTCTATGCATTGGGGTGGTGATATTATTTCTACAATTTTGGTACACAGCAGAACAAAGACAATGATGAGCAGCCAATTACTTTCTTCACCAAATCCTGGAGGACTATGAGGTGAGATATTCTTTTATTGAGAAGCATGTTCTTAAAGAATCGGGAGCTTGAAGAAATTCAAGCACCTAGTTTCAAACAACAAGATTCAATTACATTGGTTTCTCATGTGGGAGTTAAAGACTTCCTCCTCAACAAAGACTTGAATGAAAAGAGAGCAGGTTGGATTACTCATGTCATGGAGTATGACATAGAGATCAAAGTCACCAAGTTAGTCAAAGGAAAAGGTTTGTGTGAGCAGCTGATTTTGAACAAACAAAAGGAAGCATGCGACGAGAAAGAGGTTGTTTTGGCGTTGCAAGACAACCATGAGATAGGAAGCACTCAAGAGGAAAATAATGGTATCCTCACTCCCTGGATGGACCCAAGACATAATGCACTTCCTAAGCATAGGTCTATTCCTCCAGAGATGAACAAGACAAAAATAAGACACTTGATTGCAAGCTATCCCATATGCCCTTGTTGATGGTGTTTTGTTCAAAAAGGATGTGAATGGAGTGCTGCTGAGATGCATTGGTACAAATCAGATTCATAGGGTGTTGGAAGAGTTCCATGGTGGATCAGTTGGTGGTCATTTTGCACCAAGAGTGACAGCTCTAAAGATCATGAGGGTTGGCTATTATTGGCCCAAGATTTTTAGTGATTGTTATGCATGGATCAAGAGGTGCAAGAATTGTGCATTCTTCACGGGTAAGGAGAGACTAGTTGCCCTTCCATTGCATCCAATTTCAGTTGACCAGCCATTCATGCAATGGGGTTTGGACTTCATTGGAGTCATTAATCCAAATTCAAGCCAAGGACACAAATGGATTCTAACAAAGAATAGATTACTTCACCAAGTGGACTGAAGCAAAGCACTCAAGGAAGCAAATGAATCCAGCATCCTAGACTTCTATGAGGGAATAGCAACTAGATTTGGCATACCTGCTATAATAATATCAGATAATGCATTGGCATTCATTGGGTCCAAGGTAACTAGATGGGCTATCAAGAATGGGATCTACCTAAGCACTTCATCAAATTATTACCCTCGTGGTAATGACCAAAGCTAAATCTACAAACAAGAACTTGTTAAGGATCATTAGGAGGACTCTTGATGAAAATCGAGATCTTGGCATACTAAGTTGAAATCAGCCTTATGGGTGATAGGATAACTCCCAAGAGATCTACGGGTAACTCTCCATTTAATCTTGTTTATGGAAGAGAGGCAATTTTGCCCATGTCACTTGATTTGCCAACATTGGAACTCATGAAACAATTGGAGTTGTTGAGTGTGAGCCCATAGAGGTTAGATATGCAGAATTGATGGAGCTCCAAGAAATCGAAATCGAGGCATCCCAAGTAATGGAGAAGGATCAAGCTCGATCAAGAAGACCTTTGATAGAAAGGCCAAGGATAGATCTTTCCAAGTTGGATATCTAGTGTTAAAATAGGATGCAGATGACAGTAAAACCGGGAAGGCATTCAAAATTTGATGCCATTTGGAGTGGCCCATACATGGTCACAAAGTGTAAAGACAACAATGCCTTCTAATTGTCTTCATTGGATGGTGAAGAATTGTAGATTACAGTCAATGGAATCCATCTGAAGCATTGCTAATGAAGGAAGTTCTCCACCTTGTACATATTAGCTTAGGTTTTCATTCCTCCAAGTGCTTGTGCACATTGTTTTGTTGTAGATTAGCTTTTCTTTCCCTAAGTGCTTTGGCACAAGCTTGTTGTTCCAGGAAATGTGTTTTGCAGGCCTTGCTCCAATCAGGTGATGTGCCACCCTCCATCTTCCTCCTTGCAATGTTCTAATCAGTTGGGGTACCAAGTAGAGAATTTGATGACTCCATGCCCAATGGATTGCTTCAGGCAACTGGTAACTTCATCCAGCAGGCAGATGACCCCTCTGAGTCACCAAAATTGTTATCCAAAATGAGCCCCTTCTCATTTTGTGGCTAACTCCCTTCATTCTTCCCTCTCTTGTGCCTCAGTCATAATTTTTGATTTTCAGGCACTCAAAAATTTTTGGAAATGGCACCATTGGATAGAGATTTTTCTCATCTTTCCAAAAAGGTAAAGTTTTCCTCCTAACTCCATGTATTTTTGAAGTTATGGCTCGCGGAGTTTTTGTGGGAAATTTTCCCCTGGAAGGCCCGCAGCTAGTAATATGGTGCCACGTGTCGAAGGAAGTGGTGGGGGTCAGAGGAAAACTTGGATTTTTTACCAAGTGTTTGGCAAATTTCAAAAAATAATATTTCGCCCTACCGCGAATGGATCGTGCCACGTGTCCAAGGGGGAAAATTTTGAAAAAATGACTAAGTGTTGGCGCCATGGAAAAATCTCCAGGAAAGGCCCGCGCCCAACCACATTGCGCCACGTGTCCTTAGGCCAAGAAGTGGCGGAGGGTGGAGATGAAGTTAGAATTTTGGCGAAATGTTTGGCGAGGGCGCAAGGTCAAATTTTTCCCGTAGGGTCCACATCCAATGGCCTCATGCCACGTGTCTCAAGACCCGCGAGACCATGGAGGAAGATTTGAAAATTTGGCAAAGTGTTTTTGAAAAATTCAAGAGGAATTTTCTACCCGAAGGCCCACAGCCAGTGAGATCAGGCCACGTGTCCACGGGGGTCGGAATGGCGGAGCGCGGGGAGATTGGGAATTTTTCCCAAAGGTAAAGCGCAAGGAGGAAGGTTCACCCCAAAAACCCACATCCAATGGAATCATGCCACGTGGCACCAAAGCTTTGGAACGCGGGGAAAATTGGAAATTTTCCCAAAGCAAAACAAAGGAAATTTCAAAAGGAAAAGTCCACCCCCAAACCTTGGCTGAACCAATGGCATCTCGCCATGTGGATGAGCATGGCAAAAATACAGATGGCCCGCATGGGAAAAAGGAAAGGAAAATCCCATGCCCAATGGAATTGTGCCACATGGCACCAGAATAGCGGAGCGTGGGGATTTTTGGGAAATTTTCCCAAATGCAAAAAAGTGGAAAATTTCAAAATTTTCGCCCACCAATCCGTTTTGGCCCTGTTTTGCCCTAAAATTTCAAATGGCCATAACTTTCGATCCAGAGCTCAATTTTTTACGTTCTTTATATCAACAAAAAGCTGGTGAAATTCTCTACAATATTCTGGGCTCAATTTTGTATTTTGATGTAGTTTGGAGAGAGAAAATTGAAAAACGCCTCTGGCACGTGGTCATGAACAGAAATGACGTTTCAACCACCATTTTTAATGAAGAATGGCTCACATTCTCTCCCAAGCAGGTGGAAAAATGTAAGGAATGGACTCGTAAGGATTCCCATGGCTTTTTCTTACATTTTTGGTCTGGTGGTTGAAGCTCTCCCATGTTTTCCCATGTTTCTCTCTCCTGGGGTCATTTCTTGCACTGTAAAAGCCAGATTTGGCTCATTTTTGAAAGGTTGAACATTTTTCATGTATTACAGGCTCCTTTTTCACCTTGAAAAGTGATTTTGTGGAATATCAGACCTCTTCCAAGACTGTAACCTATTTTTTCCTCTCAGATGTTGTAATGCAAGTGTTTTGATGTTAAAAATGACAATGCAGGCTCTGTGAATGAGTTTTAATCCTCTGTTTGTGTTGTTTGATTCATTTCTGACCTTCCATTACATTTTATCAGTTTGTGCATGGATTTTTGTTGCATTTCTATGATTTGTGTCAATCTACAGAAGTAAAAAATGCTCACCACTCCTTTGGTGCATCACCTTATTAGCACTAGTTTCAGTTTTTGCATTCTCTATCTCTGTCCCCTTTGGAATTTAGAGTAGGATTTTGAGTTTGAAACCTCTGTATAACTTGCAAGTAATACACCTGATCAGAGGAGTTGAGGAACCAGCCTCTAAACTAGAGATTCTTTTCCCATTTTACAAGTCCCACACTTGGGGAAAAGATTCAATGTTGTGCAATCACACTGGATGTCCAAAATGTCAAACTAGAAGTTTAATCAACATCCAGGGGTGCTGCTGATTTGCACCAACAAGAAATTTTATCAAATTTGATGAGTGACCTAAAACTCCTTCATAGTATTTCAAAAGATTTTTAATTCTTCTAGCTTCCACAATAGAATCCATCAATAAGAATATAGTGTTGTCGGTGAAGTTTTGATTGAAATTTTTGAAATCATGAGAAGAAGGATTGAAACCTTTGAGATATCTAGCATGAATTTTAGCGATAGTCTTCTGCTTAGGTTTTTACCATAAGAATAAATAAAAGATGAGAAGGGGTCACCTTGCCTTATGCCTCTTATGTTTCTAAAGAAACCATTTGGATTTCCATTGATGATAACGGAAAACATAGTAGAAGATATGCGAGTTGATGAAGGAGCATCATCATAGCTATCTAAATAAACCATGAAGATGTCCTATTTGGTGTGTGTTTTTGTATTTTTCTCCTTCATTTCAAATTAATGATGTTTACTACTAATGAAATCTAAAAAACTCAGAAATTTGAGGGTTTAAGGTACCTCAAATTCCTAACATGGATGAATGGGTACAAAATTGATTGATCCTCGTTGTTACAAGTTGATAACCTACAAAACTAGAGAAAATTTTATTAGATGGTATATGCGGGGGGATGCTCGACAAATTCAGCTCCAAGAAGTTTCACCTTCATTTTGTAGATGTCAACCCCTATTTGATAAAATAAAGTGATATAAATGATAGATAACTAGATAGACTTTAGAAATAGATACGTAATGTAATCCAAAACCGATAAAAATGGATGGAAAAGTAGTGGTCTAATCTAAATGAACTTGAAATAAAACTTACCTAGTAGTGTTAAAGGAAACCTAGACGCTGAAAAGACAGTCAACAATGACCTAAGTGGATGAAGCTATAAATCAAAAGAACTATGCAGATCTGTAGATATCTAAATGTAAAGCTGGATAAGCGAAGCAGGTTGTAGATGCTAGAAATTACTTGCGGAGAAGGGATCGAGGCGAAGAAACCAAAGGGTGATAGAAAACAAATGTAAGGAAGGATTAATTGATCAACATGACCCAAGTCGATAAGCAACCAAGGCGGGGGCAATGGTGACTAGGTTGCAAATAGATTAGTATTGATGCAACAAAGGAGCAGGATGATGGATATCGAAAACAAAAGTAGAAATAGAACAAAGATGGGCACTTGGGAAAGATCTAGAGACAAAAAGTATAGTGATAGAAGACTGGGTTGGTGGAAAATTGGGTTTGGAAATGGTGACCTAAAGAGTATAAGACCAAGCCAAATGGAAAAGGAGATAAGTGGATGACCTAAAAATATAAACACTAATAAAATAGGCTCATAATGGAGCTCACTTTGTTGCTGAACCTACAAGATGTTAGATCCAACAAGATAATAATGGAGATAGCATAAGATAGCACAAAAAACAATGTAAACCTCCCAAAGTCATGTGAGTGATGAAAACAAGCTCCAAAGGACCGCAAGAGGGTTGATGTTGCTACGAGATGCTCTAGTTCAAAGATGGATTCGCAGAATGCAAGAAAGCCAAGTTTTTTCGTGTCTCGTGTTTTTTTATGTCCCTTTTGGAAAGAGAAGAAATCAGTCTTATAGGGTCGACAACAATTGGTGAGAATGGGCTAGGTCACCACCAACTACGGGAAACTTTCCCCAACAGGGTTGATTTTGTGTTTTAGTCAAGATTTTGGGTTTTTAAGGATGGGAAAAGCGCTTTAAAGCTTATAGGTGGGAAGAGGTTTCTTAGGGATGTGTCATGGGTAGTTAGGGGATAAAGATAGGTAGGATAAAAGCTAGAAAAAGCATAGGGATGTAGATTTGGGATAAAAACATCCTAAAGGGAAAGTCCATTAGGGAACAATGGATAATGGTCATTAATTAATTAATTAATTAATGAAGATTAATTAATTAATGTTTATTAATAAAGATTAAAGGTAAAGGGGTAATAGGTGGGCATTTAATTAAATGAAGGAGATGAATTAAATAAAGGGGGTCTAGTTAGGACCATGGTGAAATATGTGCATGCGGGCAGACAAGGGTAGAGATACCTATTTTCGGTTTTATACGGTGTGATATGTGCCCTTCATGAGGCTTAGAGGTCCTTTAGGTGTTGCTATCATTATATTCTAGTGTTTAAGACTTTCATATTTACAATAAATCATTTCCTTCCAAAATGCTAATTCAAAATTGTAAAGGAAATTCTAGTGTGATTTGAGGTTTTGTGTGTGTACTTGAAGCTCTTAAGCATTCTAAGGATAGAATGAGGTCATATGTGGTAATTAGACCCCTCCCTTTAGAGACATAAGTACTAAAAAGAGTTAATTTGTGCAAATTCAAGGCCTTATTAGGAAAGTGTATCTCCTTATTATAAAGAATCTAGTCATGAAAATGTTTTTAACTTCCTAGTGAGGAATGATATCAAGTAGGAGGTGTGGGAGAATAGATAAAAGACAAAAGGTAACCATTATTCTTCATTCCTCTCCAAATATGAATCAAAAGTTGAGTTTAAGAATTATTGAAGGGTGAAAAACTCACATTTTTGATATTTTGGCATGAATTCAATGTTTTCCTATGTGCATGTATGTATTTCTTAATCTCGAGTAAATACGAGATGATTTGAAGCTTTGTGATGAGCTTTTGAGGGTTAATACATTTATTTTGTTGATTCTTGTACATTTTCTAACATTGTGAAAGTTTGAGATTCTATCAATGAATGTGGTGTAACTTAGTTTGGCATAGACTCTTACATTTACTTGTTTTTTCATGTGTAGGTAAATGGTTCTTTATCTCATAGTGGACTTCATGTCCTCGGAATGAAGGTGAAGTTAGTTAAGCTTAGTGACAAACTTTTGAGAGATAATACACAAATTTTTGTTGATAGTTATTACACCTAGTTAACCCTCTAATGGTTGAGCATTTTTGCATGGTTTAAAATTTGTGTTTCATGAGTTTTTCTCAAGCATGAGATGTTGATCTTCAAACAAGTAATAATATGATGGTATACATTTTGATGGTGTGTTGCATGTTAAAGACCTTGAGGTATTGAGAATTTGAATGAAAGTGAGGTGAATCTTGGTAAGTAGGTCAATGTGTGTGTTATGAATAATTCCTAGTGGAGGAATATGTAACAAAGTCTAACTTGTGCATGCATTTTAGTGGACAACATATATAAACTCTTACACAATGGATACTCGGTTTATTGATTGTGGTAGATTATGAAGCTCATGCATGGAATACTAGAAGCAGTGCATTAACTAGTAGAAGGATTGGAAGGTGTGGATGTATTTAAATAAACTTGAGTATATTTTTTCCCATGAAAAGGAGTGGATTCACAAAGAATAGAAACTCATCTACTAGTCTTAAGGGTTTTGTACTGTTTCACGAGCAAAGTAGAAGAGTTTCACATCAATAGGAACCATGATTATGAATATCATGAAACATGGGTAAAATAATATCTTCCACAATGCTATTATAGTCCTCCTTTCTAAATTTGGGGTCTTGAATCAATTTATAGGTAAATGCTATAATGAAGGAACTAGCTAGGCATGGGAGTAGAACACTCAAACTAGAATATTTTGCACAAAAATTAGTAGAAATAATAATGAGGTGGTGTAGTAAGTATTCCAAGAATAAGTCTTTAATTCCATTGCGTATTTTCCTATATTTTTATGACATTTGGCTTGAAGGCTAGGAGTTACAGTGGGAAGGTTAATTAGAAGATCTCCATTACAAAGTGCCAAATGCTCTCAAAGTTGGCACTTGAAATTTTGTACACACCTCAAAACCTATAATGGGTACTTTAAATTACATTCCTTTTCTATTGAATCCCCCTAGAAACCATTAGATGTATGATAGTCTATAGAAGAAGACCTCGTGAGGGTTTTGAGCCAAATACAAAAAGGGAAGTAGAGGGAGTTGTGTAAGGATTTGGACCCCAAATTTTTAGCAAACATCTACGATGATAAGAGAATACCAATGGATTTTATGAAGTCTCATAGATAACCCTAGAAGGCTATACCCACATATAAATCAAGCATTCATTATCTCGAGAAAGAATGACATCATTGATAAATAGGATAATGTCATTATTTTGATTGCTTGGAATACATTTCTATGATGAATCTAATTTTTTTGTATGGTGTAGCAAGGGATAATACCTATAAACCTCATCAAGACCTAAGAATAAGGTACATGTTCGAATTTCTAAGGAATTAGTGAATGTGCAAGAGGACCAAGGTTGAGTAACCAAGGGAAGGTGGTCATCTCTTGATTCACAAACTTATGAGCATACTAGTATTTAGTTTGTGTGATTCTTAAGAATCAAGTAGAGGACCTTGTAGGCCATTAAAGGTGGAATTTTTAGGTAAAGCAAGATTTAAGCAAGTAGATTAGTTTTGGCCATTATAGGCTTATAAAGGATCCTCAAAATGCAAAGCTAAGTTAAGGTGAATTGTTCTATCTTTGATTAGTTATAGACCTTTATGAATGATAGTATTTTATTTACATCATTTTGTATAAGAGTGTGGCATTGAGATTGAATGAATAATTTTTATTATTGCTAATGTTGTTTTTGAGTGTGTGTGTGTGTGTGTGTGTGTGTGTGTGTGTGTGTGTGTGTGTAGTGGAAGGTGATAATGGAGATGAGTGAAGAGAAGATATTGAAATCAATCATGGACTATGGATATATAATGCCATAGTGGATTAAGGATTTGGTAGATGAGAAAGAAAATATCAATTCAGGACAAGTAAATGAGAAGATATGAAAGAAAAAGTAGCGAGAAGCATGACATGAAGAAGAGGTTTACTAGAAGCAAGGACTAATAGATAATGGAAATCAAATGACACATATGATGAGGAAGAAGTAGAATCAGTAGCATTTATGGCTAAGATATTTCTATAGCTATTGAAGATAAATAAATAACAATAAGAGAGAGAAAGGAAGAACAAAGAGGAAAATATGAAGCCATTGGAAAAAGAGAGAGATTTGAAGATGTAGGAAGAGATCTAGGAATTAAAGAGATATATGGAGAATTTGGGTGAGTTGATGAAAGCTACAAGCAAGGAGAGAGAAATTAGTATTCTTGTTTTTGAGATGAAGAAAGGAGTTAAATTTCCATTAGTGTTCATTGTGAAGAAAATAAGGAGAAAGCATTTGAGAAGAAATGTAAGGCAAGAGGAAAGGAAGCTAAAACAAGAAGAGAATAGGTTGAGAAAGAAAGAAAAATAAGTGTACAAGGAGATATCGTATGAGGAAGAGAGTGATGAAGTGAAGCAGTAGTGTGAAGAATTAGAAGAGCTCACTAAAATATATTCTCAAGGGGCTAGAGAGCCTCCCAATTTTAAATCTGACTTTTTCTTTGAGTGTGTGACTGTAGGTACATCAAGAGAAGAAAGAGATCCAATAAAAGATTCCTTAAATTAAGAGACCAATAAAATGAATGAAGATAAGATGGAAGAAAAAGTCTATGGACCATTTCATGCTCATTGTGATTCAGCTAAATCTAAAATGTAGTAATTAGTATGATGAAGAGGTCATGGAAATATATCACAAGAATGTGGAGTTGGATTAGTGGAGAGGATTAGATGAAAGTCAAGGTGAGTGCTAAAGAAAATATTGGAGCATGAAGAAGACATTGCAAGCATATACCAAGAAATGGAGATGAAGAATGATGAATAGCCTGATATGGAGCAAGTGGATGATGAACTAGAAGGCAAGAATCATGAAGAACCAGATTTAATCTAAGAAGAGTAGCAGAAACAAGTTCAAGAGGAAGCAATGATGACTGAAGAAGAAAAAGAATATGGAGTAAAGATAGATCATTTATGAAGAACCAAGACAAGATAAAATATCAATAAAATAACATGAATGAAGACCAATATGGAGAACCATATAAAGATGAAGACTACATTAGGATGAAGATGAAGAAGTAGAAGAATTGGAAAAATAAGAAAAATAAAGAGCTACGAGGTTTAATATTTTCGTATTTCTAGAGTATGATGCAAGAGCATCACCTTAGCTATCTAAATAAACCATGAAGACATCCTATTTAGTGTGTTATATGAATTCATCAGTCCTAGAGGTCCTTTGAGGTGTTGTTAGCAATCCATTCTAGTGTCTAAGTATTTCATAATTCAAGCAAATCATTTCCCTCCAAAATGTTAATTCAAAATTATAAAGGAAATTCTAGTGTGATTTGAGGTTTTTGTGTGTGTACTTGAAGCTCTTAAGCATTCTAAGGATGGAATGAGTTCATATGTTGCAATTATACCCCCTTAGATACATAAGTACTTAAACTAGTTAATTTGTGCAAATTCAAGGCCTTATTAGGAAAGAGTAAATCCTTATTGTAGAGAATCTCATTATGAAACTGCTTCAGAACTAACCTAGTGAGGAAGGATCTCAAGAAGGAGGTGTGGGAGAATAGATGAAAGACCAAATGTAATAGTTATTCTTCATTCCTATCTAGATATGAATCAAAAGTTGAGTTTCAAGAAGTAGTGAAGGGTGAAAAACTTATATTTTTGCTAGTTTTGGCATGAAATCAATGTTTTCCTATATGCATGTATGTATTTCTTAATCTTAAAGTAAATACACATGATCGAATCTTTTATGAGATTTTGAGGGTTGATACATTGATTTTATTAATTCTTGTACATTTTCTAACACTATGATAGTTTGAGATTCTAGAAAAGAATGTGGTGTAACTCAGTTGGGAATAACCTCTTATATGTTACTTTTGTTTTCCATTGTGTAGGTAAATGGTTCTTGATCTCAGAGTGGACTTCATGTCCTCGAATGAACATGAAGTGATTTAAGATTAGTGATTAACTTGTGAGAGATAATACTATAGATTTTTTGATATTTCTTTCACCTTGTTAACCCTCTAACAAAATGATTATTTGTGCATAGTTTAGAATGTGTGTTTCATGAGTTGTGTTAAGCATGAGATGTTGATCTTTCGAGCAAGTAATAATTTGATCGTGTTCTTGTGTCAAGACCTTGAGGTATTGTTTGTGAATGAAAATGAGGTGAATCTTTGTATGTAGGTAAATGTGTGTGTTAGGAATCATTCTCTAGTAGAGGAATATTATAACCAAGTCTAACTTGTGCATGTATTTCAATGGACAACCTATATAACCTCTTACACAATAGATACTTAGTTTAGTGATTGTGGTAGCTTGTGAAGCTCTTGTATGGGATACTAGAAGGGTGCATTAACTTTTAGAATGCTTGGAAGGTATGGAGGTATTTAAAGTAACTTGAGTATATGCTTGGCCATGAAAAGGAGTGGATTCACAAATAATAGAAACTCATCTACTTGTCTTGATGGTTTTTGCACCGTGTTTACAAGAAAGGTACAAGAATTTCATATTAGGAGAACTTTATTAAGAAGATCATGAAACACTAGTAAAATAATCTCTTCCATAATGTTATTTCAGACCTCCTTGCTAAATTTGGGGTCTTGAATCAAGTTCTAGGTTAAATTATAGCAAAAAGAGCCCTCTCTAGGACTTGACTATCAACCATAAGTGAAGGAACTAGCTGAGGCATGGGAGTATAACACTCAAAACTAAAATATTTTTGCACAAAAATTGGTAGAAATAATAATGAGGTGGTGTATTAAGTTTTCCAAGAATCATTTTGAGTTTCCATTGGGTATTTTCCTATATTTTTATGACAGTTGGCTTCAAGGTGGGAGTTACAAAGTGGGAAGTCTAATTAAAAGAGATACATTACAAAGAAAATTCTAGATGCTCTTAGATTTGGCCCTTGAAATTTTGTACATGCCTAAAACCCTATAATTGGTACTTAAAATGCCATTTTTTTTCTACTGAAGCCTCCTAGAAACCATTTTTGAATGACAATCTATAAGATAAGACCTAGGAGGGTTTTGAGCCAAATACAAAAAGGGAGTAGAGGGAGTTATGTAAGGATTTGGACATCCAAATTTTGAGCACACATATAATGTGATAAGAGAATACCAATGGATTTTATTAAGACTCATAGATACCCCTAGAAGGATATACCCACATATAAATCAAGCATGCATTATCTCAAGAAGGAAGGACAACATTGATAAAGAGGATAATGTGAGTATTTTGATTGCTTGGAATACATTTCTATTATTAATATAAATTTTTATGGATGGTGTAGCAAGGGATAAGCCCTATAATCCTCAACAAGACCTAAGCATAAGGTACCTATTTGAATTTCCAAGGAGTTAGTGAAGGTGCAAGAGGACCAAGGTTGAGTAACCAAGGGAAGATGATCATCTCTTGATTAAAAACTTATGAGCATATTGATCTTGAATTGGTTTGATGCTTAATAATAAAGGAGAGGACCTGTATGCCATGAAGGTGGAATTTTTAGGTAAAGCAATATTTGAGCAAGTAGAGAGTTTTGGCCATTATAGGATTATAAAGGATCCTCAAAATGTAGAGCTAAGATAAGGTGAATTGTTTTATCTTTGATTAGTTTTAGACATTTATGAAGATAGTATTTTATATACATCACAGTCCACAAGATTTTTTTGAAGTGGTCATCAAAATCACAATTTATGAGGAATTTGTCTAAAATTTTTCAAGATACCCAGTCAAATGCTTTGTTCATGTCCAACTTCACAATCATGCCTTCTTTCTTACTTTATTCCATGGAGTGAATGGTCTCATGGACCAAAATAATACCATCTTGAATAAATCTTCCTTTCACAAAACCTCCCTACTAAAAATAAATGAGTTGAGGAAGGAGAGGTTGGATTATAGTAGCAATGAATTTTGTGAAAAATTGTAAAGCACATTCGAAAGATTGATTGGCCTAAAATCTTGAAATCTTTTGCTCCTTTATTTTTGGAATTAACGCAATGAATATGTTATTGATTTCTTTGAGAATATTTCTTATTCTCAAAAATTCATTGATGGCACTAAGAAGGTCCTCCTTGCAAATTTCCCAATACTTTTGATAAAAGTTAGCTGAGAAACCATCGGGCAAAGTGATTTATCTTTTTCCATAAAGAAGACACTTTTGGGGTTCTTCCATTGTGAATTTAATTATAAGTTTCTTAAAAGTAATATCTTGGAAAACATTTGATGGTATGTCAGAAATAAATCTGTCCATATTATCCTGTCATGGTCGAGAATCCATTCAAGAGGTCCATGTAAAAATCAATAGTTTCTTTTTTAATGAGTTTTATGTCCTTAATATTTCTACCATCTTTTGTGATAATTTCAGAGATTCTATTATAGATCCTATGTTGGATTCTTTTCATGAGAAATAATTTAGTATTATTTTCACCTTCTTTTAGCCAAAGATCATGATATTTTTCTCGCTAATAAGACACTTCTCCAACATTTATAGTGTGAAGTTTAGTAAGAAGTTCCTTTTCAAATATAGTAGTCTTCCACCTCCATCCCTTTTTCTGCAACTATTTTCTCAAGACCTTTAAGTTTTTCTTTTTCTTCTTCTTATTTTCAAAAATGTCCCCAAAGCACCTCCTTGTTCCAAATTTTAACATTTTCATCTTTTGTGCAAAATAAATCATTGCAGAGATCCTCTCACCCTTATTCCCCACCATTCTTTTATTTTGTCATGTAAATCTAGATGTGACATCCACATTTTATCAAATTTAAAGGGAGTATAGTTCTTACCTCTTTTCCACCAAATTGAGGATGATTTGATTATGATATGATCCACTCTTGGGAGAGAAGAAAGATTGAATTCTTACGTGAGAGTCCAATCGTGGTAATAATGGCCATGTCATGTCTTACTTAAATCATATCAGCACCCATTATCCTATTAGTCCGGGTATATTTGAGCCCTTCCAAATCTAGATCTATAATATTTTTGTCAAAAATCATATCGAGAGATTATCCATGCTTATATTGAATAAATATTGGATGGTAAAAATTTTATTGTACCATAACTATGAACTAGATTAGTGGAAGATAAATTTCTCTAAGTGGGACATGGTGGTGGGCTTGGGTCCTTAATGTTTACCAAGTGATCCACATTCAAAGTGCACCACTATTTTCCACTTAGGCCATATGGATAATTTTGACCCCTACCTTAAGGTGTCCCCATGGCTATTTTTGAAATCATCAAATGAACTCAATGGTAATGGAAGAAATTTTGAAGGTAAACTATTTTATTATACCAAGGCTATGAACTGGAGTGGTGGAGGATCACTTTATCTAAGTGGGACATGGGGTGGGCTTGGGTCCTTAATGTCTACCGAGTGATCCACATTTGAAGCACCCCACTATGATCTTCTTGATCCATATGGAGAAGTTTGACCCCTACCTCAAGGTGTCCTCATGGCCACTTATTGAAAGAATCCAATGAACTCGATGGGAATGGAACTTGGGTTAATGATTAAAAAATACTTATAACTCACCAATAGCCCAAGACCTTGAGTTCAACAAAGTGATTAATTGATTATCGAGTAGTGCAAAGAGAATATCATGTTGTCAATAATTCATTATAAACTAAAGTGTTTTTTTTTGCTATGGTTTCCTTAGTAGTTAAGACTAATCTTGTGTAGCATGCACATTATTAACTCTATATAATACTTTCACTTCACTTTTATGAGAAAATTCATCATGTATAACATTTATATGACATGGTTTTATGGTAGCTTTAGAATCAAGTTAATCATGATGCATAGATACATTATTGATATGGGAATTTGAAAAATCATTTAGATGTACTATTTCATCCTTAAGATATTGTATTTCATTACTCATGGACTAAATTTTTTTTTGAAAGGCATGTTGTAATGTTTTAATAGACTATAAGATAGTTCTATAAAATATGACATTGTTACTATTTGAAGGAGTTGCAATGACATGGGCCATGATGGAGAAAAATGCTAGAATGAACTCCAATTAAATAATAAATAATAAGAATTAGAAGATGGGATTATGATAGTGTAGACACTAAATCATGCACTTTGGGTATCTATCTAGTCCTGATCACATATTACTATTCATATGATTCCTAAGAAAGAAAAGTACTAATTGATCACCTTTGTCTTTGCCCATATTTAATTTTTTTGCCTCTTTTAGTCTTGCACTCCTTTCCCACTCTATCTTTTCATATTTCGGTATTTCTCCTTTTGGACACCATGGCCCAGCCTAGGATGCCCAACACTGTGTATGTCCCCCATCCCTCTATGTGCCCCGACCTCTTTGTATTTTACTCACATCTTTTGGGTCCTTTCTAGTCGTTTGGGAATATTAATTTATTACTAATCGGAATTTTTTAGGTTAATTATGAAATTAAAGAAAGGGAGTCATAAAATATAAAGTTATGTGACTATAATAAAGGACTAAGAACTACCCATTATCCATCACCACCTAAGGTTGTATCAAAAGAAATTTACAAGAGAATTAAAGCATACATCTAGCATCCACACAAGGGTAAGGGACTACATTCTTTTGCATAAACTTCATAGGAGGGGAAGTTCATTATTTCATGCACACATCTATTTACATTTTCTACATCTAGTTATTTCTCTCTATCAAGTGTGACACACACAAGAGCCACATAGGGCATGATTTATCCACACACACACATAGAACAACATTGTGTCTAATATGTAGTGCAACTTTTGATTGTAAGTTCACTTTGTTGACAGTTGAGGAAATTTTGACCTCTCATTTGCATTATTTTATTTTTGTGATTTGATGCATTTTGGGGTTTCATAGGTCATTTCTTCATTATAGGTTACAAGTGATATCTGTGAACTTAGTGCAACATACTAGTGATAGGAAGTGAGGGACAACAAACATATTACAACCCTATGAAATTGAGTTTCACATCTTCTAAGCAGTCACAGGCACCCAAAACAAGTATTTGGCTCTTCAAGTGCCTCCGCCCTCTATAGGCACCCTGGTCCTAGCATTTCAAACACCACTTCAATTTTCTTAGATTCGGTGTGACACTTCCTCCTCTTTTCATCTCTTTTCATCAACTTGAACTGACTTTGGCATATTTTCTAACCAACTAAGTATTTTATTCCCTTCATTTGCAACTAGGGTTTCATAATTTTTAGCTTATCTTGCTTGGGTCAAATTTGTAGTTCATTGCATTTTTTTTATAGTGTTGTTACATATTTAGATTAGCATTTATTTATTCAATATTTGTTTAATCATTTGGTGAACCCACATTCAAATACTCTTGGATCCTTTTGTTTCTTCTTTTCATGGCTTCTAAAGCTTCTCAAGTCCCCTTCTTGTATCAATTGCTTCAATTACACCCATCTTTCCAAGAGGATCTCTTCAAATCCCTTGTGTGTGTTATCTACCTCCCTCTTGATACACCACATTCACAAATTAGTTCCATATTTGATCATCTATTTGATGACTCACTTGGTCCTAATTCCAATCAATCTATTTGTGAGTCAATTCAAGCTTTACATTCTTTATTTCAAGACAAAATTCAAGCTATGGAATCAATGATTATATCTCTTAAATCTGAAATCCAACATCTTAAGGATGCTTCTCAAGATCATGCTAGTTTTTCTTCTCATCCTCATTCTATGTCTTCTACATGTGCTCATATTAGTGAACCTCAAGTCTTACCATTACCAGAACCTCTCAAGTTTGATCACAATACTAAGCAACATGACATTCTTACTGCACTCCTTAATCATCAATTAATCAACTTTCCATCTACTCATTATTATCCTCCTTATCGGTTGGTCAAATATCAAGGTCTCCCATTTTGTGCTTATCATCGAATCAACGGACATAATGAAAATGATTTTTATGCTTTACAACAAAGAATCAAGCATCTTGAGTGTCAAGGTTTTATCTCATTCATTGCACAACATTTGTTACATGGTCCTCTCCAATTATTACATCTCAATGGGCTCCTAAATCTGATTCATCTATGTCTAATGAGCATCATGAAATTACTTCTATTGTTCCTTATTTGGTCAAACAAGTGTTACTTATCCAATCCATTCCAACTACGCTATCACCTCTCAAGTTTCATCATCCATCACCTCCTCCTAAGTCTTCTTCATTAAGTCAAATCACAACCTCCTCTAAAAATTAATACAACACCTCCTCCTCTCAAGTATTCTTATGACATCATCATTACCAAACAAGAAACCACTCACTAAGAAAGACAAGGAAATTCTATATAGCCTTAAGAATTCATTTTTAGACTTCCTCCATTTGACCCCACATCCAACCCTAATTTTACCCACCATTCGAGGAATAGTATGCTTCCTTACGATACATGTCAAACTCCTTCACCGTCACAATGTATTTCTTACTTCATCACGTAGTTCTACATCATAGACTTAGTTAGGGGGCATCATGCTTACTCTCCCCCCTTTTATAGCACTATCATGTGTCTTACATATTCTACACTTCACATCTAGTCTCTCACACATATCTTACACATCTTGATACACTTGTATTGTCATTACCCGATGATGCACTATCATGCTTTGGTTCACACTTGATTTTTGAGGGCATACTACATACATGAACCTCACACACTACCCACTTTACACTTCGCCCATGATTTGCATCATTTTCTCATTCTACACACACACATATGTGTTATGCACTCTACACATTCATGATGTATCATTTTTGCATCTACTTTTACACACATTGCTCATTACTTATGACGCACCCTTGTTTTATGGTTCACACTTGACTATTGAGGGTCTCAATCTAAAATGAACCTCACCACACTCATTCACTCACTCATGCACTCTCTATGCTCTACACTTTATGATGATCATATCTTTCTAGCGCACAATTCAAACCATTTTTCCGATGTACTCTTCTTCTATGGTTCATTCTTGACTGTTGAGGGGGCATATATAAATGAACCTCATCTCATACATACTAATTTTCATTTGACTAAAGGGGCATGAAGATCCTATCACACTCACTTTGCATTCCATTCCATCTCACTCATCCACAACATATTACATATCTTGGTTGCACATTGTTCTTTCTCACTTATCTCATGATACATCTTACTTACTTATGTTAAACAGATACTTTGTAAGTCATCTTTCTATATACACATGCGTGTTCACTTGTATTCTAGTTGTGATTTAAATTATACACGCAAGCATAGATGTTTTGCACAGTACCTATTTACCGGTCCCATGGTGGCTCTGGGGCATCCTCTTTCATATACACTACATGTGTTATTGTTTTATTTTTCATACACATTACTATATCAGATTATACAAATTTTGACATGTTTTTATATTTCTAACATGGTAATGGGTGCATGATTCATGTGCATCATTTGTCTTGCAGAACTATTTGTTACCATGGTTTTTGTTATTTTTCTTTTTATTATTTTCCATTGTTTGTGGGCTTTTTTCTATGTCTTTTTATTCTTTTGATTACGTTGTATGCTTTTGGCCACTTAAACCTCAATTTTATTGTGAGATTTTGAGTGATGTCCCATGTTTGAAACCCTGATTTGCATGGTATATATTTTCTTCATGTGTATTTTCTTCTTGTGTGATAGCTTAGACATTGTCTTCTTGTATCTTAGTTTACATCTTGTCTTTTACATGCGTGTTTATATTGCTTGCACTAACACTTGTTTCCAGCCACTTGGCTTGTGTTTTCCTTGGTTTCTACCAAACACACTCCCTCCCCCTATAGGGCATCGGCCAATACAACAGATTCGGTCCTCCTTTGGGCCACATACTCCTCGATGAAGTTACATGCACCCCAATGAGGGGGCATAAATGGGTGAATCAGCCACCCCATAATGGTTTATAGTCATAGTTCAAGTATAGTTCAACACACAGTCATCATAGCCTTGATCTCAAAAATGGTCTAAAACTAGACTTGGGTCTTCAACACAACACAAACACCAGTGCCCAGACAAAGACAATAGGGCGTGGGTACCCCTGACCCTTCATGGGTGCCTATGACTAGGGGAAGTTACACAACATTTTTCATTTCAACATAGTTTTTGGCATTTACACAATGAATTTTACAGGACAAACATAGTCCTTCAACACTCAACATACATGCACTACACATTTTCTGTTGTACTTTCACATTGGATCAAACCAGATCATATTTTTACACACATCGTTGCAGTGGTGTTTTACACTTTGGGAAGTAAGTTAAAGGTTGGAGGATGACACCATACTTTTCTCCCTACACTTATTCCATTCTTGGCGTGAGATCGCCCAAAAAACTCACATTTAGCGTAACTAGCATGAGATTTCCCAAAAAATCATTCTTCTACAACATCTTCAGGATCCTTTCTATCTCTTTCACTCATCATGGATTAAGTGCACATGTTCCTTTTACATTTTTACATGCTTTCTTACATACTTTTTACTTGTTTTGATCATATACACATATTTGACTACTTGTTCGTTTCTTCTCTTTTGTAGGTCCGTCCTTATGGGAAGTGGTAATGATATCATTCACACATCATGAGATACATTAACAACATGTAAAAATGTGACATCTACACATACGCTCTCACCCTAGGGTCATCATCATCATTTTTTTACTTCCTCTTCTCTAGCTTCCACACTTCACATTTTTTCACTCCATACTTTTTCTTATCTCTCGGCACACTTTTCATCATCGATCTACATGGTTATCAGGTATATATCTCTTATCTACTTTATGTTATCGAGCATTCACTCAACAACATAAAGTGGGGGAAAATGTAGACACTAAATCACACACTTTGGGTATCTATCTAGTCCTGGTCACATACTACTATTCATATAGTTCCTAAGCAAGAAATATACTAATTGATCACTATCTTTGGTCATCTTTTGTTTCTTTATGTTTCCTCTTTTGGTGTTACACTCCTTCTTTCCCAGTTTTTCTTTTCATATTTTGGTATTTCTCATTTTGGACACCAGCGCCTAGCCATGATGTTAGCACTAGGCGCTCCTGTACCCTCTAGGCACCCCTTGACCTCTTTATATTTTGCTCACATATTTTAGGTCCTTTCTAGCCATTTGGGCATCTTAATTTCTTACTAGTCGGCATTTTTGGGTTAATTACAAAATTCAAGCAAGGGAATCATATAAATATAAATTTATGTGACCATAATAAAGGACCAAACACTAAGCATTAGCTATCACCACCTAAGGTTGCATCAAAAAAATTTACAAGAGCATTCAAGCATCCATCTAGAATTCACACAAGGGCAAGATACTACATTATTCTACATACACTTCATAGGAGGGGAAGTTCATTATTTCATGCACACATCTAGTTACATTTTATACATCTAGTTATTGCTCACTATCAAGTGACACACACAAGAGCCACATAAGGCACGATTTCTCTACACACACATAAAACTACATTATGTCGAGATGTAGTGCATTGCTCGATCATAAGTTCACTTTGTTGACAACCGAGGACATTTTGACCCCTCATTTGTATTATTTCATTTTTGGGATTTAATGTGTTTTGCGGTTTTGCAGGTCATTTATTCATTGTAAGTTATAGGTGACATATGTGAACTTGGTGTGACATACTAGTGACATGCACCGAGGGACAAGTTGAACATCTTGTGACCCTGTGAAATTGATTTTTGTAGCTTTTAAGTACTCACAGGCACCTAGAACAGGTCTTTGCACCCCAGTGCCCCCGACTCTCCATGACACCCCGATCCTAGAATTGCAGACACCACCGTAATTTTCTAATCTTTTTTGCAACACTTCCTCATGTTCATCATCTCAAAGACAACTTTGGCATATTTTTGAATCAACTAATTATTTTATTCCCTTCATTTACAACTAGGGTTTCATAATTTCCATCTTATCTTTCTTTGGTCAATTTTTTACTTCATTTCATATTTGTTTATAGTGTTGTTACATATTTAGATTAACATTTATTTATTCAATATTTGGTTGATTTATAGTTGAGAGACCACAAAGGATAAGACCCAAAAGTGATGTTTTAGTTAAAAATACCATCATCAAATTATAAAAATGATCCTATGTGAAAATAATAAGTGAATTTAACAAAACAAAAGAGTTATTTTAATCTAATTATGTGGAATAAAAACCTCAAATAAGGTATTTGCACAAAATTGTATATTTTTATAATTATGCCCTAATTACTAAAAATAGTAATATTGACTTGATGAAAAAATAATAATTATGGTCGTTAAAAATATAATAATTAATCATAACCTAAAAGGAATTTGAAAATAGAGTAGTTATGTTTGATATATTGAATGAAAGTTGATTTAGAAATTAGGTGCCCCAAAAAGAGACCTAAAGGGTAAGATTGACATGAGACCCTAGGAATTTGTGCAAAATATATGTATGAAATGAAGAAAAATAGAACCGGGTGGGATATGAATATACAATGTAGAGATGGAACCCTAGGGAAACTAGGGTTTGAAAGAAGGTGTAAGATACAATGTGGGGTTCACGAAAAAAATTTACACACTTTTAATATTAATAAATTTTTATGGAAACACAATAATAAATATGGAATGTAATGTTCATTACAGAGGGTTATTCGACTAATTAATTTCCTACAATAATTGTACACCATTAAAATAATGCATTAATAGTTAAAACTAATGAAATAAAATCTAAAATACCAAAGAGAAAGATAATTTAGTTATATAGAGTAATATAAGAGAGATACATGCACACATATTAGAGAATCTAGGAGTTCGAGAGATAAGAGATGCTTCACTTTTGATAATGTGATCTACAAGTTCCCTAGTGTAGGACCATACAACTCGATCAATTTATAATATTGTCCCACCTTATGTACAATCATGGATGCCTTTCAAATAGATCTCTATAACTTCAAGGGTACATTATTGTCCGAAATGTGGTTATCAAACCCTAGTTGTTGTAAATCTCAAAATAATATGTAATCAAATTAATCATGACACAACCCTTACCATTGGTGGAATACCTTGAAGAAGGTTAATGTTTGGGTTAAAGTGCAATCCGTGCACTACTTATGTTGGTACTAATCCAAATAGGCCTCAAACCACATGTAGTTCTCCACCAACATGTAACATCTATATGAATGAAACAAGTTGGCAATTTGAACCACATTAATCATGCTTGATAGGATTTTCTCTTATTTAAGGCTTTGAAGTAGGGAATTTGGTATGTTTGGAGATGAGGGAAGGTAGACTCTTGATCTATTTGGGTCTTTTATAACTATAGTAGTGGATTCCATAATAAATTTACATCATATTTAGGAATTTTTAGAGAGCCTTGAGTGTTTTTTTAGTATTCCAATGAGATTGCTAAGAAAGTTCTAGGTGTGTAAATGAGGGTAATGTTAAATTTCTTATATAGGGTTCGAAAGGTAAATTATTTTGATAAAGTTGACCTCAAAAGATGAAAATACCCAACAAATGATATTGTATCAAAAGAAAATTTAGAAAATGTGTCATTGCAAGACCATACAAAGTCGGCCATGAATGGATTATATAACCTAACCTTTTTAGATGGGGAAGAGGTAAGTGAAATCCAAAAGTTGCATAATGGAAAGAAGAGTCTCGAGAATTGGTATTGTATATTGATATTTCTTATTTTTGGCACATTAGTGTGTACGAACAAGAAATCCATGAAATAGATAGTAACATACATTAAGTGAGGAAAAGATGTGGGTGTTTTGTCTTAGCTAAGAAGCACAATTTCCATTAGTAGTGTCGAAGGGTATATTTGAAAATTTGAGTGTCGACATGAAGGAAATGATTGGTAAGGATATGGGAGAAGGGAAAGTATGTGGGGATGATGAATTAACATTCATCAAGTAGGAGAAAAGTTCAAGGAGGCCACAACTTAAGATTTAGCACAAAGGTGTGTGTTAATATTTTATAGTGATGTATGGCCTAGGATAGGGAATCACAAACTATGAAAAATTCACAAACAAAAAAATAGATAAGTGATTGGGAAAATGGCTATTAAATCATTTTGATAAAAATAGGAAAGGGGGTCATTTTGTTAATAAATACTAGTTAGGCTCCACATATATGTATTTTAGGTCATTATTTTAGGTTTGAACTCTTAATATTTAAATATTATATTTTCCTTCACCGTAAATATTCTTTTATTTCATAGTTATTGATTAAATATGTGGCATAATGGATAGGTGATTCATGTATGTATAAATTATAATGACTACCTATAAACTATACTGAATTTCATTTTATATAAATAAAATTGTGTCATGAAATTAACTCGGGTTAAAATGATAATTTTCTATAGCTAATAATCTCCTCATGGGAATAATTTTTTATTTGTATCCTTATCGCTCTAATCTAACGACATTATATTGATCAGGTAACTATTATCTTCTCTTATGACTATATTTTAATTAACAAAATGGATTATTGTTTAGGTTCTTTGGAAAAGGGGAACACTACTTTCTACCTAAAACCTTATTATTTCCCTTTGAAGTGTTAACTCCATGACTTGTTTAGTATAACCTATGAAAAACCTCAAAATTATGAAATGGAGAACTTTAGTAAAGGAATTATGTCAATATTTATAGATAGTTTAAAACAACGTACATTAGTTATGTTTTATATTAGTCGTGTTCTATATTATAGGTGTTGAAATATTAGTTGTGTTTTAGGCCTAAAAGGATTTTGGAATTTTTCTAAAGAAACTTAATAGTGAAGTGAAAGAAACAATATCCTTAACTATTTGATAGTATCTTGTTCATGATTTAATAAGGAATTATATTCTCCTCATTTTATCACTCCTTGTTGGATAAGGATTTATAATTTTAAAAATAGTTCATGATATTTTGTTGAGGGTGTTTAAAATTTTTATTTTTGGGAATAATATTGAGTGATCTCATTCTTACATGAGTGAGTAAACTATTTTATCTTGAATGGAAATTGTTGTGATCTACTAGAAGAATTTTCTTGCTTAATATTTTGAGAATATGGTGATTGAGGAATTTATATAGTCCCTATATTGGGAAAATTAATTTATGACCTTTAGGATTTGATGAAACAAATTACATTATTAATTTATATTTCTATGTATACATAAATATGTTTTGAATTAAATAATTGGAAAAATTGGGGAAAATATTCTCATAACTCTATCTAGAGTAAATGGCTATGGTTATAGTGTAAATATTGGAAAAATATGGATTTCTTGGGCTACATATACCCTCTCCTTGACTATTACATTTTTAACTTTTTGGTGCTTGAAATTATCAATTCTTATAGACTATATTCTTGTAAAATATATAGATATACCTTTATAAGATTCATAACAATTTTATGATTCATAAGAACATATGTTATGGTTAAATTATTGTGATCGTATAATGACATTAAAAATTAATTACATTAGTTTTGAAGGTTTTCGTTGTTGATGAACTTGTAATAAATGGGTGATCATTCTTTTGGAAAACATCATTGTTCGTATAGATTTGGATTGGTATGTTCTTAAATCTAAATTTTAGCTTCGTGACTTACTACTATTGTGGTGTATTTTGGATTTATAAATTAATGGTGAGTGCATATAAAATATTTAATTTTATTGATAAATACAATTATGTCTATAATACTTCTTGACTTTGAATATACTATAATGATATTCATTTTGTAAGATTATATAGAAGGGTACATATATACATTTGATGTACCACTTGCATGCTTATGTCCTTGTGCACTGGTTAATATTATTATTTCATATATGATACCTGGTATGAGATTGGGGTTAGGAAGGTATCTACACCATTCGTGAAACCACTCTTTTTGTTAGGACTTTCCTTGTTTTGTAGTGATTTTTTTGAGATAATGTGTTGTGGATGGAGAACTAGTTTATAGATAGTGTGGTATCTAAAAGCTCCAAATCATTTAGGAGGCTAGAAATATTTGGCCAATGTAATGTTATTACTATATTAATTGTTTATTTGCATTTTCCTATAGTTGTTTTTTTATTAAAAACCATTGTGTTTTGGACTTACCTAGTTCTAGCACTTGTTAGAATGTAGTAGTGGTAACACAAATATGAAATGTGTTCTCATGTTGAGTGATCCAAAAATGTTACTTAAATTTTTTTGTACTTTTAAAATTTCAATATACTAGGAACTCAACATCAATTTATTGGTTTAATTACTCTAAAATTGATTAATTCCTTTAAAAATATGCACCTCAATCTGAATTTCATTCACCATATTGAAATGTGCATTTTTGGATTATGGATACTAAAATTATATTTTAAATCCAATTTCACATTTTTAATGAATGATTGCTTAATCAAAATAATTAAAACCTATTACTATTTTTATCTGATCAAAATCTTCATCCAAAATTGAAATCAAATCCATAACACAAGTTTGATAATGAGTTCACCTGAAGGCTACATCTCTGGATTCTCGAAAAGAGAATTGATCTATTAAACATCCAATGAAGTATAATTAACCTTTAATAATGACTAATAGACTATTATACCTATAAATGAGCTGATCTAAGACTCAAGGAACTCAAAAAAATACCATAAAGCTGCTCCAAGATCGATATGTGGCTCCTACAGTGCTTCCACGGTGTGATCCCCTTGTAAATGCGACAAAAAATGCCTACAACTAGATATTTATAAACACATCATGGAAAAAATTACATTTCTAATATCCTCTCAAAATTTTGAACAATTTCTCTTTTTACATTAAGGCCTGGTTCGGCCCTTAGGTGCCTCAAAAATGAGGATCACTAGTTGCCCTAGTTCCCTTTTCATGAAAATGTGATGGAAAATCACCTACATCAGAAAATAGGTAGCAATTCATGAAAAAAAAAAAAGAATATATGATTTCCTCATGTAATTTCTCGAGAAAGTTTCATTTTTACACCGAGTCCAAATTTTGACCCTAAGTGCCTCAAAATTGAGCTTGAATCAAATTGGTCCTTGTTGGTTCTCCCACGGACTTACAAACAAAGCTCTTTAAATAGAGTTGAGCTCACTTAACCTCCCATCGAGCCACTTGGGTGAGTTATTTGAAGAGCACCTTATCCCCCCAAGGTCACAAATTCAAAACCTCCTATCTCCTTTTATGCCAGTCTAACTTTGCATAGAAGTGGGATATCCCACACGCGTCGGAAGTGGGGGTTGGTGGTTTATATTAGGAAAGCCATCCCAATTGTTTCGTGGCTTAGGCCACATCCTTATCACCCTTTTTTGGGCTTATCTATTCTTTTGAGCCATGTTGGCTAGGTTTGCAGAGCTATTGGTTTATTTGTTGCGCTATGTTTAGTAGGTTCTAAGTTGTGCATTGTTACATCACCCAATGCATGGGGTTTGTTTGGATTGATTTGCATCATGAGGGTGCTAAGTTGTTTTATTAATTGTCATATATTTTGAGGTTGAGTCATAGTATATTTATAATGGCCATGTAAGACTAGTTGAGTTATGTGGATTGATTGCCTATATAAAGGTCAAGTAAGCACACATGCCACTTCCACCGAGTTGAACATTAAAACTCTAATTATTCGGTATACATAGGCTTCGGCCAAGATAATAGTGATAAGTCCAAATATTGTGACATATAATGTGATCAACCTCGTGGGGAGTTGATCACCCCATCAAGCTAGAATATAACTCGCCAAGCCAAATATCACCCTACAAAGTGCATAAATTCAATCTCCAACATAAATAATCCCACATTGGGAAAGTTAGATAATATATGGCATATAAAATCATAAAAATGATAATAGCAATGTGAATAAAAAGGTGGCAAAGGCACCCCTCCTATAAAAGAGTGTGTCGAACCTGGCTGAGGGCCCCCGGCCAACAAATAGAAGGTCCACCAAAATTTTCCTCATATGTCAAAGACTAGAGGTAAAAACCAAATTTTAACCTTTTTCACCTTTTGCCAAAACTGCCACATGTCAACACATGATTCATTAGTTATGACTTTGATTGTTTTCAAACCCAATCTTTGACTTGCGATATCTTTTGCACCCGGACTCTATTTCTAGAGTTCTACATATTGTTAGAAAGGTATCAGAACACTCTATAATGTGGTAATGGTTTAGGGAGGTTTAGGAAAATTATAACCCCTAAAAATCCTCTGGATCACTCCTCCCAACTGGGAATGCTTTTTGTCCACAAAAATTTGTGTATCAACCCTCAAAATGTGTTATCTCTTCCTGCAACTGCACAAACACATACATGAACCCAAAATAACATCATAGGTTAATCAAATGCAAAAATTTGATTAGCTAGTCACATAAACCCGATCAGATAATAACACCCAATTAAGCTAGTGTTCAATTGATGATTGTGAACCCCATCAAACTTGCACATAATGAAGTCAAATCCCCTGTAATGTCATCACAAAAAACAATTGATCGAGATAATAACATTGATTAAGCTAGTGTTCCATTTTCACTTTATGATATGGCCAATTACTTAAGTTATAATTCCATAACACATATCAGTATATCGTAGACATTTAAACTTCCCTTGATTAGGCTAGTGTCCATTGTCTATATGAAACTGTAAAAATGCAAATATTCACTATCCAATATAGTTAGACCATCAACGCCAAAATAGCTATAATGAATCCACGTAAATCTACCCAAAATATTGTAATGCCATCACAAATAATAAGTCAGATAATAACACCCATCTATAACGAAGCTAGTGTTTAACTGACACTTTGTGATTATGTTGATTACAACTGCAAATATTCACTATTTAGAATAATTAAACCATCAACGGAAAAATGCCTATAATAAACATTTGAATCAACGTGAATCTATAAATTCTATCCATACACACTAAACTGTAAAAGGATAGATCAAATTGTAACTGTGCTTACCCAAAATGGTGAACTAATCAATGTTGTAAATGATCACCAGGCATACCTGCACACTAGTTTGTTAGTGAAAATAATGTACACTTCAATTGTAACTACACAGAGTAGTCACAAATAAACACCCTAAAAATAAGGGTTTTCATGAATGTGCAATTACCCTATGAAGACACAATTGATTTGTATATTACCTAAAAATAAAAAAGGTGTCAATAGACTTTGCACAATGACATTTAATAAAATACTCAAAAAATGCATTCCAAAATAGACATCATTCATCACATGCCCACTAAAACTACATAACTATTGCTAAAAATAGAAAGTGGTATATTTTCATCCTTTAAAAAGTAAGAAGTTAAATCTGAGCATTTTAAACCTGTCTCCTAGATCCTCTTACAGGACCCCAATTTCCAATTTCAAAGTAATTAAAACCATGTGAATTAATCCTTCAACATACACCGGAAATCCATAAAATTACCTGAATAGTTTGCATTGTTGAAAGCATGCAAAACAAAACTATCCAACTCACATGAGCCTACATTCTCCATATCAAAACTGAATGGAATCATAAGTGATTCAATAATGGATAGAGGTTGATTTAAAATTGTGGTTCAAAACTTCCTTTACCTTAAATCCAACTTGTCTTACCATACTTTGGATGGTTTGTTGGATGAAGTTTCCATTAGTTATCAACCGATGCCTCATCTAACAAAATCTACAACTGCCCATAGTGCACCTATACTTGTTCAACCACTAAATAATTACACTAACTGAAGCAATCACTTTTAATCAAATTAAAACTGGAAGCAAAATAACGAGCTAAAACCATCTTTGATACGAACTTGATCGAAAATGATACTTAAATTTTTTCGTAATTTAAAATTTCAAGGATACTAGGAACTCAACATCAATTTATTGGTTCAATTACTCCAAAATTGATTAATTCCTTTAAAAATATGCACCTCAATCTAAATTTCATTCACCACACTGAAATGTGCATTTGTGGATTATGGATACTGAAATTATCTTTTAAATCCAATTTCCCATTTTTAATGAATGATTGCTTAATCAAAATAATTAAAACCTATTACTATTTTTATCTGATCAAAATCTTCATCCAAAAACTAAAATCAAATCCACAACACAAGTTTGATAACGGAGTTCACCCAAAGGCTACGTCTCTGGATTCTCGAAAAGAGAATCGATCTATTCAATGTCCAATGAAGTAAAATTAACCCTTCAATAATGACTAATAGACCATTATACCTGTAAATGAGCTGATCTAAGACTCAAGGAACTCTAAAAAATACAAAAACTACTTCAAGATCGATTTGTGGCTCCTATAGTGTTTCTAGTGTAATCCCCTTACAAATGTGACCAAAAATGCCTATAACTAGAGATTTATAAACACTACAGGGAAAAAAATTACATTTCTAAGATCCTCTCAAAATTTTGAACAATTTCTCTTTTTACACCAAGGCCTGGTTCGGCCCTTAGGTGCCTTAGAAATGAGGATCTCTGCTTGCTCCCAATGCCCTTTTCATGCAAATGTGATGGAAAATCACCTACACTAGAAAATAGGTAGCACTTCATGGAAAACAAAAAGCATATCTGAGTTCCTCATGGAATTCCGAGAAAGTTTCATTTTTACACCGATTCCAAATTCGACCCTAGGTGCCTCAAAATTGACATTGAATCAAACTGCCCCTTGTTGGTTCTCCCACGAGACCTACGGACAGAGCTCTTTAAATAGAGCCAAACTCACTTAACCTCCCATTGAGATGCTTGGTGATTTGGTTTGAGAAGCGCCTTATCCCTCCAAGGTCACGGGTTTGAAACCTCATATCTCCTTTTGTGCATCTGGCTAACTTTGCATAGAAGTGAGATATCCCACATGCATCAAACATGGGGGGTTGGTGTTTATATTGGGAAATTCATCCCAATTGTTTCGTGGCTTAGGCCACATCCTTATCAAATTTTGGGCTTATCCACTCTATGAAGCTATGTTTTCTATGATATGTATAGTTGTTGGTTTGTTTGTTGCGCTATGTTTAGTAGGTGTGAGTTGTGCATTGTTGCATTGCCAATGCATGGGCTATGTTTGGATTGATTGCGTCGTGAGGGGTGCCGAGTCATTCACTTGACTACCATAGATGTTGAGGAAAGTCATATTATAGTTGGAATAGCCATGTAAGACCGGCTAAATTTGAGTTATGTGGATTGACCGCCTATATAAACATTGAGTAAGCACACCTACCACTTCCGTTGAGTTGAACTTTGAAACGATAATCGGTCAAGTATACATAGGCTTCAAGCCAAGATAATAGTGATAAGCCCAAATATTGTGGCATATAATGTGATCAACTCGGTGGGGAGTTGATCACCCCACCGAGATAGAAATATAGCTTACAAGCCAAATATCACCCCTGGAATGCACAAATTCAATCCTCCAACACAAATAATCCCATATTGGGAAAGTTAAAGAACATATGGCATATAAAATCGTAAAAATGATAATAGCAATGTGAATAAAAGGTGGAAAAGGCACCCCTCCTATAAAAGAGTGTGTCGAACCTAGCTGAGGGCCCCGACCAACAAATAGTGGGGTCCACCAAATTTTTTTCTCATATGTAGAAGACCGGAGGTAAAATCCAAATTTTGACCTTTTTCACCTTTTGCCAAAACTGCCACGTGTTAATGCGTGATTCACCAGTTGACCGACTTTGACCATTTTCAAACCAAATCTTTGACTTGCGATATCTTCTGCACCCGGACTTTGTTTTGGAGTTCTTCATATCATCGAAAGGTCAGAACACTCTGATTGTGGTAATGGTTTAGGGAGGTTTAGGAAAACTCTAACACCCAAAATATCCTCTCGGACCATTGAGTTTTGATAATTTTAATTCCTATATTTGTGTCCTATATTAATATTTGGCTAGTGTAATGTTATTATTATATTAATTATTTATTTGCATTGTTCCTATAGTTAATTTCGTATTAAAAAAATTTTGTTTTAGAATTACCTAGTTCTAGTGGTCGTTAGAATGTAGTAGTGGTAACACAAATATGACATGGTCTCATGTTGAGTTGTGATAATTTTAATTCATATATGTGTGTCCTACATTGAAAGGTAGAGCCACCACCCATTCAACATGGTAAAGAGATATCCCTTAAAAGTATATAATTGGAGGTAAATCAATTTTATGATTTGCTCCCTCATAGAAACAAATATTATACATAGACTCATACACATTAACTATAGAGTTCTATTGTCTTTCTTACATTTGTGTTTATGAAATTGGTACAAAATTTATAGAATCAAAAGTCTCCATAATAATTTATCATACAAAAATAAGGTGAATAAATTAGGTGAGTATCTCCTTAATAGGAGTGAAACCCTACAAATGTGTAATCAACACTCTATTAATGTGAGTTTTTATAGCACACATAACAAAAATTAAACATATGTAAGCAAATAATGACAACTTACCCATGCAAGGAATAAATAACATATTTCTAGCATTCCCCTAGTATGAACATAAGAGAAAGTACCATCTTCAACTCAACATGCAACTCCATAATATGCACATGGTCTTGATTAACACCTTTATCTGTAGGAACTACATCATCCATGAATACATGTTTCATGAATTAGGACCCATCAACCAAATCATGTAAACACATCAAACTACCGTAGAGAATACATCAATTAGGACACATCAACCAAATCAAGTCAAGATATCAAGAACACTTCCTTGCTTTAATATATACGATCTAGATCTCTACATCAACATGACGACAAAAAAAAAAATAGAATCCATATATAGCACACATGAACATGAATTCTATCTTGTGTTCTTATTTTTAATCACACAAAGTAAACTAAAATGTGTCACTAAAGCAAGATGCACCTCCGAGATAGTGACGAACTCGAGGACACTTTGGTTGCCCTCCTACCTCCGTTACATCCATCATTTAATTATATGCTTATCACTCAACAAATTTTACTTTTAATATATTTTGCAAGTTTGAGGAGAAACCCACCGAAGGTGAAAATACCCATTTCAAAGTGGACGTTTGATTCCACCAAAAATACATCCAGAAGGCAATTTTTTTGTTTTTTAATTTTTACAATAATTATAACCATACGGCATGATAATAGAGTGTCATTGGGTAAAAAATAATACACCTAATAACATTTATTTGGCATGCTCTAAAAGAAATGAAAAAACATAGCTATTTAAACCTCGTATAATATTAAACGACTCTATACTAACAAATTACTTTAGGTAAACACGGTGGATGTCGGCAAAGTGGAGTTGAACTTGGATCCAACTATGAGGGAGATATGGCCAAAGAGATGCAAATGACATTTATCCAAAACTTACGAGTCGTGATTATAATTCGAACAAATCTTGGTGGAGTTACAGATTGTGTAGAGCTTAGCATTTCTAGACTGCAAGGAACGAGATATCATAACCTGAATTAATAGAAGTATATAAAGAAAATACATGGAATTTTTTTAGAAGATCATGGTGGGCACACTGTAGCATTTTGGATCAAATTATAAAATTAGGAAACATGGATCAACTTATACATAAAATATTGCCTTGATATGAACGACATATCAAGACTAAATATTTCCATAGATACCGATATAATCAAATTATGAAAGAAGTGAATGGATAGCTTTATCAACCTGTCAACTACAAATATACGCCAATCATCAACTTGATAATTCGATTTAACTTTCCATTCCTACTCGATACTAGATGAAATTGGTAAATATTTTTACAAAATCAAATGTCTCTATAATAATCTATTATTCAAAATAATGTGAATAAAAATAGGTTTGAACATCTCCCCGATGAAAGTAGTCAAAACCTAAAAACATACAATGGGCACTCTATTAATTTGAGTTGTTATAACTCACATAACAAAACTTACACATAAGTAAACAAATAACAATAACTTCCCATGTGTGGAATAACTAACATATTTCTAACGGTTTATTCCTACTTAAGCCATTGGAAAGGCTTGTTTACCACTTCATTTATATGATTTTAGTTTTTAGATTATTGAGGTAGTTTTTTCAGTAATATAGGATATTAAATGCAAATATATACTATTGAATTATGATGAACAATATTTGTAAGGAATAAATGATTGATTCTTTGATTTCACATGTTCTAAAAGAGAAATAATTGTGATGTATGAACTATACTTTTCTAATATTATTTTAGTGCTTGTGAACTAATAGTACAAACTTAAATCATTTTTATATCTTATAAATAGTTTTAAATTCCATGTGTATTAATTTTTATGATTGGTAACTATAGGTATTATGTATAATACAATGATGAATATTCTAACAAATATGTCAATATAAACTATCTATAGTACTTACTAGCAATCATATGTGAAATGTATGATGGGAACATCAAAGGGGATAGAGCGAAGAATTAAAACTTAAGGAAGTGAATAAGAGGGAGAGGATGGGGGAAAATAAGATGGGGTATGAGGGAGGAGAAGTGCATTGTGTTCTATTGAATTTTCTCTATCTTGGTCACATTATTTATTTGAGTGCAATATATGTTCAAAGGGGACAAACTAAAAAATTGAGGAAAATCGTAAATGTTTAACAAATGTTTTAGATTGAGGATTGTTTATTTATGTGATTATAATTTGAGGTTGAAGTGGTCAAAATAAGAAATGGACAAAATTGAATAGGTTACAGGGTCGTAACCCAGCCCAATTTTTTTGTAGTACTGAAAGCTAAAGCATACTTTTATAATTTTAACCTTGATTAAATACAAGATTAATTGTGAGAAAAAAGGTGATGCATGAACCTTCATTCTTTATCATCTAAATTTCACTTGTGTTATTCACATGAGTGCAATTTGTAGTTAAATGGGAGAAAAAAATGGTGAAGATTTGTTAGGTCCTAGTGGTTGTAACCCAATTGAGAACGACTGAAATTTTTTTGATTGGAAAACCTCTCGACTTGATCAAATGCAAGAAATTATATGAGCAATAAAGGAAATCAAAAAAATCTCTTTCGAGGCAAGTAAACAAAATTTTTAAATACCACTACTTTAATGTAACCCTCGTTTTTTAATACAAAAGATAAACTAAAAATGTTAGTCATTTTAGCTATGATACTTTTGAGTGGGTTAGGCAATTCTATAAGAATGGTGCCATCACTTTTTCTTCAACTGGTCACATCCAGAAAATGTACAAAGAAACAACGTGGAGATTAAATTCAAACTGCAACCATCAACGACTACTCTTATAGAGTATTTCCACAAAACCACCCGATAAAGTCGTAAATGGCCATACATGGTTTCTAAATGTATTGGTGGTATGGTGTATAAGAAGCAGGAGACAACATGTTCACATGGAGTAGTTTGATGTGTCGGAAGCAAAGATAACACCACCGTCATATTTCAATGCATCCCCTCAAACTACAATCTTTTCCATCCACATTCTGAGCAATGTTAGAATCAACCACCTGCGTAATGACATTGATATTATTTCAAGTATAAAAATTACCAACATCTCCAAAATAAATAGTTTGTTAATGTGTTAAACCTCCTCTTATCTAAATATAACTTTAATCCACATAGAGATCAAAAGTCTATGATAATACGTGATTCTAAAGTGGAATTTAACGAGTGACATCCATTAAACCTCCAATTAACTTGTAAATGCAAGCCCACACACCAAACTTGGAGAATTCACTGTTATTTTTGTTGTAGTTTTCATCATGGTCGGGCTCTCTTGTGATATTAAGTTTCTCTTCATATTTCCATTCAAATAAAGGAATTGGATTTCTACGTTATTTTCTCTTTAGTTGGTATTATTCTGGAAATGGAAGCACTACCACTTCATCCATTCCATTTTCATCATTTCAATATAATCTTCACAGAGTTAATATTATGGCTCACTTCTTCATGTGGAGCTTGTCAATTGTTTAAATGTGGGAGGTATGTGTTTGAATATCCTTTGGAGGAAGGAACAGTGGTTGTGGTGACCCTGCACTTGTACTATATTGTGATTATGAAAACAGTAAATGCATTAAATTTCGTTTCTAGCAACAATGTGACATTAATCAACAAGAATCTAGATGGGAATACTTTATGCCAAGAAATAGATTAAATTTCATTTCCAACAACAATGTGACATTAATCGACAAGAATCTAGATGGGAATAAATGCAATCCATTATGGAGTAAGCATATAGAGAAATTATGGTCTAACCCTCAATTTCATATTAGGGATGGATATGAAAATTTAACTTTGCTACAACGGTGCATGCCTAAAACCATGAGGTGCTTATCTCCATTACCATGTAACCATAGTTGGCACTATAGTTGAAAACTCGACTATGGTTTGCTTAGTAAATGAAATTCACGAGTTGTGTTTCGTTCCACAAGTCGATGGATCGTCTCAAGAGGAACAAAGTCTCGATGGATTTCATTTGCGAATCCAATGGAATGTCAACGAAAATTGCACGGTATGCGATTCGAAAGGCGATTTGTGCTTATGAAATTTCGTTTCCATACGGTACCCGCTTGAATACTTTATGCCAACAAACAAATTAAATTTTATTTCCAGCAATAATGTGACATTAATCAACAAGAATTTAGATGGGAATAAATGCAATCCATTTCAGAGTATGCATATAGAGAAATTGTGGTCCAACCCTCAATTTCATATTAGGGATGGATATGAAAATTTAAATCTGTTGCAACAATGTGCACATATGAAACCACGAGGTACTTGTCTCTATTACCATGTAACCATAGTTGGTACTACAGTTGAAAACTTGACTTTGGTTTGCTTAATAAATGTAAGTCGTGAGTTGTGCTTCCATTCCACAAGTGACAGATGGTCTCTAGAGAATAAAGTCTCAATGGATTTCATTTGTGAATCCAATGGAATGTCAGCGAAAATTGCACGGTATGTGATTCAAAAGGTGGTATTTGTGCTTATGAAAATCATTTGTTCCACTTCTGTTGCGAGTGCAGTGTCAGATTTTGTGTAAACAGATGCTCCCATTGTAAGAGATATATTTCCTCATTTCATCGAAAAAATTAGAGATAGATTCCAATCATTACATGACATTAATCGACTGAAATCTATATGGGGATAAATGTAATCCATCCACCAATAACGATACAACTCGACTGTGATTATGAAGAACAGAAGTTTGTGATTAATATCAGTGGCCATTAATAATACATATGGTACCCGCTTGAATACTTTATGCCAACAAACAAATTAAATTTTGTTTCTAGCTATAATATGACATTAATCGACAAGAATCTAGATGGAAATAAATGCAATCCATTGCGGAGTAAGCATACAGAGGCTTGACAATGCTCACATGTATTTTTCGTTCGTGCTTCATGCAGGAATTTTCGGTTTTCTGATTTCTTGAGTATTACATGCTTTAAGCAATTTATATAAAACCAAAACAATTCAATGTTTGGATGAATCGCGAAGATGCCTTTTTTAGTTCAATTGCCCAAATGATTTAAAAACCAAAGTTGAACAGAGTTTTACTTAAAAAGGCTTATACTTTCATTGTAATCTAGGATTGAATTAATCCCAAGGAAAGTCACATTTCTCTTCAGTAGATATATAGTTCATCCCACCGGTGTTTAGTTCTTGAAAATGAAATTGAAAGAAGAAAATTGTGATATGCAGGCTTTGCATGGCTTTTCATTTGAAACTGAATTATGAGTTCTTTTTTGTCTATTTTGTTATTGGCATCAGCTTTCAAGCTTAAAATTATGTGCATGGAGCCTCTGTTGTAATTGGTCTTATCCTTTGACTCTTTTACATATTGGAGCATTTTTAATGACCTTCCATAGTATGATATAATGTTGCATATGGAATCATCTGCAGATCTGTGCAGGCTTGAAAAATAGGCTTTGAAATCGTGAATAATTGTGCTATCCTTTTAATGGATTGTGTTAGGTCGTAAACAGTGCTAAATTCCCTTTATCCACAAGCACAACTTACCAGTCACAGCAGGCCCATTTGTTTACATGGGCTCATCATCTGGTTTGCCGAGGGAAAAGGCAACATCCACAGCAGCATTCTCAGCATGTCTCGTAGTCCTACAAAACAGGAGCATGTTCAGGACCATCTTCCTTCTGCACTGCTTCATGCAACTTTATCTTACACATCATCTTCACAATGTCTCCCAAAGGGAAGAAAATCCACCAATAAACACAGAATAGCTATCTTTCGGTTACGTGTTAGTGGAATGGGCACATGCACCGTTAGATTTCAACACACCTGTGAAACTAAATATCAACGTCTAAATTCTGACATAAGTCAGATTCAGAGGCCCTTCTCACTACTAAAACACCTTTGGCGTAATTAACTCATTACAATTAAAGTAACTTTAATACTTAAACAATTTTAAAAAAGTGTTTTTAGTAATTAGTAATGATATTTTTCATTTTGGTATCATAGTTTGGTTTCTACACTGTAATTTTACGGTTCACTTATGCTAACATGATTGTTAAAATTATTTTAAATTTTCATGATACATACTCAAGATAATGAAACCCTTACCAATAAGAATAATTGGAAAAGGTTAATTAGATTATTTACACCCCTCATGATAGTTGAGCCTAGATGACTTCCCTAGAGAAAAAGGTATGTGGGGAATAGGAGTTTGAGGATGAGTAAGACCAATAACAAGATTAAAAAAGAACATGAAAATAAAGAATAATAAGAGGTTTTGGATGATTATCAAGAGGAATAAAGGCCAAGGGCCAAGAAAAGACATTTGGAAAAAGAATTTGCCAATGACCTCAAGAAGGTTAGTCCACTAGATGGCATGATTGTTGGAGATGGTGAAGAAGCATGACTAAGTGAGGTGGGAAATTATTTTGGGTTTTTAGTTTTTAAAGAGATGAAGGTATCATAGGGAGCTTACTAGCAATCCGGTGAAGCCTCATCTTAGTAGGTCAAAGCAAGAAAAGCGAACTACGATGTGTTTCTAATACTATTACATGTGAAAAGATTGTGACCTTATTTTGATGGAGGTGTCTACCAAAACTTTACTTCAATTAGAATATGATGGATTTTCAAAATTTTAATCAAGGTAATATCTCGGTAATTAAATATTGATAAAAATTCTTGAGACTTCTTAAATATGTTCTAGAATATCATGGTGATGAGTGATTCCAAATCAAGAAATTTATTATGGGAGTGAACCCATGTATTAGAGGAGAAGTAGATGTCTATCGTCCATCATCAATGGATAATTTTTTTAAGAAGGAAATTAAACAACGAAATAAAAAAAAATATGGTTATAATTAAGGTAGAGGAAAATAAGAAGTATATGAAATTTTCTTATAATAATATTCGACCAATTTTAGGAAGAAGTGGTGGAAAAAGGAGGGAAGAAAAGGATAAAACTCCAATAAAAGATACAAACTAGAAAAATCGAGATAATACAATGGGTTTTTGAAGACAAGATAAATCTCTCATAAAGGATAATAATAATGGGAGTAATGTATGAAAAATAGATAGTAAGAAAGGATATCCAAGAGGATGCTACAAATTATTTGGTGACAAATATGAAAAAAACTATCCAAAAAAGGAAATTGTTGTAATGTGTATACACCTAATTTTTCACTTTTCATCTTTCATACTTGTTACTAAAAAATTCCTTTGTGCAGATAAGGGTCACTAATGCATATATTTCTTGAGCGGGTGCCTTAACGTGCCTATCAAGAATGGGCATTGATTGTTCACGTAATCATTATAGGTTAGAGATAGTACATAGAGAGAGTATCGTTATGTGGTCTTAGCCTTAGTTGTCCTTGAATTAGTTATCCTTGTCCCTTTATGTCTCATACACATTGCACTCCCGACATCTTGCTTGCATCTCACCATTTAGCACCTTGTTCATCCATCTATTTGATCCACAACACTTAATTTCACTTGTATGAGACATTATCATCCTTGGTCGATTCCATCACCCGTGGGTGATGGTGTCATCAGTATGGTTTTTCTTCGCTAACACCATCTCACACGGGTGTTGGCATCGTATATATTCCTACTTGCACCTTGACATTCATAAAAGAAGGAAGCATGAATATGAGGAAATTCCATCTTCTCTTCTCTTTTGGGCCAACTTCACATCTACTCTCTTAGCTCTTTGTTCATCTTACACTTGGATTGGATTGGATTGGACACTCTTCTTCTTGGTTGGATTTCTTAGACTATTGGGTCATCGATAGTGAGTCTAGGACAAGAATTATATTTCCTTTTCTACCTAATATATATTCGCTCTCGATGTGATACTTTCTATATAGATAGATGCATCAATGACCACTCCACAAGTTAGTTCTCTATCTGTCTTTTCCATTTTGCATAGACTAGTCCATTTCCCTTCCTTGTTGCTCTATGTTATCTTAGTATTCGATGTACATTGATGCTAGTTAGCATAGTGCTCTTATTTTATTAGCTCCTTAGCTTTCTTTTATCTATATTCCAGTTACATTGTGCATGCCTTCCTTATTTATCATTGATCTCACCCATTTACCTGATATCCTTGTAGGGTACTCTCCTCTATATGACTAGGGGCCTTGGAAACCTTAGGTTGACCTAGTGTAGGGATTACTTCCCTATAGGTATGTGACCTTAGCACTCGATGTATCCCCTTTAAATCTATCCATTGTATGTTATTTCATGTGTGTTTCTTATGCATTTCCTCAATACCCTTATAGAATGAAAGACTTAAGAGTGAAATTATTTTGGGTTTTATAGTTTTTAAAGAGATGAAGGTATCATAGGGAGCTTACTAACAATCTAGTGAAGCCTCATCTTAGTATGTCAAAAAGAAAAGAAAACTATGATGTGTTTCTAATACTATTACATGTGAAAATAATTGTGACCTTATTTCAATGGAGATGTCTACCAAAACTTTACTTCGATTAGGATATGATGGATTTTCAAAATTTTAATCAAGGTAATATCTCAATAATTAAATATTGATAAAAATTCATGAGACTTCTTAAATATATTCCAAAATATCATGGTGATGAGCGATTCCAAATCAAGAAATTTATTATGGGAGTGAACCCATGTATTAGAGGAGAAGTATATGTCTATGGTCCATCATCAATGGATAATTTTTTTAGGAAGGAAATTAAACAACGAAATTAAAAAAACATTATAGTTGTAATTAAGGTAGAGGAAAATAAGAAGAATATGAAATTTTCTTATAATAATATTCGACCAATTTTAGGAAGAAGTGGTGGAAAAAGGAGGGAAGAAAAGGATAAAACTCCAATAAAAATACAAACTAGAAAAATTAGATAATACAATGGGTTTTTGAAGACAAGATAAATCTCATATAAAGGATGATAATAATGGGAGTAATGTATGAAAAATAGATAGTAAGAAAGGATATCCAAGAGGATGCTACAAATTATTTGGTGACAAATACGAAAAAAACTATCCAAAGAAAGGAAATTGGTGTAATGTGTATACACCTAATTTTTCACTTTTCATCTTTCATACATATTACTAAAAAAATTCCTTTGTGCGAGATAAGGCTCACTAATACATCTATTTATTGAGTAGGTGCCTTAAGGTTCCTATCAAGAATGGTCATTGATTGTTCGTGTAATCATTATAGGTTAGAGACAATACATAGAGAGAGTATCACTATGTGGTCTTAGCATTAGTTGTCCTTGCATTAGTTATCCTTGTCCCTTTATGTCTCATACACATTACACTCCCGACATCTTGCTTACATCTCACCATTTGGCACCTTGTTCATCCATCTATTTGATCCACGACACTTATTTTCTCTTGTATGAGACATTATCATCCTTGTCGACTCCATCACCCGTGGGTGATGGTATCATGTGCACGGTTTTTCCTCGTTGACACCATCTCGCACGGGTGAAGGTGTCATATATATACCTACTACACCTTGACATTCATAAAAGAAGGAAGCTTGAATCTAAGGAAATTCCATCTTCTCTTCTCTTTTGGTCTAACTTCACATCTGCTCTCTTAGCTCTTTGTTCATCTTGAACTTGGCTTAGATTGGATTGGACACTCTTCTTCTTGGTTGGATTTCTTAGACTATTGGGTCATCGATAGTGATTTTAGGACAAGAATTATATTTCCTTTTCTACATAATATATATTCTCTCTCGATGTGTTACTTATCTATATAGATAGATGCATCGGTGACCACTCCACAAGTTAGTTCTCTAACTATCTTTTCCATTTGCATAGACTAGTCCATTTCCCTTCCTCGTTGCTCTATGTTAGCTTAGTATTACATGTACATTGATGCTAGTTAGCATAGTGCTCTTATTTTATCAGCTCCTTAGCTTTCTTTAATCTATACTCTGGTTACATTATGCATCCCTTCCTTATTTATCATTGATGTAACCCATTTACTTATATCCTTATAGGGTACTCTCTCTATATTGATTGGGGGCTTGGAAACCTTAGGTTGACCTAGTGTAGGGATTCCGCCACATAGGTATGTGATCTTAGCACTTGATTTATCCCCTTTAAATCTATCCATTGTATGTTATTTCATGTGTGTTTCGACTCATTTCTTCAATACCCTTATATAATGAAAGACTTAAGAGTGAAAGTTATTGAGACACATTCTTGGCCCACCATACATTTCTAGTAAACCCAACATGAATCATATAGACCTTCGATTTGGAACAGCTCGTTAAAAGTACCCATATTCAATCTTGACCTCATCTAAGCATCCAAAACCTCAAAAACCTGCCTACACAAACACCATCACCCACGGTCGATCATATCTATTCCATAACACTTATCTTCAAATGCCATCGGCCCTTGTGTAAACTCGCTTGCATGACCGATCCCTTCTATTTTCCCAAATCTCTCCCTAGATGTCATCGGCCCTGTGTAAAATTTTCTACATGGGCAATTGTGTTTATATCCTCCATCTCATAACCTATTCTTGGCCGATCATCACTCCACCATGGAGTATCTGCTCCTAGGCTCTTCTAATTTTGTTGTGCGAGACATTTCTTGAAACCTATCATCTTGAAATTGAATTCTCCTTTTACATAGACCGTTATGTTGTAGGAGAACTTAAAAGAAACCTTCTACCTTCCGTAATGGCCCACCTGAGGATGATGAAGAAGAAAACCAGAATGATGATACCTTTGATCATCCTCCTAAGATTCAAAAGTTTTTATCTCAATTTCCCCAATATAAAAATGAATTAGAAGAAATACATGAAAAGTGTCTTCTTGAATTCTCTTCGAACAACTTGAAAATAGGGTAGAAAAAGAGAAATTTCATGTAGTAATTTTATATACCCTCGATATTACTTTCTAACCC